>CM063112.1:46713238-47218738 GCA_031841125.1 Acanthococcus lagerstroemiae
TTTTATCTATGGCGTATATTCCAGAAGTTTCAAAAGATTTCACGAATCACAGAATTCTGAGTCAAATGAGCAGCACTTCATTTTGGATATTTCGTACCTATATTTCTACATTTACGGCATATATTTTGCATCAATTCTGCTAATTTTTCAATGTTTTTTTTCCAAAAAGTGATTGTTTTTAGTTTCTTAGTCAAAAATACTAAAAATAATTCCCGACTCCGAAGGGAAAAAAATGAAAAGACCTAATGATTAATGAATCAGCAGAAAAGCTTTTAGAAGAATATGTTCTTTTACATGTGAGATTCCCTCTCGCTTGCCCGCATCACATTCATTAATCATCAGTAAATTACTAATAGGAGCAATATCTCTTGTGTGCATTCCCTATTGAAAAGAAGTTTGGACTTCTTAGGTAGATACTTTTTGCTAGATCATTTTGAAATTTGATCAAAATTATTTCAGAGTATCCAACTTAGTTATTCTTTTAAAATAATACCCATGAATTGTATTTGCATATTCATGCATATTTTACAATTTTGGCGCATATTTAGACCGAATTCAGTACATAACATATGCGCATATTCAGCTATTTTTTGTGCATAAAAATTGCAGCCCCGATACGATAAATCGAATATTAGCTTAACAGCCAGCAGCGTATCAAGAATCTTCGCATGTATGACATGCTCGTGTCAGTCGTGTGGGACGTGATCACCATGCGTGTATCATATAAAACAATAAAATTAGGTTCCTCCCCCCTCCCAACCCATGAAAATGTAGTGTTATCGACGAAGAAGTATTTTCAGCTTTAGTTTATTATTTAACGCATCCATAGCATTCATACAAAAATTGGGGGAGGGAAGGTCATGTGAAGGTCATTTATTCTGAATTTGTAAAACAGTCCAAAACCGCTGAGAAAAGTCCTAGAAAAGTCTTGAGGAGTCTTCATATGTTTGAGAAAGCTTTGAAAGAGTCTTCAAGAGTCTTTTCAGCATATTATATGGAAGAATTAGGGACCACACGAAAACCTATATGTAGCTTGATGTTTGAATTCCATAAATTCAACTGATGGCACAAAATCGTACAACTAGATATACACTTTTTCATGTGGTGAAGATGCCGAGCGGTGAAGGGGGACGGGATCTTAATAATCACGAAGAGAAACAAGTACTGATGTAACTATAAATATACAGCGGATTCTTCCCCTCGTGTTTTTTTCGAGTGTGGCGTCGGATCGAAGTGGGGCTATAACGCAGATCTTCAAGTGGCCGGGGTTAGTTTCCTATCTATGGAAAAGCTTCCGTTCTTCTTAAAAGAGCTGGTATAAACTATGCCAAATTTTGATTTTCAAATGGAACAGTATCGGCAAACTATCAACATAAGAAATTTCGTCGCTGATTTCGAATTACCCGTCAGATTTTTAAAATCCAAATTTTGTCTTTAAAAAGAAGAAAGAAAAAAAAACTTATATCTTTCCCGATAAAACCTTTTTTTTTTTCGTGAATGAGAAGACCTTTGTTCCTTTCATGAAGCAAAGAAAAGGAAGAAAAAACTGTACCCGTTCTTTGAGGCAGAATAAGGAAGTGGTTCCTGTCCTTTCCTGAACGAACAGAACTGCATTACTTTTTTCGAGGAATGAGGAGCTTAATCTTTTCCTTGTGGAGTGAAAAATTTAATCGGGAATGGAGGTACATACAAAATGACAAGGGAAATGACATCACTGACTTGGAAAACCCTAGTTTCAACATATTTGATTCTAACATGAGTGTACATTTGAATATTTCATGTTTTAAATCCCTGTGGACCTATTCTGAGTCTTGGTTCGGGCCAAAACTATCTGAAAAATAAAATCCCTGGTTTGGAAAACCGTAATGTGTAGACATATTTGACGCTCGTATAATATTCACATTTCAGCCCACGGTGGACTAACATGGAAGGAAGTTGGGACCAAAACAACCTCAATAATGAAATCCCCGACTCTACGAATCCTAGTTTTCATGTATTTGACCTATGAGTAGAAGTTTGTAGGTTCAGCCTCACTGTAGACTCTTTTGAGTTGGAGGCGGGAAAAAGGTAACGTCAAAAATGACGTAAGCGAACCTAGAAGTTCTTAAAATTGATCTTTATAATTGTTCTCGCCATGGACTATAATGATGAAAATGAACTTTTTACCAAAATTCTAAACGGAGGCATTGCCCTTTGAAAATATTTTTTATAAAAGTGTGGGTATGCACTCAACTGTTACACTAATGAAAGCATTGTTTTTGAGTCAAAGCAAAATTTTTAATCAGTCTGAATTTTTAGGATTTTTTGAAACAAATTTTGATTTGTTTGCGGGGAATAGGTACAAGGTGAAATTTTATCTTATATGCGCGACCCTAAATAATCGATTTCAAACAGTTTTTGGTTGGGATGTTTTAATCCTTACTAGAACAGATTAAGCCCTTAAGAGCGCGATCAGTCAGTGGAACTTTATGTTTGCATTTTGTCCCTCTTTTGAATTATACCCTGTGCTGCATTATGTCCGACTTTAAATTACTAAATTGAAATTTGATTGGATCAGTGAAGTTTATCATGATTGGTTGTATATTAACTGGTTAGAAATTGTGTGGTCTGATCAAGAACCGGTAAAACATTTCACTTGATGTAAGTTTTTGGTTAATGTTATCATAGCTCATTTGTAGCTAGTAACTCAAACACTAAATAAATTAATCTGGAAACTAATTTGGAAAAAGTAAAGAGTGCATTCAAACAGTCCATTATGCTGAAAATTATAATGCTGAGTATCCTGAATATGTTCAGGACAAAGTAAATTTTTTTTATAGTTCTCGCATGTATAATTCTGGGGTAAGGTAATTTTTCCTTAGCGTTAGTCCTCTGGTCTGGTTGTAATTCTCTGTGCAAACAGCTAGGCACATAACGCATACGCTTTTTGCTTATATCGCGCTGTACATCCGACTCCTTATCTCAGTTTTAGAGGATAATATCGACATGATCGTGATGCATAAGTCTTATCGCCAAACTGATGCACAGATAATGAAATCAGATATAGAAGAAAAGAAAGATGACAATGATGATGCTGAAGAAAATGTTTCTAAAGTCCCATCCGGGGCCGTACTGTAGGCTAACGTATGTAAAGTAGCTGTTTCAGGCCTCGCGCTTTCAGACAGTCTTGCCAGATTTTTTTGGCCCAAAGCGTCAGCTGAGCCCTTCGAAATCGCCTGAATTATCCAAAGACCCACACATCTGTGAATCGCCCTATGTTGTAAAAGCGAAAACCCAAAAATTCTCTTTAAAATAAACAGAAAAATTCTCTGCGCACAAATCGCCCTAATTTTTGTCGAAGTCACCGCGAAATGTTGGCGATTTTTATTAGATATATTGGAATTATTGATTACCAATTTAGGGAAACAAATGGTTATAGGAGAGTAGTTTTTTACATTGAGGCAGAGCTAATGACGAAAATGTGGTTTCGGAAAGAATATGTTTTGTCAAAATTAGGATTAGTAAAAAAGTAAAGTTACTTATAATACAAGAGTGTACGCACCACATTAGAGGCAGAAAAAGAAGAAGAAAAGGACTTAATGGGCTAATAGAAAAAGACCGAGAGTTCCACACCATGGTAATGGGAGGCTGGAATACAAAGTTGGGGGTAGAGGCCCCGCAAACGGGAGTAGTGGGAGCATTTGGGTTAGAAGTGAGAAACAAAAACGGGGAGAAAGTAATTGAGTTTGTGTTAAAAAACTACTTGAAAGTGTCAAATACATTTTTTCAAGAAGAAAGAAAGAAAAAAAAAAGCAAAGGTGGACATGGATCTCCCCAGATAAGAATACAAAGAAAGAAACCGACCACATATTCGTTAGCGATCTATCTATTACACTACACACCAGTACAAAAAACAATGAGATGAGATTGTATGACTTGAGATGTATTTTGAATGCTGAATACGATGGCGTTAACCATTTTTCTCGAGAACCTTTCGTTTTCTATATTCAAAATTAAGATTATATCAAACTTGTCACTTTTTATTCCTTTTTATCATCCACGAATAGCTACCCTGATGGTGTGATGGGATATATGGCGATGCATGCATGTCAAAGTGGCCCCTACAACACCGCACCCCCGGCCCCAGAGACTACCCTTTCGAGTATCGCATCAGATAGCTACACTGATACTGATAACAATGCTGAACACGCGCATAGTTGTTTAATCAGTAGTATCATCTTGATGATATTAAATTCGTATTTAAGACAGTCGATAGGGAGGAAAATGAATGGTAATCACAAAATTAACGTCGGAATTAAATTCCTTGTTGAAGATACATATGTATAATATGGATGTCTCTTCTGCAATATCTCCCCTTCCATCTGGTAAGTAGGCAACTGACCCTGACGATTTGTAAATATGTTCGCATACTCTTACTATGGAAGGGGCTAAGTTATGGTCAAATTTTGAAAAGTTTTCTATCTTTGATTTTTTTTTTTCCACGACTGGAGGTAGACAGAAAAATGGTACCAGTAGGTAATAGTGGAGGGCAGTTGTGGCAACCACAGGAAAAAAATTGTTCGAATCGGTTCAGTAGGGTGTTCACAAAATTAATTTTAGATTTTAGTACAAATTATATCAGACAATTTTCATATTTTTTCAATTTCCCGTGAAGCTTGCCTTCTTAAGCTACCGTTTTTGTAGTTGTAATAGATTGTACATTAAATTTCCCATAAAAAAGGTGATTGGCAATTTTCTTGTATCTGGATTAGAACTGCTTAAATTGGAGTTCAGGATATTTCCGTTGAGAATTATTACTTTATAACACAGATACGAGTACACAGACCTTGTGAAGATAATAATTATCTTCTTCAGCTACTTTACCACTTCACAGAGTTATATCGTTTATGGGACGTATTCACCTCCCTCCTTTCATCTATTTACGCCATATTTGGAAGGGGAGGGGGTTCTAGCATTTTGTAAAGCTTAATATGGGTATCAAGTAATTGGTTTCAAAGGTCGCTAAATTCGGTTTTCGTAACATTTTGGCCATATTCCCCGAACTGTGGGGAATACCAATGGGAAGGAGGTGCAAAATGACAGTTGTGGTGACCGCACAGAAAAAAATTAAAGATCATGGAAAGTGGTTGATATGATTTTCATAAAATAAATTTCACTTAGTACAGCAACCAAACTCTTTCTGTCGGATAAACATTTCTCTAAATACTTTACACTGTGGGTGGTGGGGTTCTGGACAAGCTTCTGCATGATGTCGAACTGCTTCCTTATTATTCCTTCCGCATGAACCACAGTAATACTCTATATCGATATACGATCTGAGTTAGAATATCTCCCAGGCATTGTATCAATATACCAACTTATTTTATTAAAAAAACGATTGAAATAAAAAATGTTTTTAAAATTTCAGTTCATAAAGTTCTTTGCAAAACAAGATAACCAACTTTCTAACTGTACGCGAAAAGAACAAGAATAAAACCGAAACAGTCTGCCAGTAATAAATGAAATTTTCACATTAATTTGGTTGGTTAGCAATAATTTCATAATTCTAATGTTAAAATTTTCTGACATAATTTGTACTAAAACTGATCTTATGAACACCCTGTTGAACCGATTCCGACTTTTTTTTTTTGTGATTACCACAACTGCCCTCTACTATTACCTGCTGGTACCATTTTTCTATCTCCAGTCGTAAGAAGGAAAAAAAATTTTAAATTTAGAAAACTTTTCAAAATTTGACCATAACTTAGCCACTTTAAAAATAAGGGTATGCAAACATATCCACATATTATCGGTGTAGGTTGCCTATTTACCAGGTGGAAGGGGGCCATTGCAAAATAGACACCCTTTAGAATAATATATTCCCATGCCATTGTTTTTTAAGGAATCTCAAATTGTTGTGTGTGTTATTGATGATACGTGTATTACTACGTTTCGCGTTTCAGGTTTCTTTCGGACCACACCATGACTGTAGATGAGTAGCAAGGATCCCAAAACGAGAAAGATATGCAGAATATAAAAAGAAAATAAATTGTAAGCAAAAAATGTTACCCTAGTCCAAAAGAGATGCTGCAGGGCAAAGACGAACGGAATTACTAACCCAAAGAAACGAGGATGCTACAATCCACAATTATTACGAAGAAATAGAGGAAGCGATGAAAAGAACAATAGGGGAATACGGGAGAGTAAAATATAGAGTTTGGGCAGACGACAAATTAACAAAAGAAACAAAAACATTAATTGAAGTACGAAATAAAACGGCCGTAACGAAAATGAAAACAAAGAAAAAATCGAATTTTTGTTAAAAAGGCGGAAAGTTGAATGAGGTTCGTAAGAATATTAAATATGACGAAGAAATGATCTGTGCGATACTAGGGGAGAATGGATCGACGAAAAAAGTAAAGAAAGAGTTGAGTGAGTGAAGAAATTTGATCATGGCGGTAAATAACAGTAGAAAGGAAAAAGTATATAACAGGGTGGGGGTAATAGAAACTGCAATGGAGTTTTATAAAAAATTTTAGAATAAAGCTGAGGGGGAAAAATTGGAGGGCGAAGCAAAGAAAAGAGGAAGTGAGGAAAGACCAATTAGTACAAACGAAGAAGCGGTACCGAAAATACTGCGGGTGAGGTAGAAAGGGTAATGAAAGGCCAAAATAGGGAAAATAGCGGGAAAGGACGGAAACACCGTGCATTCCAACGGTTTGTATGTTACATGATCTAAGCGGAGACTGAGTAGGAATATGTATTATAAAGATCACGAATTTTAATGTGTTATTTCCTCGATTCTTGAGGTCAAAAAATTTTCAAATTTTCACTGCTACTTTGTACTCTTGTTGTTACACGTCTTGCAACAATGTACTCACTTGAAGTGAACTACATTTTTATATAAAACTAAAAAAGTTTAGAAAACTATGACGTGAAGCTTGGATTTCAAGGATCTAAGTTAAGGTTCGTCACCACAATTCGATGCAGTGATTGACGTTAGTTATTTCTTCATATCGTTTCTCAGGTCCAGCAGTCGATTTTGCCCATTTTCAGTTGTCCTGAAACTCACTGTGAGGCGAAGGAGGATGTAATTTATTCTTTTCATAGATTAGTATTCCATCTGATGTAGGTTTCCTGATGATGTGTACAGAAAAATACTGAATCTGGAAGTGAAAATAATTTCAATTTTCCATCGCGAAGTCCTATAATTTCGAATCCTGGATGCAAAATCTGATACATAGCATATTAGAAAAAAATAACCTAAAAGACCCCTATTGTAACTTCATTCTTCCTGGTAAGTCGGTGCTTCCTCCTCTGAAAGTAAAATTTCAATTCGGGGGGCCAAAATCCGAATCTTATCTAAAATGTAAGGTATTCTTCGAAATCAACGACCCAGAAACATTCAAGTATTTCAGTGTTCTGAAGTTCAGCCCCTGTCGCCAATTTAAAGCATAAAATTTTCATTTTGGCGGAGCATACATTGGGGACGCATCAAATATCTCCACCTGATAAGATATTGTTCAAATTTACTGAAGCAAAACACACTCAATTTATCAATTTTGATAATTTATTCGAGACTTTTTCTTTGGAAAAGAGAAAAGTTGGGGACTCTCAGCTCCTGTTCAGAATGAAACCAATTTTTAGGTCCTCCAAAAAATCTTATTTGATTCCTGTATCGTTGCAGAATAAGGTCATCTATCCGCAACTGTTCTGGAATTCCGATTGTGCAACTTAATTTCTAACTTTCATCCTCCTTCACCAGCGGCGTAACTAGGATTTTCTAACGGAGGGGCCAGAAAGGGCCATGAATTTTTGAAGGGGGCCCAGTTTTAAAAACTTTCGCTTTATTTTATCTAATACTATGAATTTTACAAAATTTTCAAATTCAGCGGGGGGGGGGCACAGGGGGGCAAGATTTTTCAGGGGGCTGGCCTCCTGCCCCCCTTCAATTTTCGATCCTATCAATTTACTGAACAGATAACTAAATTGTTTTGTTGAGAACGAGGTGAAAAATTCAGGTCGACAACTGAGAAAATTGCCTGAGAGCTGAAAATAAAAAAAAACACTTATAAATAACGAAAAATTTCGTCAAAAATTTCTTATATTTTGTCATGAACTATCTCAAGGCGTTTTTTCTGATGAATTTACTGAATAGGTAATTCAATTTTTTTCGTGGAGAAAGAAGTGAGAAATTTAAGTCTACAACAAAAAAAAAAATTGCCTCGAATGTGAAAATAAGCAAACAAATTGTAAATCGTCTAAAATAACAAATTTCCTCACTGAACTCTCTTATGACGCCTCTTGATCAATCTAATAAAAATAGGTAGTTAATTCTTTTCTGAGGTGGGGGAGGGGTGGAAGTAAGAAATGTATGGAAAACATGATGTACAGTATAAGGCATTTTTCGAAATTAGAGAAAAGGACCAAAAATTATTAATTGACGACTGTTACATACTCAAAATTTTTACGCTGAGGTCAAATTCGTTGTCCACATTTTGCGATGGCCCCCGCCGTTCCCGAGAGATAGGCCTAAAAAGGCTGGCAACATCGTTCAATATATATCACTGTGGCACAATGTTGACGACTGATCCAAATTTGTCTGGAAAAATTAAGTAATTAGCACCAAAGCCGACGCCGAAGCTCTCCGGAAATTTTTTCGTCCCGAGAAAGTTATAAGTATGGAAAAATTTTCAAAATTATAAAAAAATCAAGAATTTTGAATTGACGACTGTTTTATGTTCAAACAGCCACGCGCAGTTCAAATTCGTTAGCCAAATTTGGGTGCGACGCTCCATTCCTGAGATAGGCTCAAAAACGTTGGTGAAATTGGTCAAAAATGATTCTAGGACAATTCTGACGACAGATTCAAATTTGTCTCGAAAAATTAAGTAACTAGCACCAACGCCGACGCCGATATTCTCAGAATTTTTTTTGCTCTAAAAAGACATGATGTAGTATAATATAAAGAAATTTTCAAAATTAGAAAATATCAAAAATTTTGAATTAAAGACTGTTCTTTACTCAATTTTTCTCGCTAAGTTCAAATTCAGTGTTCAAACTTTGTGGTGACGCCCTGTTCACGAGGTAGACTCGGAAATATTAGAGAAATTGATCCAAAAATGACTGTAGCTCAATTTTGACGACGGATTTTAATTCGTCTCGAAAAATTGAGTGATTAACAAGCGCCCACACCGAAGCTCATCGAATATTTTTTTGCCCAAAAAAGATACGAGTATGAAGAAATTTTCAAAGTTAGAAAAAAATCAAGAGAATTTCGAATTAACGACAGTATTATGCTCTTTACGCTGAGTTCAAAATCGTTATCCAAATTTTGGGCGCGACACATCGTTCCCGAGATAGACTCGAAAATGTTGGTGAAATTGGTCAAAAATGACTTTAGCAGAATTTTGACGACTGATTCGAATTTGTCTTGAAAAATTAAGTAATTAGCACCAGAGCCACCGCCAAAGCTCTCCTAAAATTTTTTCGTTCTGAAAAAGATGTATAAGTAATTTTTAAGAAATTTTCAAAATTAGAAGAAATTAAAAATTCAGTCTTTCAGGCTGAGCAGTGCCGTATCCAGGAATATGGTGATGGGGAGGTTTGACCTAACATCTGGGGTACTTTAAACTAAATTTATTTTCTAATGTTTCTGAGATCCGCATTTTCCTGAATTTTTAACCTCACGGTCGCACCCAAGGGGGGAAGGGAGGAGGCAGACCCCTAATCAGCCCCCGTTTAACACGGCCTTGAGGCTGAGTTCAAATTCTTTTTTCAAATTTGAGGACGACGCTCCGTTTCCGCTATACACTCATAATGTTCGTGAAATTTATCAAAAAAGAACTCTCACTCAATACCCAACTATGGTACTGAACCACCGGTGCCGAGGCATAGTCAAAAATTTGGTTCTGCTATAGGAAAAGAAATATAAGTCGGAAACTGAGTGCGGATTACTTTTGACGACGGATCTGAAGTCTTCTTGAAAAGTTGAGTATTTTCCAGGGTCCCTGCCCAGAGGCTCTCCGATAGATTTTTAGATGACAAAAATGCCCGATGGATAGTATGGAAAAATTTACAAAACGTTCGAAAATTAAAAAAAATTGGCATAACCACTTATTCATTCTGAATGTTTATCGCTGAACTCAAATTCGCTGTCCGAATTTGGAGCCGACCCTCCGGTGCCGAAATACTGTGGAGACTGTCTATATACTAAGTGTCGAAAACTGAGTGTGGATCAATTTAGTTGAGAGTATAAAACCCCTAACCAGAAGAACAGGAGAAGGAATAATTTTTGTATAAATAATAAAAATGAGGAAGCTGAGGTATGCAAGTTCTTCGTCGGGCTAATTACGACTGAGCAGGTGGAAAGAAGCCCAAATTCCGAAAGTAAAATAAAAATAAAACAAGAACAGAACCGTACCTTTGATGTATATATTTACTAACAAGCTGAAAATACGAAATTCAAAATTAGAACAACAGGTTACGATGAATTTTAGGAAAAATCAGAATTTGCTGGTCTTCAGCTATGTAGAACTTCGAAAATATGATTTTTCAGATATAAGTTTTCAGTATTAAAATTCAGAGGGATACGAGAAAATTGGTGAAAAATAAAATTAATGAATTCTATAATCCAGAACAGAGTAACTACGGCGAGATAAAGACCTTCAAAGCCCATGAAAATCGAAATTACATACCGCATTTAAGTAACTATTTGGGAAAGTTGCCAGATTCAAACTTCCAGGGAGAAAATTTGTATCGAAGCAGCGATTCCACGAATTGATGGCAAGGTCTGGTGGATCCTCGAAGATACAATCATTCAAACAAACGCTGCACAAGTCATTTTGCAGCATCAAAATTCGAGGAAAAAATATAAAACCATAAGAAGCGCAAATGGCTTGGGGGCTTAGCCCCTCCCTCCAAAACTTCTAAATAGCCCCCAATACACTGAAAAAATACCAAAGGAAATGATGCAGGGAGGTGGTGTTCCTTCATTAGGGGGCTCAAGCCCTCCCCCCCAGTTTTGGGCTCTATTTGCGCTTCTGTATAAAACCTATTGAAAAATAAAATTATTCCTATCATTAAAAATATAAATCAAGCTACTGAAAAATGAAAATAATTCGGTATAATTTGAAACACAAGATCCAAACCTGTGGAATGTCATTGGCTCCCTTCAGTAAATTTCGGATATCTCTGTTTCATTTTGCTACTGCATCTGTTAGATACTTCAAAGGAACCTAGGCTCAAAAATTCTCACAAAATGCAATATGGAAGTTTCGTGGATCATCAGGTTCTTCCAAATTCGGTTTTATTATGAATTAGTTCCATCGTATCTTGAGAACCATGGCATTTACAGTTTAGGGGAGGGGGACGCGGAATAAATTCATCAGTAAACCGAATATAGATATTTTGTTGATTTTCAAGGACACCTATTAATTTGATTCAACTTGAAAATTGAGGCACTTTGATTAGGGAAGAGTGAAGCTCAAGTTCGAAAAAGTTGAAACATTGGATGTCATTTTTGGGTTCTCGAGTTCGCTAAGCTTATTGTTGACATCTTATTGATCCTGGTTTGCGAATTGCAGTATCGTGAGAGGGAGCTGATGATCAAAATACCTTGAAGTACAATATGGGTACAAAAAATCACAACTTTTCGGGGTCACTGATTTTTAACATCCACATAAATACTCCAACACCCAACTACGTTAATTCTCAAACTTCAGTCCTGAATGTCATGACTAGAGTTCCGCGACTGGTATATATACTGGTTCAAAAAAGGGGGTCATTTGCATCACTTCTGTTTGCTGAAGATGGTTGAGATAAAAAAAAAAATCAATGGAAAAACGGCCGCATTTTCAGTTCTATCCAAAAGTATCTGATATGGGCTCAGTTAGTGTGATTTTAAGGGGAAAAGAGGGGATAGAGGAGAAAGTATGACTGGACACAGACTACAGAAAGAATTTGAAATTAGTTCCGCCTCAAGTTTCTGTGAGGTTAAACCTCAATTTTATTCGATCAGTTCAATATAATAGTATGTAAAATTAATCTTACGAATATTTATACATTACCTAGAAAATCTAGTGACACTTTTTATGGGTGTCCGGACTTCCTTCAGAACCCGCTAGGTACGCATAGTACTGGATAAAACGAAAAAAGTCGAGTACGAAAAGTTGCCCACGAGCAAATTGAAGGGGCCGTGCCGTTTTAAAGATTACAAGAAAACAGAATTCTTAAGACGATATATGAGACGTGATAATTGACGGAATAAATAATCTGACTATGCTTGGGCGAGAAAAAATCTTAGTATGATGTATTGCCTATTTTCAAAATTGAAGGCGCCAGAAAATGTTGAACGTTGGGAAAATTTCATTTTTCATTAAATGGTCAAAAAGACCGTTTTTCAGCCCAACCTTAGGTAAATAATTAATGGTTTGAGAGCTATTGTGACTATGGGAACTTGTACATATCTAAGAAATGAAAAACCACACGTCCATCTTCACCGAATTTTGAATGTTTAAACAGCTATCCTGCGTTGAGTAAAATCAAAAGACCCGATTTTTTAATTTTTTAGGCACATTTGGCCAAAAAAAAAAAAAAACTATTCAAATTAATAACATAACACTTCCTCATTGGACAAACTACACTACCACAGACAACCAATAGGAACACACACCAATAAGCTTACAATACGGTACTACACACTACTATACATACAGGACCGATAAAAAGAACTGATAGTGAACTCCACTGAAGTTGGCCTTACACCCGAAAAAAAAAAATCTAATTAAGTATGTCGTCTGGTAGTACACTCGATGAGATGAAAAAAAGTTCAATGAACATGTGTCTCATGAAAGGGTGATTCCAACATGTTTTTGAAAATTTTGTCGAGTATTACCAGCCATCAAACTACATGGTTCGATAATTTTTTTATTTTATTTTTTGCCAAAAGTACCTAAAAAAATCGGGTCTTGTGATGTTACTCAACGCAGTGTATTAATTGCTTGAAAATTCAGAATTCGGCGAAGATGGTCACATTATTTTTTCATCTCCTAAATATGTACTACAAGTTCCCATTGTCACAATAGCTCTCAACCCATTAACTATTTACTTCGCTACACTTCGACCTAGGCCGGTTTTTCGGCAAGAAGAGAAGAGAGCTAAGACAGTCCTAGCAGTCTCTCCGACGTCTCTGAGGTAATGCTCGAAAGGGCAGATTCCAGGACTCGGGTTGAGAGCAAAAATGAAAAAATAAAATAAAAATAGGATTGGACTGAAAAACAGTCTTATTTACCATTATAAAAAATGAAATTTTCCCAAATTTTAACGTTTTCTAGCACCTTTAATTTTCAAAATAGGCAATATATCATAGTAAATTTTTTTTTCCATAGTCAGATTATTTATTCCGTCAATTATCATATATCTCGTATATTGTCTCGAAAAAATTGTATTTTTTTGTAAACTTTAAAACGGGAAAGTCGAGTTGGTTCCCAAATAATCTAATTGGTTCCCCAGCACCGCACCTCCTGGTCGAATTGGTTCCCATGACCCAAATAGGTCGTGGTCGAATTGGTTCTCGCACTACACCGCATTTTCCTTCCCATTTTACACCGACTTGGGCGGTCCGTAGGTATGGTTAAAAATGCGATGTAGATACATGATATAAGAAGTAAAGTACTACGCCATCGCGGGTAGAAATTTAAAACAAACGCGTGTTATAAATTGTAAACGAGTGTAATTCTTCCAACATGGAAATCGTCGATTTGTTGCTGTAAACATTTTTTTTTTTCGTTTACCCTAGGGGCCGAATTACTTCCTAAGTTAATGTAGATTTCACTTTGGATTGTCTTCAGTGTGTCGGCTAAATGAAATATGTTGGGGTGAGGTGCATTAAGCATTTTATTTAATCTGCTGTGGAATCCCTCGCAAACGTTAGTAGTGCCGTTGTTGACTTGGCGTGAACTCAGCCCACATCGAAGGAGGGAAATCACTATCAAGTGCGACATACGTCTCCAAAATGTAATAAAAAAATTTATCATATTTTTCGTCATCTGGTTTCATGTAGACGTAAGTACATGCTGCTGAAACGTGCTCATGATTAATCGTACAGTACCTTACAGCACAGTTCTGTGCAATGCATGCAGCACCTGGGAACCAATTCGTTTGGGAACCAACTCTACTACAACCCCCGCGGTGACGGATTTTGCCTAGGAACCAATTCGACTGGCTAAAAGGGTTCTTGGGAACCAATTCGATGTCCACCCTTTAAAAAGGCATAGGCCCTTCAATTTGCTCGTAGGCAACTTTCCGCATAATCAACTTTTTCCCCGTTTTATGGATGCGTATCTAGCGGGTTCTTGAACGAAGGCCGGACACCCTGTATTAACTATTGTAAAATTTCACCGTTATTTATTATAGAATAATGAATATTAAATAAAAATATTAATTTGAAGAATGATAGATTTATACTGATTAACATAATTGATCATCCCGTATAAATTATACAGACTCTCTGAAAATTATTGACTTCAGGGCTCCGGTTAATACATTTGACGAATGTTTAAAATCATTAATGATATTCCTACCTTGTCGATGCCTGCATAGTACCCAGGGACGTACCGATAGAAGGGCAGCGGGGAAACTTCCCCCTCCCCCGTAGGAATTTTTCACTCAGCAGTTGGGAAAATTTACCATTTCAGTCAGAGGTCAGTTGGGAAAATCCAACAAGTTAGAAACAATTTTTTTTTTTTGCTTTGATAAGCACTTGGGAATTGAGTGGAGAAGTTGGAAAAACCCAACAAGTTAAAAGGTTTTTCTTCTTTTGCTTTGATACTTGGGAATTTTGAGTTGAGTCAGTTGGGATTTTCACAATTTGTATTCTTCCCCCCCCCCCAGGAGAAACTCTTTGGTACGTCCCTGATAGTACCAATATACTCACATACGGTGCCCAGACGGGGTCCCTAATGAAAAAACAAGAAATAAAATTTCAGTTGTTTCTCAATTAGCAAGTACCCATTGAAATACTTTGGTCCTTATTTCAGCTTCTTAAATTTAAAATTGTGGTTATTCAGATATTTTGTCATTCGACCACCTGTCATTTAAAAGATTTTCCTCTTTTAAAGGCAGTTTCTTTTTCCGTTGTCTAGTTGATTTAAATCACACCGTAGGTATGCATTTCAACGGTTTGTGTGAAGATGCTGTCTGAAATAAAACTATCAATATCAACTTCAGTTCTATTCTTTTCAAAATATATAAGCGAAATTCTATAATAGTAAAAGAAATAAGAGATTAAATAAAATAGAACCTTTTCGTTGTAAAATTTGAATTATTTACATGGTCTAGCCAATAACTGAATAAGAATATTCATCACGATTATCTACTAATTTTGATATGATGTTTTTCCTCGATTCTCGAGGTCGATTTAATTTTACCTGTCTCAAGCTGACTTTCAACTTGGAGTGTTAGAGCAAGACGAAATGAAAGGTATAACAATTTTTCGCTACGACTTTGTACTCTTGTTGTCACAAGTTTTTCAAAAATATACATACTTGAAGTGAAATTTATTCATATAAAATTTGTAAAGTTGAGGAAGCTGTGAAGTCAGATTTGGATTTCAAGAATCCAAGTTAAAGTTCGTAACAACAATTTGATGCGATGACTGAAACTGGTCATCTCTTCATCGCTTTCTCAGGGGTCCAGACGATTTTGCTCGTTTTAAGTTGTCTTGGAACTCACTGCGTGGCGAAGGAGGAGCATTTTCAGTCTTTTTAGGGATTTGAATTCCATCCGAAGCAGGTTTCCTGATGATATGTACGAAAGATGACTGAATCTGAAAGTAAACATATTATATTTGTACATAATTATAATTTTCCATCGCGAAGTTTAGGATTTGGACTCCCGGATGCAACATCTGATGGCATATGAAAACAAAATAACCCTTATTGTGACGCTTTAATTCATCCTGTTAAGTTGGTGCTCTCTCCTGTCAAAGGGAAATTTCAATTCTGAGGGCTGAAATCCGGATCTTATTAAAAATCTCAAGCAGTCTTCGAAATCATCGACCTCAAAATATTTATCTCAATGTTCTGAGGGTCAGCCACTGTCGCCAATTTGAAGGATAAAATTTTCATTTTGGGGTATAAATTGAGGATAGATCCAACATTTTTTCCTGATAGGATGTTCGGATTCAACGAAGCAAAAAACAATCAATTTCGGTACTTTGTTCAATACCTTTTCTATGAAAAGAGAAAAGTTAGTGGAGCCTCAGCCCCTGTTTGGGATGTAAATGATTTCTAGATCCCCCCAAAACAAGATTTTAACATTTCAGATTCTGATTGGTTCCTTTTTCTGCGGACTACGAGTATGTTAAAAAAGTACAATGTGTGTTGTTGCAGAATAAGGTTATTTATCCCGATTGTTCTGAAAACCCGATTGTGCAACTTGATTTCTAATTTTCAGCCTCCTTCACCCACCGGCCATCATTAGGATTGGATTTCTAAAAGACAATAAATAAAAAATGCCAGTTATCAGGATTTTGAACAGCCTTTCCTCTTAATTCCCTGTCAACGCCTCTGATCCAGGCAAAGGTAAAAAATATATATAGTCAGATAAAAACTGCTGATTTTTGAAAATGATTTACCAGTAAAAAATGAATCAGGCGTCAAATTCAAATCATGAGGATGAATATGAAGGGTTGCAAGAGTGGTCATCAGTATGCAACGGTTACGTTAACTCCTTCGGATAAAATCGGCTTGAATGTTGCACATTGATTGGATAGCTGTTGTAGCCTGTAAAAGTACCAGTACCATGGTCGAAATTAAAAATAGGTTTAAATGTGAAAATTTGAAATTGCAGATATCATGGAGATGAGATCAGTTTGCAATTTAAATGCTTAACCGTCCTTAAGGTATGGATGAGTGATTCTACCTGTAGAGGAATTTTTCAACTTCCAGTATTTTAAATCGTCTTTTTTTTTTGGAATTTTCATTTTAAGATTAATTTTTTACTTACTCAAAACTATACCTAAGCTCAAGAATTCATTTTTAACACTATTTTTGCAGAAAAAAAAGACCTTCACAGGGTTGGTAATCATAAGTACACCACTGTAATGAAAAGTTTTGTAATATAATTGAAAAACTGCTATACCCTTTTCAGTACAGGCTGATTTCTTCATTAATATGAAATTATCTTCTCTCGCCATCGCAAAAATCTGTTTCTACCTATAAGTGGAAAGTAAAGTCGGGTTTGACAACGAATTTTTCTCGTTGAAAAACATGAAGTAACAGGAATAAAAAGTCACGTTTTGTTAAGTTGACGTTCTGAAAGTTTATTTTTAGGTAGACCTATCGATGATTGAATCTGCTTTTAAGTATCGAGTTAATAATAGAGGGAGTGACTGCATTTTGGAAGACGGTAAAAATACCAACCCAGCAGTTTAATGAAATTTTAGAATAGGTGAGGAAATCACATGAAACTTGGAAAGGACTACACAGAGACCACTGAAAGCATTTGACAATTTCTATTTCCTTTTCATAAGAATATACATCAATCTGGAGCCTACGTATGGGATATTAATTGACGGCCAAGGTATAATTTGAATGATAATTGTGGGGAGAGGAAGTCTAGTAATGGGGACAATAATTGAGTGACTGAATAGAGTTTGAAGCTACGGTTTTCCAATTTCAATATCGATACCGATTATTACCGATCAGGTACGTTAGGGACGCTAGATGCAGTCATAAATTCACCTGTACATCCATAAGAAAAAATTTAAAAGATTGCGGGGGCGAGAAAAAATTTTACTAAAGAAATAAGTGGTATCCTACCATTACATGTAGGGGATACCTCGGAACAGTGTAACACGTTTCATCCATTTTGATCTGTGGACTACAAATTAATTTTTAATTCAGACTTTAACACCTCACCTGAAAGATACAACCTTTGGCTACATTTTGGTGTTATTGCCGCCTGAAAATATCAAAACCTCAAGAAACTAGAAATTATTTTAACCATGTACTTTTTTGTCACACTGTACCTCAGTACCTGGGTACAGTGTAACAATGCCAAAAAGTTGATACGGTAATCGCTTAGCTCGGAAAAATTCAGAATTTTCTGAATAATAGATCCAAAAATATCTTGGTGCAACGTACAAATGACAGTTGTATCAAAATTAGTGGATACCGGGCATAACAAAATGTAAACATTTCAGAGACGGTAGTACACTGACGTATGGAAGAAAGAAATACTGTTATACACAGACGTAAGGAAGGGAAAAAAAACTATTACACTGTTCTCCATCACATCATTCTATCAAGTACGACATATTGTCGAAAAACTATCAGAAGTCACGTCCAAACTGTACTACTCGATTAAAATATGCATACTTTTCTTGTAATTTTTGTGTATTTAGATCGTCAAAAGGATAAATTTTAATGTGAAATATTTTGATTCAAAAATATTTAAAATTACAGCGGAGAAAGACCAAAAAATCAATTCAATTTTTTTTTTTTTTAATGTAGAAGAAAGTCGAAGCATTGCATTTTTTCCCACAGATTCCTTTCTAAAATTACTACCTAGTAATCAAAACGGCAACATTTTAGAGTGCTATGAAGCAAGTTAATGATCACTTTTACACTGTTTGCGGTGTTACACTGTTTCCCAGCCTCCCCTACCTAGATAATCATACAGGGGCTAAATTTATCCGTGAGATCGAGAGGTTCAAGGAGCAAGGGCTATATCGACTTACTGGAGGCAATTATTAGGATCTTCGAGGCCTTTGGAGGTCCAGGTGGTATCCTTTGATTGTAGGTCCCTGGGTGTTGAAAACGTATTACAGTTGAATAGAGCTTGGCAGGTGGTGCGAAACTGACAACACATGAAGTAAAATACAGGAAAGTTGATAGCCGCATCAATCATTTTCAACAAGACTAAAATTTCTGAGAAGTTGTAGTTGTAGCAGCGTCCATAAATCTTTGTATGAGGCGTTGTCATTAGCAGAGCGATGATTCCATCTGGCAGCTCTGCCAGTAGAAAGAGGAAGAGTAACGCCAACAGCATACGCGTTGTATTGTTCTGTTTCTTTCTATCCAATCGCATTTGGTTTGAGTTTGCGTTTCTCCGGTTCAAGCTGGGTGTCAGTTTTTGTCCAAGCTGTTTTACTTTCAGCAAAGCGTACACCAACCTTTAACAAATGTAAATGGGATAAACCGTTTGGAAATTTACTTTCTTATTGGCCGAATGTACACGTGTAAAAGGTTACTGATTTAGTCTTTTTGCGTGTTAAATAGAATATCTTGAATAAATCCTGGTGAAAATTTAACATGCACTTAAAAATAAGTCTGGAAAAGTGTTTAAGCTTCAACAAGATTGGCGAATCCTAGAGGTTTCAAACAGTGGCGGCGTTAGGCGTCGACGACGTCGGCAACTGCCGACGGCCTCGCACTTGTGGGGAGCCTCGCAAAAAAGTTGTATATAATTATTACTAGGCTCATTTAATTTAACATTTTCTTTCTGACTAGAAAATGAAAGAGGCCTTGCAAAGCTGATTCATCGCCGACGTCCACTTTTTGTCTAGTGCCGCCACTAATCCGAAGTAGATCTCAAAGAGTCAAGCCAGCTCTAATGAGTATTGAAGAAAACTTGATAAGTTTTAAAGAGCTTTATAGCAGTCTCAGTTTGTTTTCCAGTGTTTCAACTTGAGCGGGTTCGCATGTACATTCAGTAATGCCCGAAAAGTTTTTTTAGCAAGTTCAAAAAGAAATTGTAACAAGTCGTACTTCGTGTTGGATTCAGATTGGAGTGAAATGGGGGAAAATATAACGCGGCGCTAAGCATCAAGGGGCACCGGAAACAATTATGTGGAAATATGGAAATTAAAGGACGACGAGGGAGAAATGGAATGGAAGAAAAAGAAATGAATCAATAGAATTTTCGGGGAACGTCCTCTTGGTTTGCTTGGCAACACGAATTCCGAAGTAGATTAGCGCATTCCCTGATGAACACCAAACTGACTGATTTGTAAGGAGAAGTCGGTTCCAAGATGTGTATTCATGTAATATGATTATTATAACGTACGAGTGACACAAACGCTAGCACTTTGAATAAGGTACCAACCTGATGCTCAGTATAGTCAAGACGATGGAGGGCATCAGTTTAAGAACCACACCGAAAATGTAGTGCCTTATTTCTTGCGGAAAAGTCACGTTTAATATTTTTTTATCGGTATACCGAATCTCGTACTTGTAGATAGGTGGTTCGGCAGTAATTGTCTTGTTTGCTGATTGTTTCTCAGGTACCACGTTGCCCGAGATGAACATTGGTACACAAAGGAGCGAGCACAGAATATAACCGGCCACCACGCCTTTATAGGTTGTCTTTACATTACACCACTTTCGAAATTCCAGAGGGTGAACTACTGCAAGATATCTCCATATCGCCAACATGATTGTCATCCAAATTGCGATGGTGCGGTACAGTGTCGCAAAATGCATTAACCATAACTTGAACCACCACCATCCGTAGCTGGGTGTATGACTTAGAAATTTATAGCAGGTAAGGGGAATGTAATTGAGCAGTAGAGCTACATCTGCGACTACCAATCCGGTCAGTACGATATTAGTCGGTGATACCATTTTTTTCCGTGTGAGTACAATTATGCTAATAATATTGGCTACGGAACCGAGAACGCAAATGATGAGGCCGGCGTAGCCATGTACGTAATTCTTGTAGAATGTAGAAAAAACTATAACGTCAGAGTTGCAGTATTTGGTAAGGCGGTCCTCAGCCTTCATAGTGCTCGATGAATTCATACTGGATGAAGCAATGCAATTCTGGAACAAACTATTGAATGTTACAAACTGATGTGTAAAGTGCGTCTCTGTCGGAAACTATTTTGGAGAGAATCGGCTGTAGGCTTTTTCACTCCTGTATGTCAATAGGGGAGTAAGACAAGGAGATCCACTCTCCCTTAATCTATTCAATAGTATACTTGAAGAAATATTTAGGAAAATGGACTGGGAGAGGAAAGGATTGAGGGTCGATAGTGAGTACTTAAGCAACTTGAGATTCGCGGATGACGTAGTAATAATTGCCAATTCACTAACGGAGTTGAAGGAAAGGAGAGAAGAATTTATTATCAAGAGTAGAGAAGCGGGTTTAATTATAAACGGAGCAAAATCCAAAGTGCTGGCAAAAAATAAAACAGAAAAATTCGAAATAAGCGGGGTAGAAATTGAGGGGGTAGAGGAAGTGGATTACTTGGGGCAATTAATTTCGTTCAAAATTAAAAGGGAAAAGAACTGAGCAGAAGGGTACAAAAAGGGTGAAAAAACTTTAGGGCAAGAAAATCTTCAAAGGAAGGATAGGTATTTACCTAAAAACGAAAATATGGGAAAGTTGTACGCTATCGGTGCTCGTGTACGGCGCCCAAACGTAGGCTTTAACAAAAGCTAATATAAGAAAACTACAAACCACTCGAAAAGCAATGGAGAGAAGTATTTTAGGCATAAAGAAAAAGGATAGAATTGAGAACAAAAAGATAAGAAGAGTAACGAAAGGAAAAGACATAGATGGGGTAATCAAAAAACCAAAATGGAAGTATGCGGGTCATATCTTAAGACAAGAAGGGAGGTGGGCAAAAAAAGTAGAGGCTTGGGTACGGTACTATGAGAAAAGGCATAAAGGTAGGCCGCTGACGCGTTGGCGGGACGATTTTAAGAAGGAAATGGGCCCAACACGGAAAAGAGTAGCCGCCAACAAAGCTGAATGGAAAAGACGCGGGGAGGCATATGCCCAAAAATGGGCTGACATTGATGGGGAGGAGACTCCCTCCAGTTCACTGCCATAAGCGCACTGTAAATAGAGTAAGGAAACGTTGTCATCGCTGAAATAATAATACTAATACTAATAATAATAATAATAATAATAATCTTGGATTAAAAGTGAGAAAATAAGTCAGCTCCACACAACCAAAACACGTGAAACCGCATGAATTCTTCGACCATGAATTTCAATATTTAATAATTTTTTTTTTTTTTGATGACTCGTGCCAATTTTAGTATTCGAATCCGAATATTATACGCGAAAATAAATTTGAGTCAACGGCGAATGTGGAAAGAAGACCTACCTACGAGTAATTTATATTCTTCTAATACCTTGAATCGTAAGACGACTGGTTTTGAAGCATTTTTCGGGTTTTTAACCGGCAAAGGCTCTAATGAGTACAGAGGATGAGAGTATCATCATGTCTCCCACTGATATTATACCTGGTTCATCAATACCTTGGACTGTGTTACATTCCATATTCCAATTATTATACACAAAAATACATGGTTTAACTGTAAGGGAGTGGAGGAGAGGGGTCGTAAGTCAGAGGTATCCTCGAGGCAAGGGGTATGGACAAATATTCTCTTTTTACCTCTTTCCACCGTGTGTTATAGGTCATATTCCAATTATTACACCCGAAAATATAGGTTCAACTGCAAGGGAAGGGAGGTGATAGTAGTCGGTAGTACCCTTAGGGCAAGAGACAAACAGACACTTTTTCACTGTGGCCGCCATCTGTTACACTGCAGTTCCTGTAGCCTACCTTTAGGCATGTTCTATATTTCATATTCCAATTATTATACATAGAATCGAATGAATCTGGATCGAGTTGATAAGGAGGAGGGGTCGGGGAAGTGGTCAATGGTACCCTCACAGTAGGAGACAAACAGACACATTTTTCACTTTTACCGGCATATGTGATATATTTCATATTCCAGTTATTATAAACAAAAATACAGGTTCAACCATGTGCGGGAATCTGAATCAATTCGAACAGGGGAAGAGGCGAATGGTGTGGTAAGGAAACTGTCAATTAAATACAAAAATAAATTCGAATCAATCCGGAACTAATCGATTACAATTTCAAACGTGGCAATCTGGATCGAGGGGGAATATGAGGGTCACTCTGGAATGTGCCTTCTCCGGAGTCTGAGATATGGACCTCTTTCCTACATACCCATTTACCTATATTATTGACAACACCACTCGGTAATAATACGACACAACCTGAAACCTACACTTCGAGAGAGACGAAATTTTCATCGAATATAGTACGATTGACTATTGGTTCGGTTGCAGGAGAATCGACGCTTTTTCTTGCGCTGTGACGTCACCCCATAAGAAAATACGTGGGGAGCTGTTCTAAAAACCCCACATTTTATCTACTCTACATGGCCTTCGATGTGAATATATATAACTTGAACTTTCAAATAATCTAATTTTTACCGAGATATGAGAAGTGAGCCAACGATAAGGAATGGGGTAATACCGAAGTGAGCAGTATTGAAGGGGAGGACAAATGGTTTCTCTAACCTTTGACATCCTCTTAAAATATTGTCTGTCAAGTACGAGAAGAACATGAGAAATCGTTCACAGCGTCACATTCTGGGGTGCTCAGCTCAGCAGAGTGATCGTCTCGTAATTGAATGAAAACTTGAGGGGACGCGTAGTAGTTTCTTTTTTACTCACCAGATGTTCCTGCAGTTCTACTCAATTGTATTGTCATGCGTCAAAAAAGGAAAGGTCGTGCGTTTCTATTCTAATAATACAGACTTGCGAATAACCTTGTGTAATTACTGAGATAACCCCAGCGCGGAGAGCGTCTCTTTCGCTCGTACAATATTTTGGGTAAATTTTCAGCCAGAGAATGTCCCTTTTCGGTAGTACAGCATTTTGGGTAGATTTTCTGCAATGCGTTATGCGCAACATAATGTAGAAAATGGTATTCTGGATTGGTGACTCAGAAAATTTAGTCGGATTCTTGATCCGGCTCCAATTTGGGTTCCAAAAACGGATGTTTTTGTTTTGCTACTGTATGAGCTCGATTGACTTCGTTAAAAGAACCTGACAAATGGTCCGTGGAAAGTTTCCTTGGATCACTGATTTCATTTTCTAGAGAAAAAAAAATTGAAAATTTTCCTCTCCCACCCTTTCCCCCGAATGAGAGTTCGAGGAATCAGTAACAGGTTCTGTTCTTTAAGGAAAGAGAAGAAAATCGTCTCTTTTCTTACTTTGATGAGACGAATGTTTCTTATCTTTTTGGATAGAAATAGATAAACTTTTCTTTCCCAAGAATTGAAACAAAGATTCAAAATTTGCATAAAAAATTATTTTACCTACCAGTTCTTAGTTTTTTAACCAAAAATCCCTACTGGGTCCAAATAGACCCGATAGATCTCCCAGAATTTTTGGTGTTGCCAAGTATAATTTTCGCAGCCCAGGCTCCGGCCAGTATACCGATTTCAGCAGCTTATATCAAACTATATTATTTAGAGCATTCAAGGTCCTGGAAATTGAAGGGGAATAATTTTTCTCTTTTTAGGTTTTACAATATTTATAATAAAAAATTGAAAAGAAAGATTTAGAATGTTCAGAAATCAGGCGCCATGAGAGATATCAAAGATAAGTTTTTCTTTTGTATTACTTTTTCACCTATTATTTCCATTTTTAGGACAATTTCTTTTGCTTATCAAATTAAGTTTTTGATTCATGTATCCCCACCCTTCCCGAAAAAAAGAAGAAACTTCCAAAGACACCGCTGAACTGTATGGGAATATTTTTAGCGCTGTCAGAGACTGAGTAAAAGAAGAAACATTAATTAAGTAATTAAAAAAGCCAAAACCTCATGGTATTTTCCATAAGAGCAGAAAATTTGTAGCCCGTGTTTTCATCGGATCCACCTGAAATCTTAACGGTAGGCTTGCCATTTTTGTGTCCGGGGGGGGGGGGGGGGTCGTGCGAAAATCGATGATTGAGGAGAATCGCAAAATCTTGAAGTATATTACTTCTAGCTCCATAAACGTTTAATTCTAATTTTGAGGCCCAGAATTTGGACCGGATGGAAATTCGAACGATATCATTCCATCTGACTTTTGCTCTATACAAGTATTAAATTGGAATTTTTGTGCTGTAATCCAAACCGGATCAGTAAGGACACTCTGTGATGGCATATGAGTCATACCGTTCTCTGTTGTGGAACTGCTTTCCCCTTCGCCAAGTTGGTTATTTTTCCGCGTGACAAAATTTTGAGCTGTAAAGTTTCGAGCCATCAGTTGCAAAATTTAAGAAACTCACCCCCTTCTCTCAAGCTATAGACTACTGCTATAAGATTTTCATTAAGAGTTCGTAAATTAGGTTATCACTCCAACGTTCTCGAATAATAAAGTTTATGAAAATTGCTTACCTTGGATTCTAGATAACACGGTGTTCGAGTAACAGGATAATACAGTTAGTTCCATTAATTTAATAATTTCTGTAATTTCATTGAAAATAAAGTCCCAGTCGCATCGTATACTTATGCATGTGAATCCGAAAGCGATAAAACAGTGTACTATGTACTTTCTGGGGATGCTATGTTCTTCACTTGGTAGATCTCATATTTTGTGTAGCTTCTCTTCATTATAAAGCAAATTGAAGTGTAAAAATATCTATCTTGTAATTTCCTGTATCGTTTAATCTAATTTATTTATCATAAGGATACTGTAAAATGAAGCAGGATGAAGAAGTAGCGAAACGGGCAGTATCGAAAGGGGAATTTTGTCAGCTGATAATTTTTGACTGCAACTTCCCAAACGGATGGATGAAGCATTGGTAAAATAATCTCTTGAACGCCAAGTAGTCTCATAATTTATTTTTCAAAATTCGATGATTGTGACGAACTACAGTCGGAGATTAGTTCACTAATCAATCAGATCACGAAGAGCTAGGTGAATGGCCCATGACCTTACATTGCAATGGAGGACTTTGTGCGATGTCCAAGGAGGGTGTCCACTACTAGCAGGATTGAGGTCTTGCGTTACGAACGAACTCCTCCGATTTCGTACCTAAATTTTCAAATAATAAGGTTACGTTAATACATACAAGTTTATTGACCCAAGTTAAAACTTCTAAATATCTTTGATGGACGGTCCTTTGAAGGTCCTCAAGTTATGGCTATTGTCTTTAGGTCTCTGAGTGTTTCTAACGCCGAATGAAACAAGGAACATGAACACCGTTAATCTTACAATGTCAAAAAACAGTATTACAAACGAGATGTCGAGGCTACGGGGAGGCGTTAAGAAGAGGCAGATATCCAATGTACTAAAATTTGAGAACGGTAGGCAAAATAAAATCACTATCGATGTCTGTGATCTCACGAGGAGTTGTCGAATTGCTCTCAAGTTGTTTTCTCGTGCAGGTGAGATGCGAAAACTCAACACAACTCAAAGAGACGACTCGATAACGAACTGGAAAATTATGTTTAAAGGACGACTCGAGAACAGTACGTGAGATATGACTCACAGTGGTACCCAAGATAAGAATCAGGGTCGACCTTTCAAGTGGACCTACGTGATCCCTAGAAAGGTACAATCTTTGCACAAATATGACCATTAATCCAGTTGATAGTGCCCAGAGTTCCGCATTTCCCCGTTAAATGAACAAAGCTGACAAAGTCGCGTATCAAAGCACGTTATTGAAAGGTCTGTATCCAGGAAAATGGTACTACTTCGAAAAAATCTGAAAATTTTTTCTGCCCTTTTCGCTAGACGCTAGTTTAAAAGAGAAATTGTGATAGGCAAAATCAACTCACCTAAAACAATTAGGAACATTATTGGAATACCTACCTATTTTTATTTTTTTGGTCAATTTTGAACATGGCATCAAATTTCTGAATAGTGCTCCCAAAATAGCCTCCAAAATTCAAAACATCATGATAACAGTATGATTTTCCCATTTTTACGTGAATCATCACGGACGTCGTTGGAAAGTTATAGGAAGTGGAATTAGAAAATCATTGGGGGGAAATCGAGATTTCTTGTAATGGACCGCATGAACGGTCGGGGTGCAACCTAAAATAGACAAATTTAAATTGACTAAAAAATTGATAAACTATCAGAATATGGATCGTTTTGGTTGTGTGATGTGTTTGATACGACTCCGATTTGAGTTTCTAAACATTCAATCTTATCACATGAAGCACTGCATTTTTTGAGACTGCAAGTGTCACTGGAACCTAGTGAAAAATGAATGTACATTTTTGTTTCTAAATTAGTAAGTATAGCCTCGTCCACCTACCCTCTTAGGGCCAGTATTATAAAACTTGGTTGAAAATTACCCGGTGGTTAAAATGCGAATTCTACCGGATTGTCGGGTTTGCAGTTTAACCACCGGTCAGTTGTGAACCAAGTTTTATACGTAATACTGGCCCTAAGAGATTTTCTTCTTTTAAAGGATTTTTTTCTTCTTCTTTATGATGTTGATCCTATTCGAATACCGTGCATTCCAACGGTTTGTGTGATGATGCCGTTTGAAATAAAACTATCAATATCAATTTCAGTTTTATTATTTTCAAATGATATAAACAAAATTTACATAATAAGTACCAAAATGCAGTAAGAGTAAATAAAATTGAACTTTTTCGTTATGAAATTGGAATTATTTAGATGGTCTAAGCGGATACAGAATAAGAATATTATCAGGGTCACTAATTTTGATGTATTTTCCTCGGTTCTCGTGGTCGACTGAATCTGTCTTTCAACTTAAAGCGTTAGAGTGAGGTAAAATGAAATTTTTTAAATTTTTCACTGCGACTTTGTACTCTTGTTGTCACAAGTTTTTCAAAAATGTACATACAGTGAAATTTATTCATATAAAATTTGAAAAGTTGAGAAAGCTGTGAAGTCAGATTTGGATTTCAAGGGTCCAAGTTGAAGTTCGTAACAACCATTTGATGCAATGAATGAAATTAGTTATCTCTTCGCCGCTTTTTCAAGAGTTCAGATGATTTTGTCCGTTTTAAGTTGTCTTGGAACTCACTGCGTGGCGAAGGAGGAGCATTTTCAGTCTTTTTAGGGATTTGAATTCCATCCGACGTAGGTTTCCTGATGATATGTACAAAAGATTATTGTATCAGGAAGTAAAAATAATTACAATTTTCCATCGCGACGTCTATAGCATTTGTACTCATGGATGCAAAATCGGATGGCAAATTAAAACAAGATGACCCATATTGTGACATTTTAATTCTTCCTGTTAAGTTGGTGTTCTCTTCTCGCAAACGGAATTTTCAATTAGGGGATCTGAATTCCGGATCTTATTAAAAATCTAAGGCAGACTTCGAAATTAACGACCTAAAAGCATTTATGTCAATATCCTGGTATTGAACCACTGTCACCAACTTGAAGGAAAAAAATTTCATTTTGGGGCCTAAATTGGGGGTTCCGTGAAAATTCGTCGCAGAAAACTCGTAGCGCGATATTCGTCTCCAACGAAAACTCGTCTTGAATGAAAATTCGTCTGTAGTAAAACTTCGTCTCATGTCATTTACAGCAGGAAAAGTTGCAAATAAAATTTAATGAAAAAAAATATTGTTTCGGTCAAACATAACTTCTTTTCATATTTTATGTGTGTATCGCATCAGTGGCCGAAGGGACGCTTTGAGGCCGGCCCGAGCCCCCACGTGGTTCCCTACTGACCGAGGTTCGTGCTCCCCGAGCACTAGACTGGAATTCAGGTCCCCTATACATGAAAATACATTATAGAAATTATATTTTCATTTTTGACAATTAAACTGAAAATTTTTTCAGTTTTATCAGCAACATCTGCTTTGTTAGTATTCGAAATGATTTTCGGGGGTGGGGGGTTGAGGAAAATTACAATTAGAAGTATTTAAAATTTATGAAAAAATCTCATCCTCTCTGGTCTGCAGTTTGCCCCCTCTCCCCTTAAAGATTCAGTCTGGTTACGGGCCTGGCCACGAAGTTTCTGTATCATACAGCAACCACACGCGACCAATTTCATATTCGACCAATTTTATCAATCGACGAATTTTCGTAGACTATACGAATTCCACACGACAAATTACGCGCTACGAGTTTTCCGCGACTAATTTTCCCAACATATCTGCCTTGTAGGTTGTTCGGACTCCACAAAGCAAAAAATAATCAATTTCGGTACCTTGTTCAATATCTTTTCTTTGAAAAGAGAAAAGTAGGTGGGGCTTCTTGTGTTTGGGATGTAACTGATTTTTGGATCTCTCAAGTCAAGATTTTAGCATTACAAGAAGTTCTGCTTGGTTTCTTTCTCTGCAGCCTATGTTAAAAAAGTACAGTATATCGTTGTAGAATAAGGTTATTTATTTCAGATGGTTCTGAAATTTCGATTGTGCTACTTGATTTGTAATTTTCATCCTCCGTCACCCACCGACTATCAGTAAGATTGGATTTCCAAAAGACACAATAAATAAAGAAAGTTAGTTGTCAGGATTTTGAACTGTCTTTCCTCTTATGATTCTTTTTCAGCGCCTCT
This sequence comes from Acanthococcus lagerstroemiae, assembly GCA_031841125.1. Classification (NCBI taxonomy): domain Eukaryota; kingdom Metazoa; phylum Arthropoda; class Insecta; order Hemiptera; family Eriococcidae; genus Acanthococcus; species Acanthococcus lagerstroemiae. Next base: position 46,742,543 of record CM063112.1, read on the forward strand.
GATCCAGGCAAAGATAAAGATGATTTACCAGTAAAAAATGAATCAGACGATAAATTCAAATCACGAGGATGAGTATGAAGGGTTGCCAGAGTGGTCATCAGTAGGCGACGGTTGCATCAACTCCTTCGGGTCTAATAGGCTTGATGTTGTACATTGATTGGACATTTGTCGTAACCTGTAAAAATGTCAATACAATGGTCGAAATTAAAAATAGTTCCATGAAAATCGACCGCAATAATTGGGCGCAGATGAAAATTGACCGCAAGTGATATCCGATTTTTTTTTCTGTAAAGCCTATTAGCGTTACCCAGAAGACACCACGGGGAGGTTAGATCGGCAGGGGAAACGAGATCTTTGCGATGCGCAGGCATGGTTGGATACTTCGTAAATATGTTCTGCGTATGTGATTATGTGATTAATGACCCCACTGGGTTATCCCGTCGTCAATTATGCGATCTTCATAAAATAGGAAACCATCATACTCTAATTTGAATGAATTTTTTTTCAGGACACACAAATTCAAGGGACATTGTGAACTTAACGCGGGTTATCTGTATTTCAAACTATTTGACCTTTTCATTTTCATTTTATGCGGTGTAAAGTGATGAAATTCGCCGCGGTGAATTTGTCAGCCTGCGGTCAATTTTCCTTTGCGATCGATTTATCATCTGCGGTTAATTATTCGCGGCCAATGTTTAAACATAGGTTTAAATGTGAATTTGAAATTGCAACTATCATTGAGGTAGGATCAGTTTTGGATTGAAATGCTTAACAGTCCGTAAGGTAAATGAGTGATTCTACCAGTAGAGGGATTTTTCTACTTCCAGTATTTTAAATAATTTTTAATCTTTTTTCATTTTTGTTTGTTTGTTTGTTTCAACGCTCAGGTATTTATTTTTGACACTATTGACCCTAATGTTCCCGAAAAAAACCTCCACAAAAACCCTTTGATAGGGTTATGATAAGTAGGTACATCACCGTAATGAAAAGTTTTATAATTGAAGAACAGCTATATTCATTTCAGTACAGGCAGATTTCTTCATTATAATATGAAATTGTCTTCTCTCGCCATGGAAACAATAATCTGTTTCTACCTATAACTGGAAAGTAAGGTCGGGTTTGACTACAAATTTTTCTCGTTAAAAAACATGAAGTAATAGGAATAAATTCACTTTTTGTTGTTGAAGTTCTGAAAGTTTACTTTTTGATAGACCTATCGATTATTGAATCTGCTTTCAAGTATCGAATTAGTAGTCGAGGTAGTGGCTATATTTTGAATGAATGAAAAGGTTATCAGTCTTGAGACCGGTTTGATACAGCTCTCCATTTCTCCCTATCTTGTGCAAGTTCTTTCATTTCATAATAACACTTACATTTAACACCCTTGATTATCTGTTGAACATATTGGAATCTTTGCCGACCCCTACCCAGTTTTTTCCTTCCACTCTTCCTTCTAGCAACAGTGATATTATTCCTGGGTGCCTCAAATTATGCCCTGTTAGTTTATCTCTTCTTTTCTTCAGACAATTCCAAATATCCATTTTACCTGCTACTCTGTTAAGTACTTCCTCATTTCTTACCTTATCCGTCCATTTATTGATGTTAAGTATCCGCCTATAGCACCACATCTCAAAAGCTTCGATTCTTCTTTTCTCTGGTTTTCCTATAGTCCAAGTTTCCCATCCTACAAGGCTACACTCCAAATATAAGTTTTCAAGAACAATTTTTTGATTTCCAGATCTATTTTTTATTTGAAAAAAAAAAAGACTTTTTTTATAAAATGCTACTTTGGCTTGTGCTGTTCTACTACTAACTCCCACTTTTACTCCTTCTATCTTTTGTTATTTTACTCCCTAGATAGCAAAATGTGCTTACTTCCTCAATATTTCTATGTCCAATATTATATTTAATCTATCATGTTCACATAGATTACATACCATTACTTTAGTTTCATTAGAGGGCGAAAATACCGACTCAGCAGTCCAATAAAATTTGGGAAACAGTGAGAAAATTACATGAAACTTGAAGAGGGCTGCACAAAGACGACTGAAAGCATTTGATATAGCATCTATTTCCTTTTCATAAGAAAACATATATCTACATCAAACTGAAGCCTACGTATGGGATATTAATTGACAATCAAAATATAATTTGAATGCAAATTGTGAGGAGAGGAAGTCCAGTAATGGGGACAGTAACTGAGTGATTGAATAGAGTGAAACTACGGTTTTCCAATTTCAATATCGATCCCGATTATTCCCGATCAGGTACGTGGGGGACGCAATATACTGTTGTTTCGCTAGAATTTTAAGTTCAAGTCGACACTGTTCAATGCTATCGCATTTGATTGACATTTTCATGGATTCACTTGTACACCCCTAAGAAAAAATATAGAGGATGACGGGGGTGAGAAAAAATGTTACCAAGAAAATAAGTGGTATCCTATATCATTACATACATATACCTAGCTAATTATAGAGGAGCTAAATATGTTCGTGAGACCGAGAGGTTCAAGGAGCAAGGGATATATCGACTTACTCGAGACAATTATTAGGGTCTTCGAGGCCTTTGGAGGTGCAGATGGTATCCTTTGATAGTAGATCCCTGGGTGCTGAATACGTATTGCAGTTGAATAGAGCTTGGCAGGTGGTGCGAAACTGACAACCCATGAAATAAAATACCGGAAAGTTGATAGCCGCATCAATCATTTTCAACAAAATTAAAGTGTCTGATATGCGGTAGTATTTGTAGAAGCATTTCGCATAAATCTTTGTACGAGACGTCGTCATTAGCAGAGAGAGGATTCCATCTGGTACCTCTGTCAATAGAAAGAGGAAGAGTAACGCCAACAGCATACGCGTTGTATTGTTCTGTTCCTCTCTATCCAATCGCATTTGGTTTGAGTTTGCGTTTCTCCGGTTCAAGCTGGGTGTCAGCTTTTGTCCAAGCTCTTTTACCTTCAGCAAAGCGTACACCAACCTTTAACAAATGTAAATACGATAAACCGCTTAGAAATTTACTTTCTTATTGACCGTATGTAGGCTATGTACACATGTAAAAGGTTATACCGATTTAGTCTTATTGAGTGTTAGATAGAATAAATTTGAATATATATCTTAAATAAATCCTGGTGAATATTTAACGCGCACTTAAAAATTAGTCTGGAAAAGTGTTTAAACGCTTCAACAAGATTGGGCGAATCCTAAAGGTTTCAAAGAGTTGTTGTACTAATCCGAAGTAGATCTCACCCAGAAACATTTATGTAGAAAGACGGAAATTAAAAAACGATGGAGGGAAACATAAAACGGAAGAAAGAGAAATGAATCAAAGGAATTTTCGGGAAACGTTATTTCGGTTTACTTGGCAAGACGTGAGTCCCGAAGTTGATTTGCTGAATCTTTAATGAACACCAAATTGACTGATTTATAAGGAGAAATCGGTTCCTATGTATCTGTTACGGTACACGATGTTAATCTGATAATGACGTTAATGGCCAGGAAATAACGTTGACTATGAAAACCAACGGGCATGCACGTTAAAGACCGGGAAATATCGTGAACACCCATTTTGTCTACAATTTACTTGGGCATTCTTGTAAATTTCAGATAATATTAGAATTGGACCGGGCTTTCTCAAGATTTCCCAATACATCTTGGGAAATCTTGGCATTTTGGGCCATCTTGATATGAGTAGTCCGGCTAAACAGCTAAAATAGTTTATTTTAAAACTGTTCAGCTTTGTCGTCATACTTATTTTCACGTGGTACTTTGAGCCGCTTCAGAATCGTCAACAGCCTTCGAATCATCTTCTTCGTTGGCTACTGCAGCGTCATTTTTGTGTGAGTTACTCACTGTGCGTTGAATATCTTCTTCATTGTGAATGTGCGGAAGCTCATCAAGCGGCAGGCCAGCTGTTGAGAGACCTACATGACCGAACAGTCAAACATCGCCTCATAAGGCGATCTTCCAATGCCTGTGATAGAAACACATCTTACTTACCATGTCAGGGGGGAAAAGAAGGGAGAAAATGTAGGCCTGCAATGAGAATTACCTAAATGAAAAGCTCGATTTTTTTGGAATTGAATAAACTTAATTCTCATTGGCCAGTCCCGGTTGTTATTTTCTCCCATCCAGGCAGACATCATTTCTTTAATGTCTCTATTTGCGCGTTCCACAGACCCCTGGGACTACGCGCACGTCATTTCCCGAACTGTACTGGGCCAGGTAGATCGGCTCGGGAAGTGATGATAATTTGAACGTGTACCAACATGGCCCAAGTAGCTATGTAAATTGCGTCATATCCCGGTCATTAACACCACGGCCCAATGACGCTGGGTTACAACGTAATTGCCCGGGAATTCACGTTCGATCCCGAATTTACATCATGTACCGTAACATACCTATCCATATATTAAGTATAACTACATATGTATGTGAATTGACAGGAAGAAAGGGACCTCAGCGCAAAAAAACCCATTTTTGTGATAACAAAACTGTTTTTGACTAATTTTTGGCCGCTCTTTCGCGTGGTGTTGTCGAAAAAATTCTAAAAAATTTTCCCAAACGGCTGTAAGTCTTCAAAGTTGAGTAAACGTTATTAATTTTGTTTATCCGCTCTCCTGTAAAATTTACATTCTTGCGCTGAGGTCCCTTTCTTCCTGTCAGCTCACATATATGATACCGCACGAGTGACGCAAACACTATTACCTTGAATGAGGTACCAACCTGATACTCAATATAGTCAAGACGATGGAGGGCATCAATTTAAGAACCACACTGAAAATGCAGTGCTGTATTTCATTAGGAAAAGTCACGTTTAATATTTCCTTATCGATGTACCGAATCTCATACGAGTAGATAGGTGATTCGGCAGTAATCGTCTTGTTTGCTGATAATGCCACACGTCCCACGGTGCCTGAGATGAACAATGGTACACAAAGGAGCGGGCACAGAATATAACCGGCCACCATGCCTATGTAGGTTGTTTTCACAGTACACCACTTTCGAAATTCCAGAGGGTGGACTACTGCCAAGTATCTCCATATCGTCAACATGATTGTCATCCAAATTGCGATGGTGCGGTACAGTGTCGATAAATTCTTTAACCATAACTTGAACCACCACCATCCGTAGCTGGGTGTATGACTTAGAAACTCATAACAGGCAAGGGGAATGTAATTGAGCAGTAGAGCTAAGTCTGCGACAACCAATCCGGTCAGCACGATATTAGTCGGTGATACCATCTTCTTCCGTGTGAGTACAATTATGCTAATAATATTGGCCACGGAACCGAGAACGCAAATGATGCAACTGACGTAGCCATGTAGGTAATTCTTGTAGTATATGAAATAGAATGCAACTTGAGTGTAGCAGTAGTCTGGTGCCACCGCCATAATGATGCTCGAAGAATTCAAATCGGAAGATGCGATGTTATTCTGAAACAAACTAGTGAATGTTACAAACTGATATAGATATAAAGCGCTTTTATGTAGGAAATTACTCTGGAGCGAATTCGTTGCGAGTATTTTTACTCCAGGAATCTTCGACTAAAGGAAAGAAAATAAGCCATCTCCAAGCAACCAAACCATAATATGATACCGCTTGAAATCTTCGACACTATAAAAGTAACACAGACTCACTATGAGTAGCATACCTGAAGCAAGAATAAAATCGGCGGATGAAGTCATAGGTGGGAGGCAGAAAATTGTAAACAAATTGTCTTATGAAACAAAAATACAAGTGTACCCAGCTAGGATTTTGCTCCCATTTTTTAAATTTTGCTACCATCCCCGCGCCTATGGAGCAGAGATGGGAGTCTTGGTACAGTTAGTATAGTCCCGAGACCATGTCTACACCTAATTCCGCTTCTAGTAATACACCTATCAGTACATACAGGTTCAAAATTTAGATTCGCACCCAACTATAATGGTAGCGTTCATGGTAGCACACCTAGGAGCGACGATAGTCCTATGCACTACACAGGTGGTCTCATTTATGGTAGCGCATATGGGTGCAGTGATGGTTGCGCACATAGGAGCAATGATAGTAGCGCACATAGGAGCAATGCTAGTAGCGCATATAGGAGCAATGATAGTAGCGCACATAGGAGCAATGATAGTAGCGTACGTAGGAGCATTCAAGGTTGCATTTCACTAAACGTGTATAGTTGTACTCATAGTAGTACTCCTGGGAGTAGAGATAGTAGTATTTATAGTAGTGCAAATGGGCGCAATGATATCGGCGTTCACAGTAGTGCATTCACGCGAGCATTAATTTTCCCCACCAGCCACCCTAAGAAAAGGGAATTTAGTCCGCACCCTTGCTTTCAACAATGATTGCAATTTCATCCTAACCCCGATGTAAGAATATAAATAAAATTAATAGGCGGTTTGTTTATATGAAAATAATATATATTACTTTTAGGGAAAATAACATAGGTAGGTATAGGTATTTACAGAAATTATGAAATAATTATGGGGGATGACAGAATATTTATATAGAATAAAAAAATATAAAAATTATAAATTATGTACAAAAAAAAAGCAATTATCAGTCACGTTTTTCTGGAGTGGTTTCTGCAACAAGAGATTTACTCTTAATTGGCGTCCTGATGTTTAATCGGACTTTAAGCCGCAACTGCTCTCTTGGCTCCTTTTTCGTCCGGATCGCACTCAAAAAACACGTTTTTTACAGCGGCTGTAACATACAGAAAAGAAGTAAGACAATGTGAATTCCAAGCACAATATATTATGTCACGTAAAAGTACCTCCCAGCTGTCCTTAGGAACAGAGTACATTTTAATTTTTGAATATTTTCCGATCAAACCAAATAGGGTTGCCTATGTAGATCATAATGGTATGTACTGTAAGGGATGTGAAATAAAACCCACTGACATTTTTCCTATTAAATTATTCTCCCTTTGCCTTTTAGATTATCAAGCAGATTACTGAAAATCATTTCTTAGTGCCAGTTCCTCAAAAAATCCAATTTTCACTTTATCTACAAAATACAAACGCAAGTAGGAATTGAAGTTTCTTGGTGAAGTTCAATTTTAAAATATTAATATTTGACAGCTGGACTGCCGAAACGTATTAGGTATTTTTACAAGTTACCCATGGATGAAGCAAAAACACATCACGTACTATTGTGCTACAGGCTCTTGCACGAAGCGAAATTTTACGTAGACTTAACAAATTCAGACTCCTGCTTGTGTGAGACCCCTTTCCTAAGCAAACTTCTACTGATAATTTAATTCTCACTCCCTAACTACGAGTCAATAACCTTATGGAGCCAGTGCTCGGTTATAATTTGAAATTTAAAATGGAAGGGGATTAAAAACGCTCGAGTATTATACGATGAAATTTTAAGGGAAGAATGAATGAAAAAGTTGCTCATCGGATATCGGTTAGTTCAATGTAATCGCACCGTCAAACTTCTTCACGCTACGTTTTTGTCCTGTTGAGCCCCAAATGGCAACTCAAAAAAAAAAAAAAACGCAAAAAATTGTACGTAGCGGCGCGCGATCCCTCTTAGATAATTACCTAAACACACATTTCCGTCGATGAAAACGATTCTATTGTACAAAATTGTGATCATGTAAGGTTTCATGACTTTCTTGACTTTCTCCTTCTTGCTTTCATTGATTCTTGGTATATAGAATGGAGAGGTGTATGATTTTTAACTGCACGCCAAAACTTACTCAACATGCATTTTCCTATTCAGTGCCGTTATTTTAAACACTGCAAATCTGTCTCTCTTTTCTCCTTCTTCTTTGGCGTACAATTTATTATTACACGAATAAAATTACCTTCGGTGACTTCGAAAAATACTTGCTAAGTATGACGTAAGCCTCAGATTGGTAAAAGACGTTTTAAAAGCCAACATACCTATACACATATATTGCGATGTATTCCTGATGATTGCACATTTATAATCAACCTGTTTTCGCAGCATTGCCACACGACAGGCTTTTGTGAAACAAAAACGAGAAAAATCCAGATCATGCTGAAGACTTAATTTGAAAAACTTCCTTCGGATTATGAAAACATTAGTCATCAATTCTTTCCTTTGTTCAGGGTTACGTGTTTCTGTGCATATCAGTTTTTGAATTTCTTCAAATTCGAAAGTCAAGTGGGCATAACACAAATGATATTGTGAGATGGGGTGTCGATCTACCTTAACATAATAACTATCAGATATTCCATTCTAACTTACGACTAATGAGCCGACGTGCGACCCATGTACCTATCTGCATGCCATTGCAGAGGGCTACTCGACTATCAATCTATAGTTTATTCAATCAATTTGGATTCAGACGAGATGTAGGTGGCACAACCTCACATTCACCAGCACTCGCGAGAAGTCAGCCTCAACACTCCGAGTACGGTTCGAAACCTTACGACGACGGACGACTCGCACTATCTGATCACTGTAGAAGCACTGATTATACGATGAATCTATGTTGTGTAAATATTTTGCCTATGACACTTCATCAGGTTCCATGTCGATCTTATTTAACGACTTTTTAGCCAGTCATATTTTCTCGCTACAAGGCTTGTATACGCTGCCTGTATAATATATATATATGCAGGGCCGTACCCAGGATTTAAATAAAGGGGGTGTTTTGCGATTTAGATAACTTTTTTCTCGGTGGGGGGTGGGGGGGGCGCTACGAATACCCCAAATTTATTCAACTGCCCCAGGCGCGGATCCAGACAATTTTTTGCTGCCCCTCTCCCAGAGATTTTTCCTTTTTTTCGTTGGGAAGGGGGCTAATGACCCTCCCGTCGGTGCGGCCCTGTGCATAATATGTGAATTGACGCATGGGTGATTCGTCGTCTTTCCCTACGTACAAACTCGTGGTTAGCAACCGAGCATTTTTTTTTGCCACCATCTGGATGTGTTAAAGGTGAAGCCGCGTTGGCGCAGAGAATGAGATTACAAAAAGGGGGAAAATACATAATATTTCGTACAAATCTTCCTTTTACAATATTATCGTCAGTTATGCTGTTTTTGAGCAATAACTTATAATTTTATGTATGTAGTAAGATTTTAATATGCTTCATCGCATCAGTGGTAAAACGTGTAGAACCTTACGACCGGAAAACTGATGACTTTTTTTACCTAAAATGAACCTTTTTACGTAAAATGAGTCCTCACATGACACAGATGATACAGGAAAAATAATACTCCTACGTATATTGTTACGGAAATATACCTAACGTCTATCTAAGTACGATATTCAGGCATACAGTATTAACGGATAACCAAAGTAAACAGCAAAGTACTTAGATAACTCTTTCGAACCATCCAAAAGTAAATGGACGAAATACGCGTACGTTTTCGAACTTCAATCAAACTTTGATCTGGGAATAATACTACTGATCTCTCCTCTCATAACTATATAAACTATGAAATAAGCCTAGATTAAGTGCATTCATATTCTTTCTTGATGCCAGGAGGCACCTTACGATACATGTGTCGATCTAGTTAATCAATTAAAAGGGTTAAGTTTGAATCGTGTCGTTATTCTCTCTCGTAACTCGGTGAGCACGTAACAATATATTATAGCGATTTAAAACTTAATTGAATTTTGCACACCAAAAATAATTAAGAAAATAAGTGCCAAAGTAAAAGGCATATACTTGGCCACTTTCAGTATGTATAGGTAGTGAGGTTATTAATCCAAACAAATGCTAATTGGTATATACCGTTTTTGCCTTATTGCTCGCATTCTTCCAAAAATTAACCAAAATAAACGCTAACGGGTAACTACTATGTGTAAGTCTCCGCGACAGCATTACGAAAGAAAGGAACCCGTGATCACTCACCTATAGTTGATTCTCAAACAAAAATCGGTTATCGCGAGTTTTAGATGTTCTGTTACACACTGGTCTCAATGAATAATTAGTACAATGTACGAACGCACGGGTATTACACAATTACCGCAGAAAAACCAAACAAACGCATCAAACGCACTGTATCGCTATGAACTGCTGAAAACATATGGACAAGTGTAACAGTCTGGGCTGTGAAGCTATCTTCGCTCTTCCAAAACCACACCGTAGGCTTTTTTGTGCATTCAAATTCAAGTTTTTTTTCTTCTTTTTTTTTTCTATACATCTCGGGACAATACCGAGCTATGGACAGTGATTGCCTTATAAACCTACACTTTTACTAATGAAAACGACGAGAATTGGAACTATTTCTACAACATCGGCACTTTTCTGAGTGTATCAAAAACGCATAAAAAGGGTCACTCTTTGTCTGTCTTAAATTGTTTTCGACCAGGCTGATTTTCAATATTAGTTTCGAGCTGAACCTCCACCGACATCCGCCGGTGCGGAAAACCAAACCAGTATTATTCTGTACATAGGCATTGTTAAAATGATTAATGATTAAAAAAGGTCGAAATAGCACGTCGAGTCGTATTTCGTAGTGACCATATGCGACCACTGACGAACAAGTAGATCAGTGAACGTCTTTCTGAATGAATCGAAGTCAACAAACTCATTCTCGTCTCCAGATGTTCGCGAGTAAAAATAATCGGAGTTCTTTGATTGCGCGCGGTAAGATTTTGCCCCAGATATTGGCGTATTGATAATAAGGTCCCACTTTGTCGATATAGAGTTATGAGTACCGACATATACTAGGAAAAATTGCTGACAAAATGAGATCTTGCGGAGCTCTCTGGCTTCAAAATTCGTCGAGATATGGTTGTTTAAAGTTGACATTTCAAAAAACCTGATTCTGAGTATGTTTGGTGGAGCGTATGGCGATGCATGCATGCCAGATTGGCTCCCAGACACCGCCCCTTTCCTGGCCCCCGGAAACTACCCTTTCGAGTATCGCGTCAGAGACCAGTGTGGACACTTTGAGGCTGGCTCGAGCCCCCATTTCGCCTTCCGTCTGATTCTGAGAATAATGCAATTTAAAAAGAGGTTTAAAAAAACGAAAAATTACAAATTCAAAGTGGCATATTTCTGAGACAAATAAAGTTGGAGCAGTTCAACTCTCTCTAGATATACGAGCACTAACAAATCTTCTCTGGTTTGCTTTTGAAGCGTCTTTTTCGTCCTTTGTTCACCTATCACTTTCTTCCAAACGATCGTAAATGTTCGATCTCTGGTTTGGTTTTGAACTATGGCCGAAAGATACACATAACACCGGAAGCCAGAACCTCAATTTCCCAAAACTTCGTATTAGGATAGCTGTATAAGAAAGGAATAAGTAAGTAATTCGCCATGTCATAGTAATACACTCCGAAATATTACGACGACACTTCTCAATAGATTACTTATTCCAACTATTTTAATTTTACAAACCGCGTACATTACTTGGAAAACACAATTAGCGCTTCAAAATTGAAAAATTGGAAAAATCTAAGTAACTCATTAGGATAATTCTATTCTGAAATTACTTACTTTCATTTAGAGTACTTAACTGTGATCTTAATTGTAGGTTTCTGTAATCCTGATCATGGCTTCATTTTTCAATGATGTCGACAGCACACCACGCGGAATTTTAAAAATTTGAACATCAATCACAAAATAAAATAACAAAAGCACTACTTCGTCCGGTGGACTAATTAAATATATAGTACTAATGTACTTGGATGGGTAAGGGGGTAAGACTGTATCAAAGGAATATAACATCTCTTTCAAGGTTAATGGAGATTAGTAGCGACATTCCATTTAACACTAGAAAAACACTGAATACGGACCGACTTCAGAAATCTGGAAGGTCTTACTTTTTTCATCTACTTACTAACCTTCCAATAGCCTCAATCAAAGAATTAGGAAGAATAAAAGTTTTTTTTAATGTTATTTACGAGCTTTAAAATTACAGCGATTATTAGCTCGGCGAAACAGTAAGTTGAGTTAGATGAGGAAGAAGAAATCAGTGGAATGGGTGTATTCATAAAATACTATATACACTACTAGGAGCGCTCCTGGTATAAGCACGGAGTCAGTAATAGTTGCGTATGAACCCATCTGTAACTATCTTTGCTCCCAGTTCCAAACGCACCTATCGCACTTCCATCTGATAGAACCACAAAATACTATTCACTGTGTATCAATATTGTGCGAGACGTTCACTGGGCATTATAATTTAATACCTAATTCCAGCTACATTTCTTATTGCTTAGACATCTTTATTATTTGATGTCGCACTAGATTCGAATTTCCTCATTTCAAATTAATTAGGTGAAAATATACGATTTATGAGATCAGGGCCGGATTAAGGTCGTGAGCGTCCCTGGACACTCGCTTAGAAGCACCCTCTCCCCCTTCGAGCCGTTGCTAAAATAATTACTTGCCATAGCCTTCCATTTGGATTTTTCCCCCACATTTTTATGTCTTTAATTTGGCACACAACCCGGAAAAACGTTATTTTCACGCGCCATGGGACTAACTGACTGGACTACAATGACATTCTCATGTTGTTGACTGGACTGTCTGGACTGTCTATAGACAGACAGACATGATGACATTCTCATGTCACTAACTGGACTGACAGACAGACACGATAACATTCTTATGTCGGCGCAGTCCGTGAAGCAAAGACACGAAAATACTCCCCCGTGGTTGCAGACTTGTCAGCAAGATGTTTACCCATGTCTTTGAGACCCCCTGGTTTGCCAGTGCTTCTCATAAATAACTATGTTTTATCGAATCAAAGGCTTTACTGAAGTCTACAAAGATCACGTACACCCCAATTCAGCCCCTTCAAAAGTACGAGCACGCAAACATATCTACATGTTGTCGTGGTAGGTTGCCTACTTACTAGGTGGAAGGGGGGTCTCATTACAAAAGGGACACCCTGTATAATCTCGGAGAACATCAAATAAAATGCATTTTCATTCGATTTCCGTCAACGGTTAACCGCTAACAGCCAATGTCGGAAGACGAATTCATTCGGAAAATTTCACTATATGTGACCGGCTTGGAAGAAAGGAGGCGTACGTCTAAAATCAAGTTTTTGAGAAAAACGCGTTTGAAGATCGTTAAGTATGTGAGTTGTACTGCAAGTTATGCCTTCGGAATCGTGTTGTATGACATCTGTGAGTGTGTGGAACATGTCGGAGTGGTGAGCCAGGTGCACGTTCAGCGGTGTAGAGTGGGAGGAAGCGGAGAGAAAGTGATAGTCAATTATAGTTTCTTATGTAAAAATTCTGTAATATTTCTAAATGGGAAAACTCACCTTAGTATGTTACTTCATTTACAGAAATACAAAAATCTCCCCAAAAAGATTAGCATATTCCCAAAATTGAAGGGGCCATGTATTAATTACAAAATTGATATTTTTGGTGAAGTTTTTGCAGACCGTTATGTCTGCAAAGTATTTTATTACAAATAGTATAAACAATGAAATACCGTGTTTAAATTTTTTATTAAAAATTTTTTGAAATTATAATCAGTATTTTCAAAAGAAATAATATGTAATATAAAATTGCCCCTTCAAAATAGAAAGGATGCAACCAATTCTGTAACGGAGATTGAAGATTGTCTGTTTTCAGAACCACTCATTTTTTGAGAAAAATCACACACATAGTCGTTAACCTTATTTTTTATAAATTAGCTGGTTCTTTTTTTCTCTACAACTATCAATTTTCTAACGCTTGTACAATCGTGAAAAATAGGTTTTTTGAGTTTGGGCAAACGGGAGTGGATGCTCCTTAGGATCGAGAATATGAATCTGCAAAACCCCCAAAATCAATTTTTTAGACGTAAGCCTCCTTTCTTCCGAGCCGGTCACATATACTATCCATTAAATGCGGAAACAGCGCGACAATTCAAAAAATTTTTCGAGTTGAAAGTTTTCAAGCAGCGTTACACCCCCGGTATTGGTTTTGAACATGGGAGTTGCGAGTTGGAAATAAATTTTTGTATATATTATACTCGAAAATTTTTCCTCCTCTCAAAAATGTTCCGTCCTGGGCATGAGCCCGGAGGGCTCGTGAATTTATCCGGGCCTGTATGAGATCTTAGATTTATAATAACTTTTGATTATTTCATCCTCTTTGAAGAGACAATTTGATATGAACGCATGTCTAATGGCTAGGCATGAAACAAAAATTCTACTGTCAGAAAACCATTACCAGTGCTCTGTGCGCCGAAAAATGTTACCGCTGTGACGTGTTTGCGTATTCCTCTTTACTCGGTCATTCGTTCCACTGCTACGCAGTTATCTGCAACCCTAATTTTACTCCTTCCTGTTATTTGTCGACTGAATGCGTGGAACGTGTTTGGTACACGGCTGTAGTTGGGAAGGGTGGCATTGTAAAAGAAAGGCAATGCCCTATTTGAAGTACCAGTGCTGTAACTTAAAAGATATCATCAACTAAGATAATATCCTCTCGGGAAAAAATGTTGGTACAAGGTACCTGCCCCGAATAGTGCCAGGTTCCTAATAACGCCGCCTACTTATTTCTCGGTTGGTAACATGGACATACCAGGTCGAAACTACATCTAGGTATGCTGAAAATGTGTTATCATTTTGTATAGTTCAATGTTATTGCAATCTCGCACATTGAAATCCGAAGAAAAGTGATTTGAAATATTTCCCTGGTCTTTTAGTTTTCGCGACTTGTTGCGCGAAATGGAATTGCGATGGAAAAAAAAAACTCCGAAGTAAGTTCTTTTATTACAGAACGTAAATTGATCCCTTTTTCTACACATTGCACCCATAGAATGTTTAATTTTTTCAAACTTAAATATGCGATTACAGTTCAGTAGTACTTGCTCCTAATAACGCCAACTGTTGTTTTTTGTTTCAGGAAGGAAATAAAGCGGCGGTTATGGAGTGAATGAGCATTATTAAATGCATTGAATGAAATTCGCGAAGGAAAGTTGTCTACAAAAATGCTGACCGTGTTCAGTATAACAGACCGAGTCAGACTTATGAAATTATACTTTAAAAGGAATCACCTTAATGAGAACCTCTAATTAAAAATAAAATTTTGTCATTATTGGGTGATAAATTGTCCCCGGCCCCCTTGTTTTACCTATCCTCGATTTATTTCCCAAAAGTTCTCCAAAACACTACTAAAATATCCCTTAAAAAATAAAGAACACAAGCTGGCGTTGTTGGAACCCATCAAGTGGAGCTCCAACTACCGCCAATTAATTTTATGAGCTTGAAGCTCGACAATATATTAAGTACCCCCATAAGCGAGGTCAAAAATACGTACTTTAATCTTTCCTCTTTCACCCTTCTTAGTCAAGAACCTCATAAGTCAATTACTTTGCCGACCATCATCATTCTCCCTTAGCATGACGTTAATTAAGGCAGGTACATTAATTATACATAAAAAGTTTTTTTCAGTGGGATGCTCAGTAAACTGTTGTTTCATATATAGTACGATATTATAGGGGGGGGGGGATAATGTACTGGAAGCGTAGCGACATCTAAACAATTCCGTATTAACCACAGTTTGTCACAATCGTAATATATATTATACACTAATTTTATATTCTGCCTATAGATGGCATCTAATGTATGTGTGGGAGATAAGTAAAGTGGAGTTATTTTTCTGTGGCGTTGGTTAGTGTAGAGTGTTGGTACTTGGTACATCGTATCAGTCAATAAGTGGCACGATAAGTTTTACCAAGAATTATTTGTTTTTTCCTGTGAACTGAAGATCGATGGATTTAGCGATGAATGTGTGGGAATTCTTTAACGAAAAACGAAAAGTTAAAACTGACAGGAAGAACTTCATTCCTCAAAACATCAAAACAGATATAAGGACAAGATATAATAGAGCTACTTCTAATCCTGTGGAAATAGGTTCGGTGAAACATGTTGGTAATGTTGACTATGGTGTTCCTTCTATTAATTGGAGAATCGATAAAGCAAGTTATTTTAGATATTCAGGGTGTCTCTTCTGTAATGACCCCCTTCCACCTGGTGAGTAGGCAACCTACCTCGACAATATATAGATATGTGTCCAAACTCTTACTTTTGAAGGGACTGAGTTATAGTCGAATTTTGGATAGTTTTCTACCTTTAATCCCCCCCCCTCCGAAGTGTCTGTTTGTCGGTACAGTACCTACGTCTTAAATGAGATTCGTCGGTACAGTAGTTATTACAGAAGAAAGTACAGGTACAGGTTGTTAATGATATGGCGTATAATACTACTTGGTCATCATAATTCTCACGTAGGTATGCGATTGTCACAGACGCTCATGAGTCCTCTACGTTTTGTAGAGCCTTTAGGCTCGCTTGTGCATTAAAACACACCAACAGTCAATAAATCAGAGAAATGCTTCATGATTGAACTGCCTGATTTATGTATCTTTGTTGTAAATCCGCAATGATTTCGATGCGGCCCACGACGAACCCTGCCTAATTCTTTGTTTGCAGAATGAAGTGAGGTCTATTATACTTTGTCAAATTACAAGACGCTTTGGAAATCTTTTGCTCGCATATGTTCCTGCAGCGTCCAGAATGACCTTTCAACTGTCTCCCAATGTTGGAAGACCAGATCTGTAGTGCAGGACCCACATATCTTGGCAACTGTCCCAAGTACTTATGAACTGCTCTTTTAGCGGAACATACTGCTTTTATTGGTAGTTACTCGAATGCTAGCAGCAGACTGGAGGAATGCATTCATTCGGTCTTCAGAAATCTCCTACATATGAGCGTAGACCATTGCTTTGAAATTCGTCATGATACCATCTTGAAACTCAACTTCCACTGGCGCTGTAGCAATTATATTCTTCACATACTTCATGACATGAAATAGACAAGGTAAAATTGTACTTCATGTGAAAACTTTTGTCAGGTACTCTGTAAAAAGTATTTGTCAACTATAAAAACAGAAGGCGAACTTTCGGGCACACACATATCCATGAAGAACATGAAAGCGGATCAAACGAATAATAGTTTCTTCCCTGCATTCAGCTACCCGCTTGTTGAGAGCATTCTCAACAAAGAGACAACAATACTGCATGAACTGAACCATCATCCAGTCCGTAGAACTGTACCGACAAATATCATCAAACACATAGGTACTGTACAGACAAATATCACCAACTTTTTCCTTCTTTTTTTTTCTCTCACGACTGGAACTGCCCTCTACTATTATCTACTTGTACCTTTTTTCTGTCTATCTCCAGTCGTGAGAGAAGAAAAATGAAAGATAGAAAACTTTTCAAAATTTGACCATAATTCAGTCCCTTCAAAAGTAAGAGTATCCAAACATATCTACATACTGTCGGTGTAGGTTACCTACTTACCAGGTGGAAGAAGGGTCATAGCAAGACACCCTGTATATTAAAAAATAAATAAAAAATAACTGGGCCTTTGTAGCCCACTGGTCCAAGTGATATTTTGGAAGCGACACTTTAATTCGTTTATTTTCTGATCAATGCTTCACGTTACATGAATTCTTTCACCGTGGCAAGATAGCTCCTTGCATGGTGGAAAAAGAATTAGCCGGCTTCTTGAATAGCGTTGATCAGGACATTTGGCGGTTACAGAAGTTGTAAACGATAACTATATGGACTATTCGTTGATTATGAAGACTTAAGATGAAATTTAAAATGATAGATATAACGGCGACGACATCGCCAAGAGTGTCCCCATTAAAAAAGTCATGCTCAATTTGGAATTCCGAATAGCCATGGTTGCGGCCAAAAAAGTCGTATCCATTCTTCAGCCTGCAGGCGCAGCCTTATAAGCCCGAAGCGCAGGATTGAAAGGCGCCATAACAGTTACAAAGTGCGTCGAAAATGAAATCATGAAACTGAGATCAGATGAAATGTAGAATTAAATTTTGGAATAACCTAAGTCCATGACAAGCGGCGATTCCGAAAATAGGACTCAGATCCAGAAGAGGCGAAGTGAAAAAACTTAATTGGGTGGATTACTACTTGATGTATTGTCCTTCCCGTTCCTCGGCGAGACAAAATATAGTAGACCAAGATGCTCAATCATTTATACCTGAGTATTTCGAAACGTTGGATGTACTGATTTCTGAATTACAAAGAAGATTTTCGGACGTTGATGATCTACTAAATTCATTAGCACGTCTCGATGAGTTGGAGGTAGACAAAATGGTACAATTGATAAATTCAGGTAAGTGTGGGAAAATTAAACAAAACTATGTTGCTGCTTGTAGAACATTAGTGTTACTTATTTGTATTTATGTCAAATTCACATAATTTCAATTGATTTTTCAGGTCTAACAATTCTATTAAGGAAAGAGGCTACTGCGGTCAAAGTTTATCTGAGTCGTCGCGAGAATAATGCGGAAAACACGATGCAAGTTTTGTACAGGCAGCGAAAGGCGTTCAAAGATACATATGAACTTGGTTTTCATCTCTTAGATTGCAATCAATAGGTCTCAGAGTCTGTCAATGCGTCACGAAAGAATGACAGAGTGGTGGTGTTCCTCGCTTTTGAAAAGAAAAGAACAAAGTTTGTTGGTCTGAGTGACGTCCTCGGCATTTTTAATAATATGTGTCTGGAGAAATAATAAAAAACTAAAACATGAATCTTTTGCGTTACTTATTTGTATTTATGTCCAACTCACAATTTCAATTGATTTTTCAGTTCTAATAATCCATCACAGAAAGAAGCTACTGTGGTCAAAGCTTATTTGAGTCGTCGCGAAGGTAAAGTGGAAAACACGATGCAAGTTTTGTACAGGCAGTGAAAGGCGTTCAAAAAGATACATATGAAGCATAGGATTAGCACTGCTGTGTGCGAATCTACATTTTCAACTTTACCTCAGAGGCTGTCATCAGGTCACAAAAGAGTGGCAGAGGTATGGTATATCTGGCCTTTGAAGAGCAAAGAACCAAGTCAGTTGCTCTGAATGAAGTCCTACGTATTTTAAATAATACGAGTATGTTGAATCGAAGAATTTAGCTGTTCTAAGGAAGGTCTTTTTACTACAACATTGAATAATATGTTTGGCGAAATAATAATAGACCGGAATAGATTAATTTTTCGCTCCTATCTGTCTATCAACCCCTCCAGACAATTGAGTACTACCTTACTCACACAAATGCACAAGTCAAGTATGACGAACATCGATTGACCAGATCAGATCAAGCAAAATTTTTACTTCCGCCCCACCTGTAACCATCGCTCCTCTACCAAAAGTTCAACTCTGACTACGGCCCCGGTTTGGTGCCTATATTAAAACATATTCATGTATGTATCTGCATGCAGTGTAGATCGATGATGGTGGGGCGTATGGCGGTGAACGCACGCCAGATTGGCTTCGGGACACCGCAACCCCTGACCTGGAAGTACCCCGATTGGGCGTGCGTCAGAATAGAGGGACATGTTAGAGTAGGGGAAATTCAGTGTTGATACTCTTTTTTTATTTTGCCTTTAAAATTGAAATTTATGTACCCCTAAAAAAAAAAAACTTCTGATGTTACTGTCAACATGTATGCGAACAGTTTTAGTGTTATTTCAGGCTAAGTAAAAGGGGGAAAAATTGAACTGTAAGGTGTCGGGGGATATTGGACAGCAATGAAGCTTCTTTTGCACTGTGTGAGTTGCGACATCAGTGGGTATATAGGTGCGTGTACTAAATGTTATCTGGCGGAAAACTGCTAACGGATTGGGGGGGGGGCAGACTGATTCCACATGTGCGCTTTCTCTCTCCTTCGCTCTCTGTCTTACTAAATGTGGGCGGAGTGTTCCCACGTCACTTTCGTTGCATATTTTCGTGTTCGTGATCGTTTCACTTTTTCTATATTAACTTCTCATCTTGAACCTGCGTAAACAAGCTTCGCTTTAAAAAGAAGTTTATAAGTCAAAATCTTATATTTATTTTCGTATAAGAGTGGGGAGGTTGTGGCACATGTTCTCATCTTATCCAACTGCAATTTTAATGGGGAGGGGAACTGCTTTATTCTTTAGGATCCGTCAATGTGCGAAGATTAGGGATCTGAAGAAAGTCGCAAAATGCGGAATACCTTAATGTATATCACCCTTAGCCCCATTTAATCATTGAATTTTGATTTGGGATCCCAAATTCGGACCGGGCAGAAATTCGAATGAAATTATTTCAGTCCGGTTACCTCTAGGGAACATATCCCCTCCTTCCGTCATCGACTTCCGCTATATGTGTTTTGTTTTTACATACATTTATACATGATACTTATATCAGTTTACTCCATGCCCTAGGATATGTAAATATAACTTGAACGTTTAAATAATCTAGTTTTTACCGAGATTACAGAAGTGAGTCAAGGATAAGAAATGGGGGAATACTGAAGTGAGCCATATTGAAGGGAAGAGCTGATGGTTTCCCTAACCTTAGACATCCTGTGTCTATCTGTCAAGTACATATTAGAAGAACCCCGAGAAATCGTTCACAGCGTTACATTCTGGGTTATTCTGAATGGTCGTCTCGGAATTGAACGAAAACTTTGAGGTGACGCGAAATAGTTTCTTTTGCAATCAGTAGGTAGGTATTCCTTCAGTTCTACTCAGACTTGTGAATAACATTGTGAAACCACTGAGATAGCCCTAGCGAGGAGAGCGTCCCTTTTCGCTAGTATAATTTTTTGGGTAGATTTTCTTCTGGAGAGCGGCCTTTCGTTAGTGCAACATTTTAGGTAGATTTTCTGTAATTTCTTTTAGGAGCATGAAGAACGAGGTATTCTGGATTGGTGATTTAGGAAATTTAGTGAGATTCTTGATCCGGCTCGAATTTAGGTTCCAAACGCGAATGTTCTTGCTACTGTAGGAGTCCGATTGACTTTGTCAAAGGAACCTGACGGAAGGTCCGCAAAAAGTTTTCTTAGATTACAGATTTCATTTCCTGGAAACAAAAGCGAAAATTTTCCCATTTTTTCCGAATGAGAGTCCGCTAAATCAGTAGTAGGTTCTGTTCTTTAAGTAAAAAAGAGAAATTCGTCTCTTTTCTTAGCTTGATGAGACGAATGATGTATCTTTTCTTTTTGGAAAGAAATAGGTAAGCTTTTATTGGAACGAAGAATGGAACAAATCATTTCATGTACCTAATCTAAAATTAAACGCCTTCCCAAAATCTGCATCAAAAACTGTTTTACCAATCAATTTTTATTTTCTTATCCAAAAAGTGTCTGCTGGGTCCACATATAGACCCAAAAACACCAAAAATCCATTCTTGATTACTTTGAAGACAATTTGCGGAAAAACATGGGGTCAGGGGAATATTGGTCGACGTATTCAGAATTTACATTAGGAAAATGTGTATATCTGTAGTTAAACATGGTATCTCCGATTCCATAATATTCTTGGTCTTGTGAAGTATAATTTTCGCAGCCCAGGCTCCAGCCAGTAATTATTTTCATTGGAGCCCGACTAAAATTATGGTCTTTGCTTTGGCTTCGGTTTCTTAAGAGGGAGGGGTGTGAGGTCTAATTAATGGAAGTAATATTAAACTAAGAAAAATAAGTATTCACAAGAAAAAACCACTATGTTCAATAACCAAAGAATTTAAATCACTGATCGAGAAAAAAAGTTTTTAGCCGTAAAATGTTATGTGTTTGAGGCTTTTCCGATTTCAGGAGCTTATACATGTCAATCTATATTAGGTATTAAAAGGATTCAGCCTAAATACCTAATATAACTTATATAATCTTAGTGAAAGATTTGTCTGTAGAAAATGGGTAACTAGAAAAATCAGTAAGAACATTAAAGTATCATTGACGTTGGAACGGTTTGAGGGGGTCTAGAGTATCATGAGGTCCCTCTCCCAGTCAAACAGAAAAAAAAGAAGAAAAAAAACATAATAAATATAACGTTGAAAAGAAAAATAGTAAATATTCACAAAGCAGGCGCCATGAGAGATATCAGAGATAAGATTTACAAGTTTTTGTCCTATCCTATTATTTCCATTTTTAAGAAACGGTATTTCTTGCTTATCAAATTAAATCTTAAATTTATGTATTTCCCTTCCCCCATCCTCCCCCCCCCCAAAAAAAAAGAAAGGAAACTTCCGAAGACGCCGTTAAACTGTGTATGGGAATATTTTTAGCGTTATTAGAGACTGGGTAAAAGAAAAAATATTAATTATAAAAGCCAAAACTTCATGTTATTTTTCATAAGAGTAGAGAGGTTGTAGCACGTCTTCCCATCTGATTCTCCTGAAATCTTAATGATACGCTTGCTTTTTTGTGTACGAGGGAGGGGGGTCGTGTGAATATCAAGGATTGAGGAGAATCGCTAAATATGGGACACCTTAATGTATATTACTTCTAGCTCCATAAGCGTTGAATTCTGATTTTGTAGCCTAGAATTTGGACCGAATGGAAATTCGAATGATACCTATTCTATCTGATTTTGGCTTTTTCTGTAATTCAAACCGGATCAAAAAATCTGATGCGATATTCGAATTTAAAGACCTAACCCCTGTTTCGATAGTTTGCTTGTTACCTCCACATTTGAAAATCCCAAGATCTCTTGAAAGGGAGAATTTTTCGCCGGAAAAGTAACTTGGCGTCAATTTCTTTTCGATCTGACCTCGAGCTCCAAAAACAAAACTGATAGTGAAAATATTGACACACTGTACATAATGGCATATCAGTCATTTCTTTCTCCATTTTGGAACTGCTTTCCTCTTCGCTAAGTTGGTTATTTTTCCGCGTGAAAAAATTTTGAGTTGTGAAGATTCAAGCTATCAGTTGTAAAACTTAGGAAACTCACCCCCTCTCTGAAGTCATCGACTACCGCTGTAAGATTTTCATTAGGAGTTCGTAAATTATGTCGTCACTCCAACGTTCACGGATAATAAAGTTGATGAAAATTTCTTACCTTGGATTCTAGATAACGGTGTTCGAGTGACAGAATAACACTATTTTAGTTCCATGAATTTATTAATTTCACTGAAAATGAAGTCTCATAGTCACATCGTATACTTCTGCGCATGAATCCGAAAACGAAAAAACAAAAAAACAACAACTGTATTATTATGTACTTACTGAGATGTTCTTCACTTGGTAGATCTCATCTAGTGGAGCTGCTCTTCATTATAAAGCAAATTGAAGGGTAAAAGTATCTATTTCATATCAATTTCCTGTATCGCTTAATCTGATTTATCATAAGGATACTGCAAAATGAAGTAGGATGAGGTAGTATAGCGAACTAAATGGGTAGCATTGAAGGGGGAATTTTGCCAACTGATAATTTTTGACTTCAAACTTCCCAAACGGATGGATGAAGCATTGGTAAAATAATCTCTTGAACGCCAAGTAGTCTCATAATTTATTTTTCAAAATTCGATAATTGTGACGAACTACAATCGAAGATTAGTTCACTAATTAATCAGATCACGAAGAGCTACGTGAATGACCCATGATCTTCCATTGCAATGGAAGACTTTGTGCGACGGCCAAGGAGGGTGTGCACTACTTGCAGAGTTGAGATGATGCGTTACGAACGAGCTCCTCTGATTTCGTACCTAAATTTTCAAATAATAAGGCTATACGTTAATGCATACAAGTTTATTGACACGAGGTAACATAACTTTTCTAATTATCTTCGGTGGACGGGTCATTTGTAGGTCCTCTGGTTACGGTTATTGTCTTTGGGTCTCATCTGAGTGTATCTAACGGCAAATGAAACCACTAACATGATCATCGTTAATCCTACAATGACAAAAATACAGATTGAAAACGAGATGTCGAGGCTGCGGGGAGGCGTTAAGAAGAGGCTACCCAATGTACTAAAATTTGAGAACGGGTAGACAGGATAAAATCATTAGATACCTGCGATCTCACGAGGAGTTGTTGAATTGCGCTCAAGTTGTTTTCTCGCACACATGAGATACGAAAACTCAACACAACTCAAAGAGACGACTCGACAACGAACAGGAAAATTAGGCGCCTAAGGAACGACTCGAGAACTATACTCGAGAGATGACTCACAGTGGTATATAGCCAAGACACGAATTAAGGACGATTTTTTAGGTTGACCTATACCTGATCCCTTGGAAGGTATAGTCTTTGCACAAATAGATATGACCATTAGTCAAGTCGATACAGACCAGAACTCTGCATTGCCCCGTTAAATGAACAAAGTTGACAAAGTCAACAAGTATCAAAGTACGTCATTGGAAGGTCTGTGTCCAGGAAGATGGTAATATGTACTTTGAAAACATCTGAAAATTTTCCCGTCCACTGCTAGACGCTAGGTCAAAAGAGAAATTGTGACAGGCAAAATCAACTCACCCCCCAAAAAATTAAGAACACTGTTGCAATACCTACATTTTCTTTTTGTTATAATTTCAAAAATTGTATCAAATTTCTAAATATGGCTTACAATTTAGCCTCCAAAATTCAAACATCACGATGACAGTATGATTTCGTCATTCTTACGTGAGTCATCATGAACGTCGTTATAAAGTTATAGGAAGCGGAATTGCGACATCATTGGGGGAAAATCGAGATTTCTTGTAAGGGATCGCCCAGAGGATCGGAGTGCAACTTAAAATAGACAAATCTAAATTTACTATAAAACTGAAAAACTGTTGCTTGAAGAGCAAACTGATCTAAATTGACTAAAAATTGATAAACCGTGAATTGCTTTCTTATTATAATTCTGATGGTTGTATGATGTGCTTGATGCGTCCTCGATCTGAGTTTCCAAACTTCAAATTTTTCACAGGAAGCGTAGAATTTTTTGAGACCATAACGTTAGCTGGAGCCTCTAGTGAAGAATGAATATACATGTGTAAGATTCTGTCTCGCCGAAATCTTGGTTGCGATGATACTCGCAGATAAATTCGTGCAGTGTACGAGATATATAGTTGGTCGGAGTTACAGTTGTTATCCGAGTCATGACATGTCGTGGTCTACACTCTCGGAAACGTAGCTTTTGGTGATTCAGTGTTCTCACTGCAATCTCAGAAGCGTGATTTAAAGGCTATTCCGAACAAGTCTTACAAATCAACAAAACAGTTCTGAGAGATAACTGTAACGTGCTGGACTAAATACAGGGTAGAAGTCTCTTGCTAGACAGTTTCCGATGCCGCCTGAGAATGCCGGACGATTTTGATTTATAAAAAAGAGAGGGGAGAAATCCCGGTGTCATTCTCGGTTGTTGGTGACTCCCTTCCCAAAGTGGGGGGATGTAAGATTCCGTCACGCCGAAATCTTGGTTGCGATGATGCTCGCAGATAGATTCGTGCAGTGTACGAGATATGTATAGTAGGTCGGAGTAACAGTTGTTATCCCAGCTACGACATATCGTGGTCTACACTCTCGGTACTGTAACTTTTTGTTGATTCAGTGTTCTCACGGCAATCTTAAAAGCGTGATTTAAAAGCTATTTCATTCTAGTCTTACACATATAGCTTCTAAATTAGCAAGTAGGCCTCGTCTACCTACCCACTAAGAAATTTTCTTCTTTTAGAGGATCCCCCCCCCCCCCCGTTATGACTTTAGTTGTTCCTAATTCACAACGTGCATTCCTATGGTTTGTGTGAAGATACCCTCTGAAATAAAACTATCAATATCAATTTCAGTTTTATTCTTTTCAAAAGATATAAACAAAATTTACATAATAAGTATCAAAATGCAGTAAGAGTAAATAAAATCGAATTTTTCCGTTATAAAATTGGAATTATTTAGATAGTCTAAGTAGAGACAGAATAAGAATATTATCACGGTCACTAATTTGAGATTTTTTCCTCAGTTCTCGTGGTCGACTCAATCTGCCTTTCAATTTTTAGAGCGTCAGAGCAAGGTGAAATTAAAAAATTAAAAAATTTCCATTGCGCCTTTGTACACCCGTTGTCACAAGTCTTGCAACAATGTACATACTTGAAGTAAAATTTTTTCACATAAAATTTAAAAAGCTGAGAAAGCCGTGAAGTCAGATTTGGATTTCAAGGATCCGAGTTGAAAATAATAATTTGATACAGTGAATGAAATTAGTTATCTCTTCATCGCTTTTTCAAGGGTCTAGACACTTTCGCCCGTTTTAAGTTGTCTTGGAACTGACGGCGAGGCGAAGGAGGAGGAAATTCATTCTTTTCATAGACTTGTATTTCGTCCGACGTAGGTTCAGTGGCGTTGCCAAGTGAGGGGGGATTAGGGGGATGAATCCCCCCCCCCCTTGAGATGAGAATTTTTTAATGCTGGCAGTATCACAGTGAATGCGCGAAATGAAATTTAAATCCAGATACATAACTGAAGTTGAAAAGCACAACATACTGATACGTCAATGTAAAAACATACAGTTCATGTTAGGTGTACACCCCCCCCCCCGCTCAAAACGTTGCTGATCCCCCTCCTTGGAAAAAATTCTGGCTACGCCACTGCGTAGGTTTCCTGATGATATATGTATGAAAGATCACTGAGTCTGTAAGTAAAAATGATTACAATTTTCAATCGCGAAGTCTGTTAGGATTAGGACTCATGGATGCAAAATCTGATGGCATATTAAAACAAAATGACCTCTAATGTGACTCTTTAATTCTTCCTGTTACGTTGGTGCTCTCTCCTCTCAAAGGGAAACTTCAATTCTGGGTGCTGAAATCCGGATCTTATTAAAAATCGACGGCAGTCTTTGAAATCAACGACCCAAAAATATTTATCTCAACATTCTGAAGTTCAGCCACTGTCACCAATTTGAAGGATAAAATTTTCATTTTGGGGCATAAGGGGATGGATCCAACATATCTTCCTGATAGGATGTTCGGATTCGAGACAGCATAAAACAATTAATTTTGGTATTTTGTTCAATACCTTTTCTTTGAAAAGTAACCCTGTCGAGAGGGAGGGGAAAAGGGGGAAAATACCTCGGACCCGGACTTTCAGGAGGGCCCGATATTTTTAAAAGTGCTGAATTTCAACGCTCACGGCTACATCATACTGTACATCAAATCAGCAATCACTCCTTACACCATGAAAGAAACCTCTTATCCCGTAGCTTATAATTTTTTCCCATCTGACAGAAGAAAAAAATGAACTGGAAGAAGGGGGCCCGTGGAAATTTCCCCCAGGTCTTCTTTTTATCTCTATGGGGCTGTTGAAAAGAGAAGAGTTGGTGGGCCCTCAGCCCCTGTTTGGGATGTAACTGATTTTTGGATCTCCCAAAACAGGATTTCAGCATTTCAAGATTCTGCTTACTTCCTTTCTGAAGCCTATGTTAAAAAAATACAATGTATCGTTGCAGAATAAGGTTATTTATCCCCGATTGTTCTGAAATTCCGATTGTGCAACGTGATTTCTGACTTTCATCTTCCTTCACCCACACACCTTCATTACGATTGGATTTCCAATGGACAACAAATAAAAAAAAAGCGAGTTATCAGGATTTTGAATTGCCTTTCCGCTTGATTCCCTCTTAGCGCCTCTCATCCAGGCAAAAATAAAGGATATAATATGTAGGCAGATAAAAACGGCTAATCTTTTAAATGATTTACAAATAAAAATTGAATCAGGCGACAAATTCAAATCATGACGATGAATGTGAAGGGTTGCCAGAGTGGCCAAATCAGTAGGCGACGCTTGTATCCACTCCTTCGGATACAATAGGCTTGATGTTGTACATTGATTTGGCAGTTGTTGTAGCCTGTAAAAATGCCAATACGATGGTCGAAGTTAAAATATGTAGGTTTAGATGTGAATTTGAAATTGCGGACATCATGGAGGTGAGATCAGTTTCGTATTTAAATGCGTAACGGTTCTCAAGATGGATGAGTGATTCTACGAGTTCCAACTTCCAATATTTTAATAATTTTTGATATTTTTTCAATTTTTTTTTTGTTTGAGATTTATTTTCTACATCTACGCTCAAGCATTCACTTTTGACACGAATATTCCAACCAAAAGAAACCACCTTAACAGGGTAATGATAAGTACACCACCATAATGAAAAGTTTTGTAATATATTCGTAATTGAAAACAGCTGAATTCACTTCGGTACAAACAGATTTCATACTGATCTCGATTATTCCCAATCAGGTACACCGGGAATGCAAGAAGCTGGCGTTTTGCTAAAATTTCAAGTTCATAGTCAACACCATTCAATATTATCCCATTAACTGATATTTTCATAGATTCACTTGTACATTCCTAAGAAAAAATTTAGAGGATGACGGGGACGAGAAAAAATTTTACTAAGAAAATAAGCGGTATCCTTCCATATATGTACCTAGCTAATCATGATCTCTTTTTCTAATTTGCTCTCCACCCGAGTCCTGGAATCTGCCCGTTCGACCATTACTTCAGAGACGTCGGGGAGGCTGTTAGGGCTGTCTTAACCATCTTCCCCTCTGGCCAAAAAACCGGCCTAGGTCGAAAATTCTGGCGAATCGCTACGTAGGCTCGAACCTAGGACCTCCGGATTCTGAGACCAACGCGCTATCCACTCGGCCAACCAGATCTCAGATGATATAGAGGGCTAAACATGTTCGTGAGACCGATTGGTTCGAGGAGCAAGGGAGATATCAACTTACTCGAATTTATAACAAAGATCTTCGAGCCCTTTGGAGTTCCAGGTGGCGTTTCTTGATAGTAGGTCCGTGGGTGCTCGAAACGTACGAGTATTACAGTTGAATAGAGCTTGGCAGATGGTGCGAAACTGACAACCCAGGAAGTAAAATACCGGGAAGTTGATAGCCGCATCAATCATTTTCAACAAAACTAAAACTTCTAATATATTATAGACGTCGTAGCAGCAGCGCGCATAAACCTTTGTACCATGGATTATCATTAGCAGAGAGAGGATTCCATCTGGCACCTCTGCCAATAGAAAGAGGAAGAGTAACGCTAACAGCATACGCGTTGTATTGTTCGTCTGTTCTTCTCTATCCAATCTCCTGTGGCTCGAGTTTGAGTTTCTCCGGTTCAAGCTTGACCCCTCTCTATACAAGCTTGAGTTTCCCCCATTCGAGCTGGGTGTCAGCTTTGGTGCAAGCTTTCTTACTTTCAGCAGAGTGTACACCAACCTATAACAAATATAAATGTGATGAGCCGCTTCATAATCGGGTGGCTTGGAAATTTACTTTCTTATTGACTGCATAAATATACTAACCGATTTAGTCTTATTGAGTGCTAGATAGAATATCTTAATACATATAAGTATCTCAAATAAATCTTGGTAAATATTTAAAATGCACTTAAGAATAAAGCTGGAAGGATGTTTAAGCTTCTACAAGATATATAAAGCTGGAAGAATGTTTAAGCTTCTATAAGATTGGACGTGCCCCAGAGGTTTCAAAGAGTTCTTGTATTATCCTAATTAGATTTCAAAGAGTTAAGCCTAGCTCCGACTAGCACTGAAGAAAATTTGAAGCTAGTTCTAACGAGCATTGAAGAAAACAGATAAGATTTGAAGAGCCTTCAAGTAGTCTCACTTAGTTTTCCAGAGTTTCAACTTGAGCATGCATTCAGTAATGCTGGAAAAGTTTTTTTTTTTAGCAAGTTCAAAAAGAAATCTTAATAAGGTGTACTTCACGGTGGGTTCAGATCAGAGGCAAATGGGGGAAAATACCAGGGCGCGGTGCCAAGTATGAAGGAGCACCAGGAACAATTATATGGGAAGATGGACGTTGCAGGACAACGGAGGGGGAAATGGAATGGAAGAAAAAGAAATGAATCAATAGAATTTTCGGGGAACGTCCTCTTGGTTTGCTTGGCAACACGAATTCCGAAGTAGATTAGCGCATTCCCTAATGAAGACCAAACTGACTGATTTGTAAGGAGAAGTCGGTTCCGAGATGTGTATTCATGTAATATGATTATGATAACGTATGAGTGACACAAACGCTATCACCTTGAATGAGGTACCAACCTGAGACTCAGTATAGTCAAGACGATAGAGGGCACCAGTTTGAGAACCACACTGAAAATGTAGTACCTTATTTCTTTTGGAAAAGTCACGTTTAATATTTTCCTATTGGTATACCGTATCACATAGATAGGTGGTTCGGCAGTAATCGTCTTGTTTGCTGATTGGTTCTTAGGTTCCACGTTGCCTGAGATGAACAATGGTACACAAAGTAGCGGGCACAGAATATAGCCGGCCACCACGCCTCTGTAGGTTGTCTTTATATTACACCAATTTTGAAATCCCGAAGGGCGAACTACTGCCAAGTATCTCCATGCGGCCAACATGATTGTCATCCAGATTGAGATGGTGCGGTATATTTGCGTGAAATGCATTAAAAATAACTTGAACCATAACCATCCATAGCTGGGTGCGTGACTTAGAAACTGATAGCAAGTAAGGAGAATGTAACTGAGCAGTAGAGCGAAGTCTGCGACAACCAATCCGGTCAGCACGATATTAGTCGGTGATACCATTTTCTTTCGTGTGAGTACAATTATGCTAATAATATTGCCCACAGAACCAACAAAGCAAACTATGAAACTGACGTAGTCATGTATGTAATTCTTGTAGAATGTGAAAAAAATTGCAACTTCAGGGTTGCAATGTTTGGCCTCTGCCGAAGCCATCAAATTGCTTGGAGAATTCAGACCGGCAGAAGCGATATGTTATTCTGAAACAAACCATCATGGAATATGTTACAAACTGATATATGTATAAAGTGCATTTCTGTAGGAAACTACTCTGGAGTGAGTTGGTTGCGAGCGTTTTCATTCCAGTAATCGTGGATTAATGAGGAGAAAATTGGTCATCTCCAAACTACCAAAACACAGGGAATTGCATGAATCCTTCGACCATACAAGTAATACAGCACTATGAGTGACAAATGTGAAGCAAGAATAAAGTTTGCGCGTGAAGTCACAGGGGGCAGAAAATCATAAACAAATTGTCCCGTGAAACAAAATTATATCAATCTTGAGCTGGACGTTTTACTGGACATTTCAATTCAGTAATTCCTATGCTACATTCCTTATTGCTTAAACATCATTATGTGACGTCGCACTAGTCTCGAATTTCCTCATTTCTAATTAATTAGAGGTACAAAAAAGTGTACGATTTATGAGATCTTACATTTACAATAATTTTTCATTATTTCATCCCCTTTAAAGAGACAATCTGTTATGAACACGTCTAATGGCTAGGTACGAAACAAAAATTCTACGGTCAGAAAATCGTTACCAGTTTCCTGTGCGCAGAAAAATGTTACCGCTGTGACGTGATTGTGTATGCCTCTTTATTCGGTCATTCGTTCCACTGTCACAGTTATCTGCGACCTTAATTTTACTCGTTCCTGTTATTCTTCGACCGAATGCGTTGAATTTGTATGGTACTTGGCAGTGGTGGCGTGATGGAGAGGGCGGGGGGAATTCCTCCCAGTCGGATTTTCATTCGGCCGTTTCGGTAAATTGGGTTGAATTCGGCAAAATTTCGGAAATTTTATAATATCCGGATTGATAATTTGAAGAGCACTCACGCAACATATCACAAACCACTACCGTTTTGAGACTTTTGGCCGATCACATTTTTTTGTGAGTGTTCAACATCTCATCATTTTAGGATTACATTATATTTGTGTGTGAGGTGGCACTACATGCACCGAGCGCTCAGACTTTGCAGTCCATTGCACTATTCCTCAAGTTGCTGTTAAGGATCAGCTCAGTAGCTTCACTTATTTTACTTAGCTCTATCCCTTTGACTTCACTGGGTGCTGGATATTCTAGCCCCAATGCTTCGCGTCTTGTCCCGGCTATTGCTGGGCACCGACATATGATATGGATCGAGGTTTCTTCCTCTTCTCCACAGTACCTACAGGAGCCGCTTCTTACAACTCCTATTTTATACCACATGTGTTTTGTGGCCCCATGACCGGTTAGTAGTCCGACCATGAGCCTTTCATGTTTCCTGTCAAGCCCTAATAAGAACTTGGCATACTTACTGGGGGTGTCCCCTATCAGTGTTTTACTGACGTTCATGCTACTGGCCAACCGCCAGTGCATTTCCGTCCGCTTGCTTATCCAGGCCTTTACTTTGGATTTTATGACGCTGTATGCTACAGGAAGACACGGCCTGGGCGTTGCCAGTTCCTTTTTGGTGCCCTCCTTCGCTAGCTTGCCAGCGATCATGTTCCCTTTTATGCCGCAGTGTCCCGGTGTCCATAGTACGGTGACCCGGTTCTCCTGAGCAAGGGTGTATAGTTTGTTAACACACTCCGCCACTACCAGGGATGTAGTTTGGTGTGACGATAGTATGTACTTTGATAACTGATTGACTGTCTGTACAGATATAGATCTGCTTATTAACAAGGCCCTTCTGCTGGCTTCTCTCAATGGCCACAGTGATCGCAATTATCTCCGTTTGGAGGATAGTGACGCCCTCGCCCAGTGCCACTGAACAGTTGTCAGCGCCTTTTGCATTCGTGATTCCGATTCCTACCCTTTGGTCATACTTAGAGGCATCTGCAAACCAAACATTCTCCTCTTTTCCTAGAATGCTTGGCCACCTCTTTCCCCAAGCCTCCCGTGTGGGTATCAGCGCACGGTATGATTTGTCAAAGAAATGTTCCATCACAATTCTATCCTTTGGCATCCCAAAGCATTTGTCTATCGTCTCCGCCATCTCCCATATCCTTCCGTGGCCTGTCTTATGGGCCCGAAGGTTTGGTTGACCCAAACGATAAGCTCCCATTATCGCGGCTGCTTCTATAGCAGTGTGAAGTGGTGGCAAGTTCAGGAGCCTTTCTAGTGCTTTTGTCGGCACCGTACTCATTGCCCCCGTTGTCATCACGCACGCGAGCCTTTGCAGGTGGTCTAGTTCCCCCCTGACATTGGCCAGGTGGACCCGGCCCTACCACACAATGGCCGCATATGTGATTCTGGGGCGTATTACACCGGTATATATCCAGTGCATCATTTTGGGAGAGAGTACCCAGGTCCTGCCTACATAGGTGCGGCAAGCCCAAAGAGCCTCAATCCCTTTTCTTATTTTATCTGAAACGTGATCCCTCCAGGAGAGTTTTTCGTCAACATATACTCCTAAGTACTTCACCTTTCCTGTGAGGGCTAACGGTCTTCCCTTGTATTGCACCTTGATCAACTCCTTGCCTTTCCTTTTACGAGTGAAAAGAGTGATCTCCGTTTTGTCCGGGTTTATCAATAACCCCCTTTTTACACACCATTTTTCCACACATCGGAGTCCCCACTGCGTTATCTCCGCGATGGTTCCCGGAAATTTGCCGGTTACCATCACAGCCAAATCGTCAGCGTAGCCCTGTGTGTATATTTTTTGCCCATTTAACTCCTCCAGCAAGCTGTCCACCACCAGGCTCCACAGTAGGGGAGAGAGTACTCTCTCTTGTGGGCAGCCCCTGATGGTAGTTGCATGGATCCGTTCTTGTTGGTATGTTATCCGGATCTCCCTGCCTTTTAGCATAGATACAATCCAGTTTATTAAGCTTTCCTTCACTTCCCTTTCCCTCAGTGCTGTTTCTATGGATTCATGAGAGGTCGCGTCAAACGCTCCCTGTATATCCATGAATGTTGCCAGGACATAATCTCCACCAGTCATCTCTCTCTCGATTGCTGTAACAAGTGAGTGCAATGATGACTCTACTGATTTGCCTGCCCTATATGCATGCTGGTTCTCATTTAGTGGGAATCTTTTCAGAATAACCTCTCTTAAGTGCCTGTCTATCAGCCTGTCCAAGGTTTTTAGCATGAATGATGAGAGACTTATCGGCCTGTAGGATTTGGCCTTGCAGGGGTCTCTGCCTGGTTTAGGCAAAAACACCACTCTCACACCCCTCCACGATTTTGGAATGTGCCCTAGGGCTAATGATGCCCTGAGGACCCTAATGAACATTCCCATTATGGTCTCTAGTCCTGTCTGTAGGCAGACTGGGTAGATTCCATCTGGGTCCGGTGCTTTGTACGGCGAGAATGTGTTTACCGCCCAACATACCCTGTCCGGTGTAACCACCTCCTTCGCCGTTTCCCAATCTGTTCCTTTTTGCACACAGTCGGCTCCTGGTTGCGGCTGTGTGTTTTCCATAATTTTTGCTCCCGGAAAGTGCGTGTCAATGAGGTGCTCTATTGCCTCTCTCGGGGTGGTGGGGAAACCACCTGATTCATCAGACTCAACATACTGAAGGACGGAGTAATCCGGATTGCCAGGTTCCGGCCAGTAATTCTTATACTGGGGCTCGACTAAAAATATGATTTTTACTTTGGCTTGGGCTTCTTAGGCGGGAAGGGTGTGAGGAAATTGTGAAAAAATGTAGAGGAAGACTGTTGAAGTATTGAAGGGATGAACGCGAAGTCGGAATTAGAGCCGGACTAGAATTTGGCTCTAGGTATCGGTTACAGGAAAATTCTAAGATTGGGTTTTATATTTTTTCCGGTCATTGCCCCCAGCAAATTATTGTTTACCCGCTCCTGCTTCGTTTTCCCTGGAAGATGGTTGGTTGCGAGACTGCAGCCCCGGGTCCGTGCTAATTAATGGAAGTAACATTAAACTAGAAAAAAGAAGTATCAATCAGAAAACCGCTACGTTCAATAGCCAATGCAAATTAAAACTAGTGATTGAAAATGAAAACACAAAAAAAAAAAAAAAATTGTGAACCATGAAATGTTATATGTTCAAGGCTTCCACGATTTCAGCAGCCTGTATCAACCTAAATTATTTAAAGGATTCAGGGTCATAGGAATTGAAGGTGAATTATATTTCTCCTTTTAGGGTTTGACGTACATCTTTATATTTTCTGAGCTTCTCACTACATATATGCAAAGTTCAAATTTATTTTAAATTAATAAAAAAGATTTCTATAAATTCCAAAACAGAAAAATTTGCCGTAAACTAGCCAGTTTTAAAGCACAACGATCTCAAATTTCAGCGTTGAATGCGATTTTTGTTTTTATAAATCTTAAATTCGCCCATCTCTACTTTTGATGTAACTAGTATCATCTTAACGAATGATTTGTCCGTAGAAAATGGGTAACTAGAAAAATCAGTAAGAAGATTAAATAATCATTGGTGTCGGAACGGGTTGAGGGGGTCTAGAATATCATGAGTTTCCCCTTTCACCAAAAAAAACACACACACAAAAAAAACAACAATAAATAAAGAATTGAAAAGAAAAATTAAAAATATTCAGAAAGCAGGCGTCATGAGAGATATCAGAGATAAGATTTACAAGTTTTTTCTTTTCTATTACCCCCCCCCCATCATTTCCGTTTCCACGAGACAATGTTTTTTGGCTTATCATGCTTCTTACCCCCCTCCCCTAAAAAAATAAAACCTCCAATGACACCGTTAAACTGCATGGGAATATTTTTAACGTTATTGGAGGCTGAATAAAAGAAAAAACATTTATTGAAAAAACCAAAACCTCATGTTACTCGTATCTTCTATAAGAGCAGAGAAATTGTAGCACGTGTTTTCATCTGATCCACCTGAAATCATGATGATAGGCTCGCTTTTTTGGAGCGGGGGGGTCGTGCGATGATCAAGGATTGAGGAGCGTTGCAAATGGAACACCTTGATATGTATTAATTCTAGCTCCATAAGCGTTGAATTTTGATTTTGGGGCCCAGAATTTGGACCGGATGGAAATTCGAATGAAACCATTCCATCTGATTTCCGCTCTTTTCAAATATCAAAGTAGAATTTTTGGGCTGTACTTGAAACCGTATCAAAACACCTGACGCGATATTGGAAATCAGCGACTGAACCCCTATTTCGATAATTTGCTTGTTACCTTCATATTTGAGAATCCCAAGATCCCAGTCCCTCTCGAAAGAGAGAATTTTTCGCCGAAAAAATAACTTGGCGTCAGGTTTTTTTTTTTTTCAATTCGACGTCGAGCTCGAAAAACAAAACTGAGAATGAAACTAAGAAGGACACACTGTAATGGCATACCACTCATTTCCTTCTCTGTTTTGAAATTGCTGTACCCTTCGCCATGTTGGTTATTTTTCCTCGTAAAAAAATTGTAAAATTTCGAGCCATCAGTTGTTAAATTTAAGAAACCCACGCCATCTCTCAAGTCATCGACCACCGCTATAAGATTTTCATTAAGGGTTCGTAAATATGTCATAACTCCAAGGTTCTCGGATAAAAAAAGTTGATGAACATTTCTTACCTTGGATTCGAGATACGATGTTCGAGTAACAGGATAACGCATTTAGTTTCATCAATTTAATAATTATTTCTGTAATTTCACTGCAAAATGAAGTCCCAGTCAAACCGTATACTTCTGCACATGAATCCAAAGGCGAAGAAACTATGTACTTGCTGGGCGTGTAGCTTCTCTTCATTATAAAGCAAATTGAAGGGTAAAAATATCTGTCTTATGTATCAATTTCTTGTATCGTTTAGTCTGATTCATTTATCATTAGAACTGCGTCAAGGATCCTGCAAAATGAAGCAGGATGAGGTAGTATAGCGAAACGTGTAGTATAAGGGGAATTTGGCGTGCTGATAAGTTTTAACTGCAAACTTCCCAAACGGACAGATAAAGCATTGGTAAAATTTTTACATGAACGCAAAGTAGTCTAATAATTTATTTTTCATAATTCGATAATTGTGACGATGAGCTACAATCGGAAATTAGTTCACTAAATAATCAGATCACGGACAGCTAGGTGAATGACCCATGACCTTACATAGCAGCGAAAAACTTTGTGCGACCCCCAAGGAGGGTGTGCTCTATTTGCAGGATTGAGGTGATGCGTTGAATGAGCACTTCTGATTTCGTACGCACATTTTCAAATAATAATGCTGAGTTAAATACATACTTGTTTATTGACACGAGTTAACATAACTCCTAAATATCTTAGGTGGACGGTCCTTCGTAGGTTGTAGGTCCTTCTGTGACTGTTTATGTCTTTTGGATCTACGAGTGTATCTAACGCCGAAGGAAACAAGAAACATGATCACTGTTGTAGTCTTACGATGTTAAAAAAACAGTATTACAAACGATTTGTCGAGCCCACTTGGAGACGTTAGGAAGAGGCAGATACCCAATGTAGGTACTCAAATTTGAGGACGATATGCAAGACAAAATCATTGGTTACTTGTGATCTCACCAGGAGTTGTTGAATTGCCCTGAAGTTATTTTCTGGCGCAGATAAGATACGAAAACTCTACAAAATTCAAAGAGATGACGACTTGACAACGAACTGAAAAATGATGTTTGAGGAACGACTCGAGAACTATACTCGAGAGATGACTCACATTGGTACCCAAGACACGAATCAAGGGCGATTTTTCAAGGTGACCTATGTACAAAATCCCTTGGGAGATATAATCATTGCACAAAGAGATATGACTATTAGCCTAGTAGCTGCATTTCCTCGTTAAATGAACAAAGTTTCAAAACACGTCATTGGAAGGTTTGGGTCCATTAAGATGATAATACTATGAGGAAATCTGAAAATTTCCCCCCTTTTTTAGACGCTAGGTCAAAACAGAAATTGTAATTGGCAAAATCCACTCACCCCCCCCCCCCAAAAAAAAAAAAAATGAAGGATACATTGGAATATCTAGGTGTTTTTTTTCTTTTTTGTTAATTTCGAAAATTGGGTCTAATTTCTGAACTGACCATCAGTTTAACGTACAAAATTCAAACATCATGATAACAGTAATGATTTCGCTATTTTTACGTGAGTCATCACGAACGTCATTATGAAGTTGTAGAAAATCATTGGGGGAAAATCGAGATTTCTTGTAATGGATGGCAAAGACGAAGATGGTCTGAGTGCAACTTAAAATAGACAAATTTAAATTGACTAAAAAATTGGAATACTACTATCAGAATATGGATTATTTTAATCAATTATTATTTTGACGGTTGTATGATGTGTTTGATACGACTCCGATTTGAGTTTCCCAACTTCAAATTTTTCACAAAAGGCGTGCAAAATGAATACTCATGACTGTAGTTTCTGATTAGCAAGTATGGAAAACTTTTTGTTCTTATTTCAGCTTCCTAAATTTTAAATCTTGATTAGGTATTCAGTTTTTTGTCACTTCACCACCTGTCCTTCAAGAAATTCTTTTCTTTTAAAAACTTTTTTTTTTTTTTTTTTTTTTTTAATCACGTTGATTTCAATTCATATACTTACCATGCATTTCAATGGTTTGTGTAAAGATACTGTCTGAATCAAAAATATCAACATCAATTTCAGTTTTATTCCTTTCCAAAGATATAAACAAAATTTATACAATACAAACATGAAACGAGAGTAAATAGAACTTAATTTTTTTCGCTGTAAAATTTAGATGGTCTAAGCGGAGACTGAAAAAAAAAAATCGTTGCGATGACTAATTTTAATTTGTTTTTCCTCGATTCTCGAGGTCTACTCAATTTTACCTATCTCCAGCTATCTTCCAACTTAGGACGTTAGAGGAAGAAAAAATGAAAATTTTTTGAATTTTTCGCTTCGACTTTGTACTCTTGTTGTTACAAGTTTTCCAACAATGCACTTACTTACTTGAAGTGAAATTTTTTCATATAAAATTTAAAAAGTTGAGAAAACTGTGAAGCGAGATTTGTATTTCAAGGATACAAATTAAAGTCCGTAACAACAATTTGATGCATTCATTGAAATTAGTTATTTCTTCATCACTTTTTCAAGGGTCCAGCCGATTTAGTCCATTTTAAGTTTTCTAGGAACTCACTGCGAAGCGAAGCAGGAAATTCATTTTTTCCATAGATTTATGTTCCATCCGACGAAGGTTTTCTAATGATATGTCGGAATGAACACTGAATCTGGAAGTAGAAATAATTACAATTTTCCACAGCGAAGTCGAGGATTTGGACTCCCGGATGCAAAACCCGGTGTGGCATATTAGAACAAAATGACCTGAAAGACCCCTCTATTATCACACTTTGATTTTTCCTGTTAAGTCGGTGCTTCCACTCCTCAAAGGAAAATTTCAATTCTAGGGGCAGAAACCCGGATCTAATGAAAAATCTAAGGCGTTCTTCGACATCAACGACCCAAAAACATTTATTTCAATGTTTTGAAGTTCAGCCGCTGTCGTCAAATTGAGGCATAAAATTTCCATTTTGGGGCATAAATTGAAGATAGATCAAACAACTCGACCTGATAGCATGTTCTTCTATTCAACACGAGACAAAAAACAATTAATTTCGGTAATTTGTTCGATACCTTTTTTTTTGGAAAGAGGAAAGTTGGTGGGCCCTCAGTCCCTTTTTGGGATGGAACCGGTTTTTTGAATCTTCCAAAAAACGGATTTTAGTATTTCAAGGTTCTGCTAGGTTCCTTTCTTTACAACCTATGTTAAAAAAGTATACTGTATCGTTGCAAAATAAAAAATAATCTAATCCCCGATTGTTCTCAAATTTCGGTTGTGCAACTTGATTTCTGACTTTCATTCCCCTTCACCCACTCACCATAATTAGGATTGGATTTCCAACAGACAATAAGTAAAAACAACAACAACAAAAACAGTTATTAGGATTTTAAATACTTTCCTCTTGACCCCCTTTCAGCGTCTTTGACCCAGGCAAAGATAAAGAATGTAGTCAGATTAAAAACTATTCATCTTTTTAATGGTATGATGATTCCGGAATAGAAAATGATTTACCAGTAAAACATGAATCAGACTAGAAATTAAAATCATGTGTGTGAATATGAAGCGTTGCAAGAGTGGTCACCATCAGTAGGCGATGGTTGCATCAACTCCTTCCGATCCGATAGGCGTGATGTTGTACATTGATTGGTGAGTTGTTTTAGTCTGTAAAAATTGCAATATAGGTTTAACTGTGAATTCGAAATTGCAGATATCACAGAGGTGAAATCAGTTTTGTATTTAAATGGTTAACAGTCGTTAAATCGAATAAGGTAAGGTCTGCCACCATGACACAGTTTTTACGTTTCGGGTCGTCACGCAGGCGCTAATGTTCAGATTTTTTAAATTGTGTATCAAATGATAGCTAAAGACTTCGCACGTCTGTGATAAAAATTACAGACAGAATGGTTTGTAGGAAACCGAGATAGTGCAAGAAAACTAAAAATGAAATTGTGTGTCATGGTGGCCATTATATTAGCCACCTTGACACAGCATCTTGCCACGATGACACACTGAAATGTCCATTTAAATAACATTAGTAAAAGAACTGCCACCATGACACAGCATTTTATTTTCGGTTGCCATGATGACACACCTGAAACAAGAAATAATTGTAATTTTTGTCATACTTTTCTTCATCAACATGTTTATTATGTAAGATAAATTATGTCAAAATACTTAAACCTATGTAGGTAAGTTAAGTAAATAAATTATTCGTACTTAATGCGAAAAAATTCCTGAAATTAGGTTACGTGTCATCGTGGCAAAAATTTTACTACGTCATGGTGGCAACAGTTCCTCAATTTCTTCTTACTCAAATATCTGCACTACTTTGAATTGCTTTCTTTTCACGACAAAAATCAATCGAAGCGGAATTAAATAACAAATAATTTCATATATAAAAGTGTCACCTTTCGTATAATGGTTCGTCTCACTTCGTCTTAAATGTTTCACTGATTTTTTTAGCCGAGTTGTTTTTTTGTCAGCAAATTACGAAAAAATAATTTTATATGATAGCAAAGTCATAGATTCCGCCGAAAACTGGATAGTGTGATTCAGCACATCAAACTTGATAACGTTGTACTATTTACCAGTAGGCAGCGCTAATATAAGTCAGTTTTATGATGGGTGTGTCATGGTCAGAGGTGCTTAGCCAATCAGATTGGCTAAAACTAACAGCTAAAACTAATTTTTTTAATTAATGGGCTTCGGCTAACGGCTAATGGCTACAGGACGCTAATTGGCTAGCTAACGGTTAAATACTAATCCACATTTTCGGTAAAAATAAAATAGGCGAAATGGTAACTTGGTTCTAATTCTTTTTCTTTCCCCCAATTCTGAGTCAGAGTTTGACCGAGTTTGCAGTTTCAATTCAAAAAACGAAAATCCATCAAACAGGAATAGGAAAGTAGTCAAAATGGAAAAGGCAAGAAATTAGAAAAAATAAAATCAGCCGTTAGCTTCCGAGTTTTCATTGGCTCATGGCTAGCTAATGACGAAAAATTTTTCAATCGGCTAGCTAACGGTTGGCTAAAAATCTCCCAAGAACTGCAAGCTAACGGCTAATAGCTAATGGCTAATGGCTAGCTAAGCACCTCTGGTCATGGTGGCAGTGTGTCATGGTGGCAGACCTTACCTTATCAATTTTTTAAAATAAAGATTCATTTTGTACCTACTCAAAACTACGAGTAGATATCTACGCTTAGACATTCATTTTTGGCCCTAATTTTTCAGAGGCTGTTGTTATATTCCTTATAGTCTCTCGACTAGTAGGTTGTGTCTGCCCACTTTTTTTTCTCCTGTTCTAATCTTCTCATTTCTGAGAAGGATTTACACGTTGTATCCTTCGTTATTTGCTCTTCATAGCGCATTCTTTGCCCTCCTTTCCAGTTCGTTCCCTCAGCCATTGCCTCTAGCAGTAATAACAATATCCCGAGAGGTCTTATATTACAGCCTATCATCATTTTAACTCTTCTCTTTACGATTATTTTCCAAATTTATTTTTCCTTCCAATTCTCCTCAACACTTCCTCATTCCTGATCTTTTTTGTCCATTTGATTTTCAACATTCTCCAATAAAACCACATTTCAAAAACTTCTATCCTTATTTTCTTTTCTTGTGTTCCTATTAGGTCTCACATCCATACAATGCTACACTCCAAATAAACGTTTAAAGAAACCTTCGTCTTACTTTTAAATCTATAGTTTGTACTAAATATGTTTCCTTTTTGGAACAATAAGCTCTTTAAGCTTATTCTACTCTACTCTTCATGTCTGTATTATCTTTTCCATGTCGCGTTTCGGACTACCTAAGTACTGAAGTCCTTTCAACTTCTTCATTTGTTCATCTCTTATTTCCACGTACATATATTTATTGGATTCTGTCTCCATCTAGTGACTGCCATCACGTTTGTTTTCATCTTCATTTTATATTTTATTTTCAAATAATTTTCATCAGAGTTTTTCAGTGTTTTCTCTAATTCTTCTTTACTTCTTTCCAGTATTGAAATGTCATCTGCAAACCTTATCATTCTAAGCGGCTTCCCTTGTACTATCACACCCGATTTAGTTTCATTCATTTCTTCAATAACCAAAATTTTCTAAAATTAGGTAAAACAGTACTGGTAACAAATAGCAACTTTGCCTCACTCCATTTTGAATTTTAGCTCCTCCCACTTCATCATCGATTTGTATTTGAGCCTTTTATTTCTTATATAAGTTCAATCGGAGGCTACTCTTCTTTCCTTCTACCTAACTCCTACCTTTTTCAATACCTATTTGGAACATTTTTGATAATTCAGCATTGTCAAAAGCTTTTTTTAAAGATACAAACGCTATACATATGTATCTCCAAACCTTTTTGCAGTCTTTTTTTTCCTTTCTTTTTTTCTTCTTTCTAAAAAAGCTTCAATGATGAAATTGCTTCTTTAGTTCCTCTCTGCCTTTTCCGAATCCAAACTGACGTTGTCTCCCCTTTTCGTCCATTCTATTTTATATTATTTATTATCCTTGCTTTAATCCTTGATGCGTACAATAGTAAACTTTCTACGATAATCTTCACCACTGCTTGCCCCTGCTTTTCTGGAAATCTTTTGGTATTCCTCCTTCCTCATACATTCTACAAATTATAATTCATATAAGTTTTTTAAACCTATTTCACCTGCATTCTTCAATAACTCATAACTAGCCATTTTATCAACTCCTTCTGCTTTACCTGCTTTCATTTCTTTCAGAGCTCTGTATCAAATTCCGATCTCAAAATAGGATCTCTTTTTTATCATCCTCCACACTATCTTCTCTTTCCATGCTCCATTCTTATGCCGTTTTTCAACATATTTCACTCATCTCTTTATTTTGTTTTTTTTTAGTATAATAATTTTCCTTTTTCATCCGTTAAATTGTTTGTTCTCCTTCTTCTTGCTCCAAAATCTTTTTACTTTATTATACCAATGCCTGATCGGATTTTCTTTTTTTCATTTGCTCTTCAGTTTCCTCACACTTCTGATTAATCCATTTTTCTTTGGCTTTCTTACACTCCCTCTTTATTTGATTTCTTAAAGCCTGATATTTTTCCTTACTTTCCTTATCATTGGCTTGTTGATACTTTCTTCCATCAATTCTAGTATCTCACTTTTCATCCATGGTTTTCTCCTTTCTATTATTTGATGTCTTCCTTGTTACCAGATATATTGCCTTTTCAGCGCTATCCATTGCTGTTAAATTGTATTTCCTTTACCTTTTTCTTATTCATCTTTTTATGCTTGAATCTACATTTCATAACTACTAAATTATGGTCACTATCTACATCCACTTCTGGGTATGTCTTACAATTCAATATTTGATTTGTAATATTCTCGTCATAATATAATCTATTTGATATCTTCTTACATCTCCTAAAATAGAGAGTGTTTCCAGTTTCCCATAGCTAATATATATTCTTCAAAAGATTCTATGAGCCTCAACCCTCTTTCATTTCGCTCTTCTAAAGTATGCCCCCGCATACCCCTTCCTCTTTTCTTCCTCCTACTCTGGCGTTCCAATCTTCCATTATAATTAAAATTTCTTTTCCTCTTACTTTGCTTAGCCCTTCATCAGTTTTTTCATAAATTGTTCCCATTCCTTCATCACTATAACTTCCTATATTCATATTATAAATTGGACTATCACTAAATATACTGGTTTGGCTAAAGGTTTTCGCCCCATTTGATAAGAAGCAGTGCGCTTTAGGTTATGAGTTAAAAATAAAATCGTGTTTACAAATAATTTTTTTCGTTATTGAAAAACATGAAATAAAATGAATACAAAGCTACTCGTTGTCGGGGACGTTCTCTATGCTTCCATCCACTGGCACAACAAGCACCGTTGGAGCAGCCGATTTTGAGCCAGACACGGTACTGTA
The DNA here is from genome assembly GCA_031841125.1 of Acanthococcus lagerstroemiae. Lineage (NCBI taxonomy): Eukaryota > Metazoa > Arthropoda > Insecta > Hemiptera > Eriococcidae > Acanthococcus > Acanthococcus lagerstroemiae. Next base: position 46,786,384 of record CM063112.1, read on the forward strand.
AATAAAACGCTACTGAACAGATATGAAAAAAAATTTCTGGATAAGCGGCTGGTAGGGGAGAGGGCGGGGAGAGTGTAAGCGGCTTTAAAATCCGGGGCTGATTTAGGTATACCTATTAGTTATTGAATCTGATTTCAAGTATCGAATTAGTGATAAAGGAAGTGGACTGTATTTTAAAAGACGGAAAAAATACCGACCCAACAGTCTGATGAAATTCGGGAGAAGGTGAGGAAATTGAAACTTGGAGATGGCTGCACAGAGATCACTGAAAGCATTTTATACCTTTTTTCTTTTTATAAGAACATACTTCATTTGGGACCTTCGCATTGAATATTAATTGACAATCAAACTGTAATTTTAATGATAACGGTGAAAAGAGATGAAAGTCTAGTGACGCGGGAAGTAACTGAGTTATTGAATAGAGTGAAATTACAATTTTCCCATTTCAATACTGAGCCTGATCATTCTCAACCAGCTATGTAGGGGACGTAAGATGCTACCGCAGTTTGCTGGAATTTCAAGTTCTATTCGACACCCTTCAATATTAACCTATTTGATTGAAATTTTCATAGATTGATTTGTACATCCCACAGAAAAAATTTAGAGGATGGCGGGGGTGAGAAAAATAATTTTGCTAAGAAAATAAGTGGGTACCTAGCTAATCACAGAGTGACTAAATATGTTCGTGAGACTGACAGGTTCGCAAAGGGCAATATTAACTTACTCAAAACAATTACGAAGATCTTCGAGACCTCTGGAGTTCCAGGTGGCGTTCCGTGATAGTAGGTCCGTGGGTTCTGATGGAAATGTTTTACAGTTGAACAGAGCTCGACAGGTGGTGCGAAATTGAGAACCCATGAAGTAAAATACCGGGAAGTTGATAGCTGCATCAAACATTTTCAGTAAAGTTAGAACTTCTGGTACACAGTAGTGACAGAGCGCATGAACATTTATATCACAGATTGCCCATAGCAGAACGATAATTCCATGTGGCACCTCTGCCGATAGAAAGAGGAAGAGTAACGCCAACAGCATGCGCGTTGTATGGTTCGTCTGTTCCTCTCTATCCAATCTTCTCTGACTCGGGTTTTGGTTTCTCCGGTTCAAGCTTGAGCTCTCCCAGTTCAAGCTTGGATTCAGCTTTTGTCCAAGCTTTTTTACCTTTAGCAGCACATACACCAACCTTTAACACATACATAAATACGATGAGTTACTTCACAATCCGGTGGCGTAGAAATTTACTTTCTTATTGACCTCATGTAAAAGGTAACCGATCTAGTCTTATTGAGTGCTAGATAAAATTTAAGTCTAAAAGTCTAGACGATTTTCCAATAAGCTTGAATATTTTTAATAAACCTCGATGAATAAGCACCTAACATACAGTTGAAAAATAGGTCTGTAAAAGTTTTTAGACTGCAACAAGATTGGACGAGTCCCGGAGGTTTCAAAGAATTGTTTGTACTAATCCTAAGTCGATCTCAGAGAGTCAAGCTAGTTTTAGCGAGCACTGAAGGAAACTTGATAAGTTTTAAAGAGCCTGAAAGTAGTCTCATTTTGTTTCAGAGTTTCAACTTTAGTAGAATTTCACATGTGCATTCAGTAACGGTAGTAAAGCTTTTTTAGCGAGTCCAAAAAGAAATCTTAATAAGTCATACTTTGCATTGGGTTCGGATAAGAGGTGAATGGGGGAATATACAACGCGGAACTAAGTATGAAGGATGAAGGGTCTCTGGAAAAAATTATGTGGAAAGATGGAAATTAAAGGACCACGGAGGGGAAAATATAACGGAAGAAAAAGAAATGAATCAGAGGAATTTTCGGAAACGTACTCTTGGTGTACTTGACAAGAAGAGTTCCGAAGTAGCTTTGCTAATTCTTCATTGAACACCAAACTGACTGATTTAACGAGAAGTCGGGTTCGATGTATTCATAATATGACTACGATACCACACGAATGACACAAACATTATCACCTTGAATGGGGCACTAACCTGAGACTCAGTAAAGTCAAAACAATAGAGGGCATCAATATGAGAAATACACTGAAAATGTAGAATGTTATTTCTTTCGGAAATGTCACGTTTAATATTGTCGTATTGGTATAATGAATCTCATAGATAGGTGGTTCGGTAGTAATCATCTTGTTTGCTGATTGGTCTGGAATCTGGTTCATAAGTACCACGTCGCCTGAGATGAACAGTGGTAGGCAAAGAAGCGGGCACAGAACACAACCGGCCACGACGCCTCTGTAGGTTGTCTTTAGATTACAACAATTTCGGAATTCCAAAGGGCGGACTACTAGCAAATATCTCCATACGGCCAACATGATTGTCATCCAAATTGAAATGGTGCGGTACATATGCGCAAAATTTAATAACCATAACTTGAACCGTAACCATCCGTAGCTGGGTTTTTCACTAAGAAACTGATAGCAGGTTAGGGGAATGTAATTGAGCAGTAGAGCTAAGTCAGCGACAACCAATCCGGTCAGCACAATATTAGTCGGCGATACCATTTTCTTCCGTGTGAGTACAATTATGTTAATAATATTGGCCATGGAACCGACAACGCAAATGATGAGGCCGATGTAGCCAGATATGTAATTTTTGTAGAATGTGGAAAAATTGCCAACTTCAAGGTTGCAGTCGTCAGTCTGTGTAGCAGCCATCACATTTCTTAGAGCATTCAGACCGGATGAGGCGATGTAAAATTCTGGAACAAACTATTGAATGTTACAAATTGATGTACTGTCCAGTTACCATTTAGCGGGTGCTCTCAGGGACGCACTGTAGTATTTTCCCTGGTGGGGAGGGGGGGGGTTGGTGAAAGTCCCAAACCTTTTGATTGTTGGATTTTCTTTACTCTACCGAAATTTTCCAACTCCGCCTGACTGAAATGGTAAATTTTCCCAACTGCTGAGTAAAAAATTCCTATGGACGGAGCTCCCCCATCGGTTAGTCCCCAGGTGCTCTAACCAAACGTTTCCCTGTTATCTCGCTGGAGGACAAGAGTTCCAAGAATCACTGATATCTTGCGGGTTCCTTTCTTTCCTAGCCAATATTTTCTTGTTTTGATGTTAATTTGTAATAATGATGAATAACCTGCTGTATTTATTCTAAAAATAGTAGGAAAAGTCTCAAGTTGAGGCTCTCTTGTTTCCCAAAAGTAAAATGTAGGTGCAGTACAGCAAGACATACTAGCTTTAGATAGAACAACCAAGTGATTGTTTAGTTTCGTATACGCGATAGACTCAACTGACACAACTCAAAATTCCCACGTATCAATTTTTTTTTGTATTGGCTAAAAAAACAACCTTGAAATCATTTTTGGCTTATCGGATTTTTCCAACCCTGGATCTATCTACTAAAATTTCCCAACTCCGGCAGAAGCTTGGAAATGTCTTGGGAGTTGCGACCAGAATAAAGAAAAAATTGGGCCGAAAAATTCCTTACGTCTACTACTACAACCATCGCTTGCATTTGATATAGTCATCAGGACTATCTCAAAAATGACTTTAATTCGTTTTTGATAAATACTTCATGTGAAGTGTATAGTCAAATTTGGAATAAGCTTAGTCTATGACAAGCGGAGATTCCAAAAATAGGTCCAAACTTGGGGGAAGCAAGTAAAAAAATCAAATCGGATGGATGACTACTTGATGTATGGCCCTTCCTGTTCCTCCGCGAGACAAACTATAGAAGACTAAGATGCTCAGTCATTAATTTAAATTCGAATATTTCGAAACGTTGGACACACAAATTCTGAATTACAAGGAAGATTTTCGGACATCGATGATCTACTAAATTCATTAGCACGTCTCGATGAGTTGGAGGTAGACAAAATGGTACAATTGATAAATTCAGGTAAGTGTGGGAAAATTAAACAAAACTATGTTGCTGCTTGTCGAATATTAGTGCTACTTATTTATGTCAAACTCACAATTTCAATTGATTTTTCAGGTCTAACAATTCTATCAAGGAAAGAGGCTACTGTGGTCAAAGTTTATCTGAGTCGTCGCGAGAATAAAGCGGAAAACACGATGCAAGTTTTGTACAGGCAGCGAAAGGCGTTCAAAAATACATATGAACTTGGTTTTCATCTCTTAGATTGCAATCAATAGGTCTCAGAGTCTGTCAATGCGTCACGAAAGAATGACAGAGGGGTGGTGTTCCTCACTTTTGAAAAGAAAAGAACGAAGTTTGTTGGTCTGAGTGACGTCCTCGGCATTTTTAATAATATGGCGAATCGAAGAATTCAGCTGTTTTAAGGAAGGACTTTTTATTATTATGTTGAATGTAATGTGCCTGGAGAAATAATAAAAAACTAATACATGAATCTTTTGCTCTGATCTATCTATCACCCCCTCCCGACCACTAGATACTACTTCACTCACTCACACGTACATGTCAAGTACATCGAACATCGATTAACCAGATCTGGTCAAGTAAAATTTTTACATCCGCCCTACATGTAACTACCGCTGTCCCACCTTAAATTTAATTCTGACTACTGCCCTGGTTCGGTACCTTTAAGACATAAACTCATGTAGGGATGTATTTACATGCAGTATACTCTTTTTAAAAAAAATTTTGATGGCCCTAGTTTGGTACAGTCTACGTATAAGACATATCCATACAGGGATGTATCTGCATGCAGTGTAGATACGCTTTTTTCATTTTTTTGGCCTGCTGACTTGAATTTTAAATTTATGCACCTCCTAAGAAAAAAACAAAAAACTTCTGATGCTACTGTCAACTTCTATGAGAATACTTTTTCAGCGTTATATTACAGGCTGTGTAAAATAATAAATAAAAATTAAAACGTGTGATGTTGAAGACAGCAACAAAGCTTCTTTAGCATTGTGTGAGTTGCTGCATCAGTGGGTAGGTGCGTGTACTGAATGTTATCTGACAGAAAACTGTTAACGGTGATGTGAGGAGGAGGGAGCAGACAGGTTCCATTTATATATGCGCTCTCCATCTCACTAATATGTGGGGTGTTGCATGCTTTCGCGTTCGCGTTCGTTTCACTTTTTCTGCGTTAACAAAAATACTTTACAATATCAAAACCTTATATTATTTTCAGTAAGAGTAGGAAGGTTGTAGCACATGTTCTCGTCTGATCCACCTAAAATTATAATGGGGAAGGGAATGGTTAATTTTTTTTTTTTTTTTTAATCCATGGACGTGCAAGGATCAAGGATTTGAGGGAAACCGCGAAATAGGACAACCTAAATGTATATTACTTCTAACTCCATAATCGTTGAATTTCAATTTTGGTAGCCAAAACTTGGACCGGGAAAAATTCGAATGAAATTATTACTGCTCAGTTACCCCGGGAAATCTTGTACCAAGATTTTTTTTGCGTTTTTACAAGTTTCCTCTTTCGGTCCCGAGAATGGGAAAATTTTTTAGAACCAAATCTTTTGTTAAACTTGGTTAGTGTAGGTCCCCAAGAGCACGAAACTCGTTAGAATGTATTTTTAGAACCATTAACCCCCTTTTCAGGGGGTGGGACAATGTTTCCCAGTGGGATTATTCGATGGATTTTATGGTTCCACTAGTACTGAAAAATACAAACCCACAAATACAGCGGCTGATAGCCACTTACCGGTGCGCTCTAGCGGAAAAGTAAGACGGAGATGTTCGCCAGCAGCTCAAAAACTCCCAGTGGGACAGTTTAAACAGATTTAAACACTGTTAATTATCTCAATACGATTTTTCAAGTGTTTGGAATATTTTGTCCCACTGGGACTGACAGGGTTAATTCTACTTAAGGTTTAGATTCGGTTTTAGGACCAAAATCCGGTTCCGATTGGAAGTCGAATACAATATACGAAATCAGCATTTGAAGGAACCCTTTTTTGGTAATTTATTTGATTTTAAAAATGCAAGTTGATTTTGCTCTTTATTAATATAAAATCAGGTTTTGGTTGTGAGGTAAGTGGCTTAATTAGGGTCCCTCGTTTCTATTTTCGAAATAGTGGCCACCCTACGAGGCCAAAGCTGAAAAAAATACTTGCTGGCTACCTGTCCGGTAGTTGACTTTTTTTGAAGATAACTACCCCCTCCATGCTAGGCTAAAAACCAAAAAATGAGCTTTTCGAAAATTTGAAGACGTGTTCTTAATTTTGTCCCCCTATTTAAAGTAGGCAGTGGAGAAGATTATAGGATATATAGGGTCTCCCTGTTTTACACGTCTTTTGATTTCGAAGTATTGTACCATTTTATTCAGACGTACCCTCCCCTCTGAATTTCCATACATTTCTCCTATTATTCTTATCAACTTCCTCGGAACATCTTGTTTACAGAGAGCTTCCCATAATGCTGGGCGGGAGATAGAATCAAAAGCTTTTTAAAAGTCAATCAGCAGTATATTCAGGTATTGATTAAATTCAGGCACTACGCTTATTATTTTTAGGTTCATTTATCATACGTGGAAAAGATTATTTCATGCCGTGGAGCGTTGAATTCTGATTTTGGAGCCCAGCACTTGGACTGGATGGAAATTCGAATGAAACCATTCTATCTGATTTTTGCTCTTTTCAAGTACCAAAGTAGAATTTTTGGGCTGTAGTTGAAACCGCATCAAAAAACCTGACGCGATATTCGTATTCAGCGACTGAACCCCTATTTTGATAGTTTGCTTGCTTGTTACCTTCATATTTGAGAATCCCGAAATCCCTCTTCCTCTTGAATAAAAAAATTTTCGCCGGAAAAATAACTTGGCGTCGGTCTCTTTTCGATCCAACGTCGAGCTCGAAAAACAAAACTGAGAGTGAAAATAAGAAGGACTCGCTGTAATGGCATACCACTAATTTCTTTCTCTGTTTTGGAATTGCTATCCCCTGCGCCGTGTTGGTTACTTTCCTCGTGAAAAAATTTTGAGTTGTAAAATTTCGAGCTATCAGTTGTTAAATTTAAGAAACTCACACCCTCTCTGAAGCCATCGACTTCCGCTATAAGATTGTCATCAAGGGTTTGTAAATAGGTCAGCACTTCAACGTTCACGGATAAAAAAGTTATATTGTTCTTACCTGGGATTCGAGATAACGGCGTTCGAGTAACAGGATAACCCAATTAGTTTCATCAATTTTATAATTTCTGTAATTTCACTGAAAATGAAGTTCCAGTCACGTCGTGTATTGCCGCACATGAATTCGAAAGCGAAAAAACAGTGATATGTACTTGCTGGGGAAGCAAGATGAGTTATTAGTGAAACGGGAATTTTGGCGACTGATAATTCCTGACTGCAAACTTCCCCAAACGAACGGAATGAAAGCATTAGTAAAATAATCTCATAATTTATTTTTCATAATTCGATAATTGTGACGAGCAACGATCGGAGATAAGTTCACTGATTAATGAGATCACGATGAGCTAGGTGAATGACACATGACCTTACATTGCAATGGAAGACTTTACGCAACAGCCAAAGAGGGTGTGCACTACTTGCAGGGTTGAGGTAATACGTTACGAACGAGCACTGCTGATCTGCGTGTATCTAACGGTGAATGAAACAAGAAACATGATCACCGTTAGTCTGACAATGTCAAAAAAACCGCATAAATGAGATGTCGAGGCTACGGGGAGGCGTTATAAGAAGAGGCAGATACCCAATGTACTAAAATTTGAGAACGGCAGGCAAGACAAAATCACTGGTGCCTGTGATCTCACGAGGAGTTGTTAAATTGCGCTCAAGTGGTTTTCTCGCGCAGATAAGATGCGGCTCAAAGAGACGACTCGACAGTGAACTGGAAAATTATGTTTAAGGAACGACTCGAGAACCATACTCAAGAGATGACTTCCAGTGATACCTATAACACGAATCAAGGGTGATATTTCAAGTTGACCTACGTAATCCCTGGGAAGTGTAGTCTTTGCACAAAGGGATATGACCATTAGTCCAGTCGTTAGTTACCGGAGCCCTGCATTATGAACAAAGTTGACAAAGTCAACGAAGTACGAATATCAGGGCACGTCCTTGGAAGGCGTATGTCTAGTAAGATGGTAATACATTGAGAAAATCTGAAAATTTTCCCCTTTTTTGCTAGACGCTAGGTCTCAAAAGAGAAATTGTGATTGGCAAAATCAAAACTCACCCAAAAAAATTAGGTAAGAACACTATTGAAAAACCTAGTTTTCTTTTTGTTACTTTCAAAAATTGCGTCAAATTTCTAAACTGGCCATCAATTCAGCTTTCAAAATTCAAATCATGATAGCAGTAATGATTTCGCCATTTTTACGTGAGTCATCACGAACATCGTTATGAAGTTGTAGGAAGTGAGATTACAAAATCATTGGGGGGGGGAAACCGAAATTTCCAGTGGATTGTACAGGAGGGTCGGAGTGCAACTTGAAATAAACAAATTTAAATTAATTCAAAAATTGAAACACTATTATCAGAATATAGATTATTTTAATCGGTTATTATTTTGATGGTTGTATGATGCGTTTGATACGACTCCGATATGAGTTTCCAAACTTCCAATTTTCCACAAGAAGCGCAGCATTTTTTGAGACCATAGCCTTAGCTGGAGCCCAGTGAAAAATGAATACAGCTTTTAAATGAGCAAGTTTGGAAATACTTTGTTCCTTATTTCAACTTCTTAAATTATAAATTTTGATTAGGTATTCAGATTTTCTGTCATTTGAGCACCTGCCCTTTAAAAAAATTTTCTCTTTTGGATTGTTTTCTTCTTTTTTCGTTATTACGTTGATTTTAATCTACACCTTGCATTTCAATGGTTTGTGTAAAGATGCTGTCTGAAATAAAAATATCAACATCAATTTCAGTTTCAGTTTTCTTCTTTCCAGAAGATACAAACAAAATTTATATATACACAATACACATAATACTAACATGAAACAAGAGTAAATAAAACAGAACTCTTTCGTTGTAAAATTTGAATTTAGATGGTCTAAACAGAGACTGAAAAAGAATATTATCACGATGACTAATTTCGGTTGGTTTTTCCTAGATTCTCGAGGTCGACTCAATTTTACCTATCTGAGGCTATCATTTAACTTGGAGCGCTAGAGCCAACACCGGTTTTACCATACGGGCTGACTGGGCTGGAGCCCAAAGGGCCAAAATTTGAGGCGGCTAGTTTTGTGGCCCAAAAAATAGTTACCTTAATTTTGCGGGAGGCGGGGCCCCAAAAAATAAGGCTAAAAAAATACTACCGCCCAGGATGGCAAAATGCTTAAAACCGGTACTGGTTAGAGCAAGACAAAATGAAAAAATTCTCAATACTTCGCTACGACTTTGTACTCTTTTCACAAGTTTCCCAACAATGTACTTGCTTAAAGTGAAATTTTTTCATATATATGTAAGAGTAAATTTCTATGTAAATAAATACACCCCGTATAGGGTCAAATTTTACGCGCTTGTCGCTTCGTTTCTCTCCGCTTTCACCCGCTTGTATGTATACATGACTGGTTTGCCTGGAGAACCTGCTGGAGGGCGAGAAACGCATCCCTTGTACCAAGGTCTTCGCGTTCGCGAACTCCTGCCTCGTGACATTTAGTGAATGACTGCGGTAAAAGTTCGTTGCTGGAAATCTGACTTGTGCGTAAGCCGTATTTTGAAAGTGTCGTCGCGTATTTTGTGGTGTTGGTGAGAGACGTCAATTTGGGGTGAGTTTTGTTCACTGAGTACACATATTGTTATGGCTTTTTAAACTGCTTTTATATTTACGCTTGCTCGCAATACTTTCTCGTCGGCAGAGAGAGAGCGAGGGGGAGCGAGCGAGCGTGAGAGAGAGGGGAGGAGAGGGATATAGGGAGGGAGGGGGAGAGAGAGAGATGTGAGCAGCACGTGGATGAAACAGAATTTAGTTTTCAAAATGGTTCCGATATCCGCGAAGCAATTTTTTGCGAGCTAAACTGATGTTGTCTGCGTTGTAACTTCATCGTTTGCTTGGTTTTGCTGTAAGTTTTTGGCTGCCGCAAACGTATTACAGTTGAACAGAATGTGGCAGGTTTTGCGAAACTGACAACTCATTACATAATACACCAGGAAGTTCGTAGCCGCATCAAGAAGCATGAGCATGTCAAAAAAGTTACCAAGATCGACGAAACAGATCAGAAAACGTCTTAAATCGTGGTGGAGTACTTCAAACTGTATCAGGAAGACAATTTCATATAGCAGCATCGGGATTACAAAAAAAGAAAGCACCACCAACAGCATTCGCGTTGTCCGGTTCATCTGGTTCTCTACATCTGAGTCTCTCGTATTCGGCTGGACGAAGTTCGGCATCAGCTTTCGGCGATTCTTTTTTGCTTTCCATAGCGCGCACACCAGTCTGAAACCATAATATATGTTATCAGCCACTAGTTGTAAATTCACTTTCTTACTAAACGAATAATCTTCGTTAGTTGAGAGTGAGCAATAGCTATTAAGAGGGATGATTCTGAGCATGTGGCATGAGACCTAGAGTACATCAGAAAACAGCCTAAATGAAATGTACCCGTTGACTAAGGTTTTAACGACTAGGAAGTTGGTCTACCTCGAGTGCAACCCGCAATAATTTCTCTAGCTTTACACACATGCAGTTCAACTCATGAAAATATATAGGGTGTCTTTCGCAATGATCTCCTTCCACCTGGTATGTAGGCAACCTACCCCGACGCTATGGAGATATGTTTGCATACACTCACTTCGAAGGGGCTGAGTTACGGTCAAATTCTGAAAAGTTTTTCATCTTCGAATTTTTTTCCTTCTCACAACTGGAGATAGACAGAAAAATGGTACCAGGAGGTGATAGTAGAGGATAGTTCTGGTAATCATGGAAAGAATGGTCGGAATCGGTTCAACAGGGTGTTCATAAAATTAATTTTAGTACAAATTATATCAGAAAATTTTCACATTTTTTCAGTTTCCCGTGAAACTTGCGTTCTTCAGCTACTGTTTTTTTTATTTGTAGTATATTGTACATTGAACTTCCCATAAAAAAAGATCATTAGCAACTTTTTTGGACCTAGATTACAACTGCTCCAAATGGGGTTCAGGATATCCCCATTAGGAATTATTATTTTTTAACACAGATGCACAGATCTTATGAAGATAATAATCATTTTCTTCAGCTACTTTACCACTTTGCAGAGTTATATTGTTTATGGGGCGTATTCACTTCCCTCCTTTCATCTATTTACTCCATGTTTAAAACTGAGGCCCGTGTAATGAGAGGGGGGAAGGGTTCTGGTATTTTATAAAGTTTAATATGGGTATCCAATAATTGGTTCCAAAGGTCGCTAAATTCGGTTTTGGTAACATTTTGGCCATATTCCCCGAACTGCGGCGCATACTGGTGGGAAGAAAGTGCAAGGTGACAGTTGTGATGGAAACCATACAGAAAAAAATTAAAGATCATGGAAAATGGTGGAACATTATTTTCATAAAATAAATTTCACTTAGTACAAAATCGTATTGGGAAATTTTGGTATCTTTTCTATGTACTGTAACACTCTAGGGGGAGGGGGTATTAGTTTAGTGATGAGGAATGTTATTTATGTAGACTAAAGAATGTTTATTTATTTATTTATTTATTATACTTTCAGTACAAAGAGGGTTTCTGCCCTAATTTTATGCTACTGTAAAGAACAAATGACCTGAAATGCAAAGGTGACCGTTGGCTAAAAATACCTATTGCCCTTTTGGGCGGAAGCTGACCTCAGTCTATTCCACACTGATCTACATTGAGTCATCTGCTGGAAATGTCTGTGCTCAAGCAAATCGAAAAAGTCGTCGCTCCGTCTTACTTTTGGTCTACCTTGACTGCGACGTATTTCTCTCAGATACCAGAATGTCGTTTTATATCCCCAATTTTCCTCTTTGCCCCTTGCCACAAGCCCTGCCCAGTCTCACTTCCGGTTTCGGAATGACTTTCCCAGGACCAGGCATATCCACTTATGCCCACTTGGGTATTACGCATTGCTCCTCGTAATTTGTCTGTCTTTATAACAGGGGACGTCATATTTTTGGTTCTAGCTCGGTCCAGAGTTCTTAACTGAGGAGGACGGGTGTCGGCAAATGTTTATTTTTCAGTATTTTCTGGGGTATCGTGCCCTTATGTTTCTCATTTTGATGTAGGCATTGATAGGTGCTCTTCCAATGAACACTTTTTTCTGATAGTACGGATTGACCGTTTGCGCATAGTTCTTAAAACGGTACTTAAAAGAGCCAAGTTATATGCCTGCTTTGTGCGCGAGAAATCTTATTTTTATGCATCGATTGAGGGGAAAAAATTATTTTGACCGGGAATTATCCAGTTTATATAGTCAAAAATAATGTTCTACTCCATACTAATTCAAACCCCATTGAGAACGACTCTTCCTCGATGGACATTGCTTAAACTCAGCAAATTTTTTTTTCTATTATCATTGAAACTGATCTGTGGTGGAAAAGGGGGGCATTATCACAAATTCCACGGACATAAAATAAGGAGCGCCCAAATTTATCAATGCCAGTCTATAAACAAACTTCATCGCATTCGATGAGTTACTTACCTGAGAGTAAGAACAGGCAAGGCGATGACAGGGATGATACCGAAACACCAATTGTAAACTTGAATCAAAAAATCCGTCCAAAAGATGATTGTTCGAAATTGAATCAGCAAGCACAAAACATAAACGGCCACCACAGTTCTGTACGTGGTCTTCATATTACACCAATTTCGAGCTTTCAAAGGGTGGACTACCGCCAAATATCTCCAAAGAGCCAACACTAATGTCATCCAAATTGAGACGAAGCGTGCGAAAAAGAGTGCGTATATGCTCCACCGTCGACCCTCCGTGTATGATATTGAATCCACCAACATAGCCGGAATGTAGGAGAGCAGTAGAGCTGTGTCAGCAATGGCCAAACTGGTCAGCACAACGTTAGTTGGCGAGACCATATGCTTCCGCGTGAAGACGATTATGTTGATAATATTGCACACAGAGCCGGCAATGCAGATGGCGAAGCACAGGCAGCCGTGTACATAGGTCTCGTAGAATGAGGAAAAGTAAACCAGTGTTGAGTTGCAAGTGGCATCCATTCTAAATATTTCATAAAATCCCTTGGCGATATCTGAGCGTTTAGAACAGAAAAAGTGTTTTCATTCTGAAAAAAAAACAAAAAACAGTTAAATTTCACAAAGTTATGTACGAGTATAAAGTGAATTTTTTCAAAGAACCACTTGGCTGCAAAAACGACAACCAACAGTTCTTGTCCTTCTAGGCGTTATTTAAATGCCAATTGGCGTCAATTTATTTACATGTGCATATTTTTAGTGTCTAATTGCAGTGAATTTTGATAAATCAAATCGACGTACATGGGTAAGACACGGTTTTTTGGATCCACCTTTTTCAAACTATCTGTATAAAGCCTTACCAAATAGGTACATATACGTAATAATAATCATGTCAAGGCTTCTTACTGAGATCGTATATGTTATAGCAAACTCTGTAAAAAGTTTTTTAAATATGGTGTGAGCATCATCTTTGTCGGCATAGTTCCCAAAAGTAGGCGAACGAGCTAAGCTACTTTTACTCCAGCCCAATTTGGAATTTTTTGAACGAAGAACAAGTATTGCAACTGATGCGTAATTTAAATATTGAGGCGTTCAGCTGCGAATAATGAACGTGCCTCAGTAGCGGACATTGTGGAATTTCTGTTCTGCCGCGACTTTATCTGTTCCGCATCAATAGTGGCTGACACAGAATAAAATGTTCTGCGGCGACTTTATTTGTTCCGCATCAGAAGTGACTGACGCAGAATAAAAGTTGAGGCGTTCTACCGCGACTATTCCACATTCCGCGGCAGTAATGATTAGTGCGAAACATGAAAGTCGACACGTTCTACTGCGATCCTAATAACTGCTGCTGATCCAGAATTTTTTGGCCAGTATCGTTTAGAAGCTGCAAATACAAAGCAGTGGCTGATGCGGACTTCAATATTAGAAGTGCTCCATTGTGACTGTGTATTCAATCTGCTGCACAGAATTTTTCTTAATATAGGCTAAAGGTACCGCAAAATTCAATAATAAACAATAAAGGATCTGTAGTAATAATCCTCCCTTTAAACCTCCCTAAACCTCCCTTCCATCCTCATTGTCACCAAGAAAACATATCTGTAGAACAAATTTTTTTCTTGTGTCTCAAAAAATTCAAATCGTTTTGAATTTTTATTGACGCTCGGATCATTTTTATGGTCTCTGATCATTATAATGACGTTGTTCTGTGTACACGTTCTTTATTATTGACGCAGCGCTCGAAATGATTGACCATGTATAATTCGCGTAAGTTGCCTCCAGGAAAAACGGTACATCCCTGCATTTTCGGAGCCTTTCCAATAATACTACGAATATCCCGATGAACAGTTTCATTGTGGTTGCCTTGAAGTTGCGAAAGAGGAGATATTATATTAAACTACCCGAAACCACAAAAATAACGGAAAATCGATTTTTTGACAGACCACGTTTCACCAGTCATGTACGAATGTAAATGTAGCACAGTGCACGATGATTTGGTTTCCCTATGTAGTCCCCGTATGAATAATGCAGTTATAGGGGGGAGAATTCCGCAGCCCCATAAGTTGATGACAGACAGAAAAAATAGTAGGTAACAGTATAGCAAAAATTTTCCTAGCATTTCATGTAATTTTCCATCTGTGTCCTCTTCCCCCTAGTCCGTCCCTAAAAGTAGATATATTTGTCCGAGGCACCCTGTTGTCAAGAGCGGACATTAAAAATTTGAAAACCTGAGTATAAATACCTATTTTCACTAACTCGAGCACCCGTAACCCATTCGATAATTTGAATGTGTATAAATTGGAACGAAATAACTGTCAAACGACCGTTCGCAATTCACTTTATTTTACTTATGGCAGTGAGGTGTCGTCAAATTATCAAATATTTGATAACTGAATGGAAAAAGTCATCCAAGACCGATACAATAAGACATTATGAAAATCGAAAATGTTGACAAAAATTAATGTCGGAATTGAAAGTGTATGTCAAACCCGGTGTGACTAAAGCCACTATATAACCCGAGTACGCGCATACGCCATGTTCTATCCAACCACGCCCGTCGATGCAGAATCCGACTATGCGGAACGTACTGCGTAGTCAATTCGGCATCGACGAGCGCGGTTGGATATAAAATGATGTATGCGCGTACTTGGGCTTTATAGTGGCTCTAGTGTGACCAGATCGAACAGAAATTTTTTTGAACTTAGAGAAAGGCCCTTAACATGGGGACGTTATATGCCTTTCTTTCTTTACTATTTTCCAATACTGCAGGCTGCGTAGCTGCCGGTCACTTAGCGTCGCCGAGTCGTCGTGTGATGGGTCGGCCGCTGTCCCGCTGGCCGTTATTCGAATTTCGAAATAATGATAAACGAAAGTTTCGTGCAATTTCCGATCTTGTTCTATCGGTGCAAACTTATGAAATTGAACCGTTAAAATTGTTGCAATTACTGTCATTCATGGGAAGATTTTTTCACAAGGTCGTTTCCTAATATTGGTTATTCGCTAATGAAGAGAGGAACAAGTGATCAATTTATTTGATGAACTTGGTAAGTATTTACATTACCGGTAGCTGGTAGTACTATCTGACATCGGTTTCATATTGCACTGACATTTGTGTATTTGCATGAACACAGATTTATGACGAATGTAATCGCAGTTCCAACGTGCCCATTGTCCACTATTCAGCGATCCAAGTCGTCAGTTCACTCGTAAGTACAGTATTCATGTTTCAATATGCACGTTCAAAGGCTCGAGCATGGTGCAGGAACTTTCTGCTTGACGACTATTTTGGCAAAATTGCACTCGTATGACGAGCGTGCACTAACGAATGTCACGCAACAAATTTCCTTAACGTATCCGCATTTAATCAATGTACAGTACCGTTGAATATGTTCATTCTGAACGTATTAAACGGTATTCAGAAATGAGATGTCGCTACTGCAAGATGCAGCGTACCGTTTTGTCAAATTCAAATTAGATTCTCATTTCGGCATTGGTTTTGATTAACAAAAAAACTGAAGCCAGTCTCAAGTTCTGAAATGTGGTACATGGTACAATTGACTAGTTCATGGACGATTGCTATCAGTTATCCAAGTGAGCGTTGTGAAGAAATTTTGTGAAATAGCTGTGTCTCAAGATTGTTTAATATCAGAACTCTAACGTCGCGAATCAAATAATGTGAAACTGATACAAATAAAGTTGGTGGCTGAATGAACAAACCTCTAGTATTTATCATTGGTAGCACGCATAGTTTGTTGTTGATAGGATTTCGTTGAACTCATTGCGGTTTCTGAAGTCAGTGGGCGGGTGTTTTTCCCTTCATGTGAAATTTCCCGTACAGTAGCATTAGAAAGGGTGAATTCCAAATTCGACATTATGAAAATCAATCTGATCTTAAAGTTCCTGGTTCAGAGTATTTCTTTGGCTGCGTGTACATTTTCATAGAGGGAATCGATATGGTGATTATTAGGTCTGTTCAGGCAGCGTACAGAAATTAATCTTGATGATTTTTTCTGTAAGTTCTGTACAAACGTCTCTGTTCGTTTCTGTAGTGCTGTTGTGTAATTGTTTTAGCGTATGCTCAAACACTTTTTCTGCACTTTCTGTTGAAATTTCCGATCAACGTTTATTTTCATTGATAAATCTCCACATAAAATAAAATTGAACAATTGCAAATCACCTTCAACGTTCTCTTATGAAATTATTTAATTGTTAGCAAATTTTTTATAAGGAATAACCAAAGTTTTTTTCCGTTCCAACTGTTCACAAAAAAGTTACAGAAACTCCAGAAAGTTGGTGCTTGAACATTCTCTCTGCAGTTACAGAAAGTGCAGAAAAGTTGCCCAAACGCACTTTCTGTCCATTTTGTCAATTTTGGTAGTTTCTGTATGCTGCCCAAACAGACCTATTTTGTTTCAACAGACGCTAATATTTTTTCCTGACATCTTGGCCGTATTATATGGGGTTAGCAGGGCGTCCATTTAGTCACTTTTTTCTACAAAGGTCACTTCTTGCCACTCATTCTGTATACATTTCACTTTTCAATAATCTGCTCTCATGCTGAAAATTTAATTTTCAGATTCCAGAAATGCAGCCACCCAACACGCGAATGCGACGCGAAATTTATCTGAAAAACTTGCATAAATTGTTCGTTTATTTTCAAATAAAAATTGTTTTCTTTCATACTAGCATCAGAAATTAATGAAAGTCGGCGTAGTATGCATTGAAGAATATTCTGCTTTGTACAGCAGTGAAATAATAGTCGCTCCTGAACGCTGCTGAATAAAATTTTCTGCGCAGTTCTGCTTCCAATATAGTCCGCTCCGAGACGCTCCAGAGAAATAATTATGTAGCAGAATATAATTGATGAAACGTAGTGGAACGCTGCGGAAAATAGATTTTGTTCGAAGCAGAACTATGCGGAAACAGATTTTTTTCGAAGCGGAATAATGCGGAAATATGATTTTTTCTGCGTCAGTAGAGGAATAGAATTCCGCAGCTGAACGTTGCGTGGTAGGAATACCGTACAGGATTGCGGAAACGGATTCAGTTTCTTCGCGACTGAAGTTGCGGAAATTATTTTCCGTTTCAGTAGCGAGAAAAAAGTGTCTCATTTTGCAGAAATTTTGAGACGCTGCGGAATCTTGCGGAATTTAAATGTGAAAATGGTCAATAGGGTAGTTCGAATGAGAGACATTGGCAAGTTGTTCGGCAATGTTTACAAGCACGACGCTCGGTATATCACTGAAAATGGTTTTTAAAAAAATGGAATATTTCCAGGAAACCGAAAAATTTTAGAGTCAAGCGACTTTATGAAAAAAGACCTTGACAAAAGCTCCGACGATGTTTCTGATGTGGATGTAGACGATGAGTTGACTAACAGTAAAGATTTAACTGCGTTCGTTCTACAAAAAACTACCTCATTTGCATCTAGAGGAATCGTAAAAGACTATGAGAGGGGAGGAGAGAGTTGAACCAAGTCGAGTACCACATAAGAAAAATAAAAATTGCCACCTACGGATTTGATAGTCAAACTTCGCAGCGAATAGGCACTAAGAATACATAAATTGACGCCAATCGACACTACAATAACACAGAATGACAAGAATAAATTATTGATTGTCGATTTTTGTACTGATGTATTTTTTTCTTCTTTTTGAAAAGACTCCAATTTCAGTACTAGTGTTCAGTTTTTCTTGTAAATTCAGGGGAACCTACTGTGAAAGGGGAAAAGTCGAATTTGAAGCCCGAATCGAAGTCGAATCGAGAATCTGGTGAATCAGATGCGATATTCGAAATCAGAACACTAACTTCAATTGTTACTTGCTACCTTCCAATTTGGAAATCGAGCTTTTGCTACATTTGCGAGGTTGTTTTGAGTTTTGAATTTACCTAGATGTCATTCGACGTTAGTTTGAGATACCAGGAACATAAATAAAAGACAAGTAGGGTGTCGCACCTATTTTGATTATACCCGAGAAACACTTGAAAAATGTCTAACAGAAAATTCGAAATGGTGATATGATCAGAGCCGAAGCTTCAACCACATACAAGATACGAAGTTAAAATTTTTAGGGTCGGCTAGACCCTATTGCGATCGCTTTTTTTTTTTTTTTATTCTTCAAGTCGTTCAGTACTCAGACGTTATCAAGTGGTAATATGGATGGCGATTCTGTCGTAGTTCGTAGTTTCGTAGGATGTTTATTATTGATGAATATAGAGAGCGTTAATGTTTCAGAATTCAGATGATAGGAATTGCGGCATTTGCCGACCCTAGTCGTGCAGCATTGCTGCTTGTATAGAATTATCTTCACAAAACAGATAGTAATATCCGTAGGAATACCAGTTCCGTAGAGAGAAAAAGAAGGTCCGGGTGAGTTTCCACGCCCCCCCTATTCTTCCTGTTCATTTTGTCCTTTTATCAGGTGGGGAAAAAATTATAAGCCACAGGATAAGAGGTTTCTTTCATGCTGTAAGGATTGATTGCTGATTTGATATATACAGTATGATGTAGCCGTAAGCGTTGAAATTCAGGCCTTTTAATGATATCGGGCCCTCCTGAAAGTCCGGGTCCGGAGTATTTCCTCCTTTCTCACCCCTCTCCCCCTCTTGCCAGGGTTGTCGAAATCCGGGAGCACGAGCAATATCAAAATAGGAGAAACAAATTCCACTTTCCTCTGAAGGATGCTTTTGATTACCTGAAATTTGCTGCCATGAAGAGAATCTTACCTGAGCCCATTGAATCCCGAGGAATATTTATCTTCCCGGAAAACGTAATTCAACTTGAATTGCAAACTTTTTCTCGTTTTTATGGTCTTTCCCCATACATTTTGAACATTTTCACTCATTTTCCATGCGTTTCTTATGTATCTGCAGTGTCACGCCATGCGCAGGTAACTTTACCGAATCATCTTCAGGCTTTTATGGGAAGGAGGAGGAAGAGGGAAATTTTGATTCCCACAGCTGATCTTATTTCCAAAGCTTCAGCCAATCCGGAATAGTTTTTAGATTTCCTGCATCTCCAATAGATCACGCGCTACGGCTGTTCGAAGTTTGAAAACCCCAAGATTTTCGGCAAAGTCATCCAGGTTCAGGGTATAACATTTCGGCCAGTACATATCGATTTGATTGTCAAAATTCACAACGATTGAACGCTAAGCGTTGATCTTAGAATCGAAGTTAGTGACCTGAAAACCCGATGAATCCTCCCCAATCACCCCCAGAGCTCCCTTTTGAGATCACGTACCCGGATTGTAGAATCAAACAATTTTAAATTCGAAGCGCATTCGAATCACTATTCAGAACTTGTGCGCTAATTTATTTAGCGTTATGACAGGCTGAGAAAAAATTATCCACTGAAAAAAGTCAAGATTCGATGTTATTTTTCTTAATGGCCGAGGAATTTTGGCGGATATTCCCCTCATTTAATCTACCTGAAACCTTAATGGCTTTATTCTTTTGGCATGCATCGGCGAGCGAAAATTAAGAATCTGAGGGAAGTGGCAAAATAAGGGACACGCCCTAATGCGTAATAGGTATTTGAAAATCATCTTTGATGACAGCACTAGATCGCAACGGTATGATCGATCTCTTTGTTTATCAAAATGAACAATCAGTGATCGAATTGTCCATATGATTGGACAGGTGACTGGACTTGAGTGGACATTGCAGTTTAATGCATAGATTAGTAGCTCATCCACGAGTAAAAATAAATTGATGAAAATATCTTACCTTAAGATCCAGGTAATGTCGTTCGATCAACACTACGACACAATCAAGAACACTATTTTTCTTTGATTTTTCTCATTTCAATGAGAACGAAGTACAATTCTAATTCGAATGGTCTGTGATAGCGAAGTAATCAACTGTAAAAAAATAGTAAGCTCTCATCGGCGAGTTGCTTAATAATTTAATGGGTCGTCAAATTGCGCCCCACCTATTCCATTCTTCAGTTCCCGTAGTCAAACTGTATTTTTAGTTCGAATTGGGCATCCTTTTTCGCCATAGCAACTTTACATGGCGTCTCCGTGACCATCTACAGCGAAGAGATCGTATGACTATTTCACGCTTGGTGTAAGAACTTTTTTGTGACAATGAAGAAATGCGGTGAAATCAAAAGGTCCGAGTCCGAACAGTTATTTCACAAGTATAAATTTTAATTTTTACTCATTGGCCGGTGGATAAATCTCCATACCCATTCTCTTCCTATTCTGCACACCACGGGTTCTGTCATTAGTTATATCCGATACACGCAGTAAATGCGCAATTCATGTAATATCTTGACTTGGCGACAGCGTGAAATAACGGATGCCTATGTACAGGATATACCACCAAAATCCCCTCCCCAACCCCAGTTTCTCGCTATTGCGAAGTCGGATCGAGGTGCAACAAACGGTGTCTTCAAGGGTCAAGTCTAGCTACTTTTCAGTTGGAAAAATTTCCTCTTTCCCCTTAAAGGAGCTGGAACATTTCACCAATATGGAAACATATCGAATGGAGTATCGAAATAGAGGTCTTTGAGTTGCTAATGCGGAAAATGCAATCAGATTTCTGATGCGACCCCAGTTTGAGCCCCAGATCTGAGTTTTCCTTCTTCTGGAAAGTATACTTATTGTATCGCAAAAATTGAGCAAGGCATTCGAGTAGAGGTTTCTTCGGCTGCCGACTTCGCAAATCCAATCATCGTTTCGACCCCATTCTACTTGCGACCCAAAGATCCAAATATTACCCCTTCAAAGAAGTCAAACTAACTTTCCCAGAAAAATGGAATAAAGTATCATTAGTAGGGGTTTTCTAAGACACCATGTCGAAAATCTAATAGAATTTCCGATCCGACACTGATTTGGGCCCCAATATTCAAATCTGACTTCTTTAAGTAGGCTAACTAAAGTCAAAATAATTAAACAAGAGATCGAGATTTTTTGAGTCGGTGATTTATAGAATTTCATCACTTCGATCCGACCCAGTTGGGCCCCAAAACATAAATTTCTTTCTTTCGGACGAGCCATTTTGACTTAGACTAATAAACTAAACGTGGTGTCGGAGTAGGGAGTTTCTGGGTGGTTGGTCTCAAAATACGAATCAGATTTTTGCTTCGTTCCCGATTTGGGCCCAAAATTTGAAATTTATTCTCGAAAATGGGCAAAATCAACTCGATTTTGAAAAATTAAATGTACCGAGCCAGGCACCTTTCAGGTTACTGATTTTTAATTATTAGCATTAGATTTGCGATCTCACCCTAATTTTGATCCCAGCAATATTAAAATGTATTGAGCAACTTAGCGGAAATGTTTTTTTATTTTCTCAACCAGTGATTTTGAAAATCCTGAATTCGATATCTCCATCCTCGTAGCTGAAGTCCTCAAGTGACTTCACGGGAAAAAATTGAACAAGATATTACAGTTGGAGACATTTGCGTGGGGGGGGGGGTTACTGACTTTGAAAATCAAACCAATTTGGATCAGTAATGAACGTTTCCCTCGTTCGAAGGGCCAGTTTATTAGCTGTTCCACGGAAATAGTAATTAATACTTATCCCTTTTCAGAATAACAATCTGGATCCTTTCCACGAGGTCGACCTCGTGGAAAGGATGACAGACGGGCATCTTCACGTCTTCAAGGTCTCAGACCGCAATTAATTTTTCTCTTCTAATCTCATCGAGGTTCTGTGCGAAATTTAAAACTCTGTCAGAATTTACTAAAAGCCTTATAAAATTTTTATCGAAATTTCGTTCAAAATTCTTTAACGCAGTGTTTAATTGCTTTATACAAAACTTGTGAAGACATCATGAAAACTCTGTTAGGCTCCAGAAAAGAGACTTTTTTTAAATTAACCGTGAATTTGCTAAACCTCAGTCGGACTTGAAAAAAATTCAAACTTTTGTTGAATGTTTAAGATGGGTTAAAGTTTCCTAAAAAGTAAATTAAGACTGCAAGACTTGAAGGTAGTCTGTTTGGATACTTTGGGAAACTGATTTCAATTATGTTCTTGTTTCAAAAAGACTTTTAAGACAGTACCCAACTTGCGAAAATTTGGTCACAATCTACTTAGCTCCTTCAGATTTCTTAATGAGCCAGGAATGTGTCAGAAATCGGTTATGATTCCATCAAGCTTTTGTTTAAGATTCGTTAAATCTCTGTTAAAATTTTCTACATTCTAGAAATCTGAGCACGTGCAAGTAATTAAAATTTACAGTTGAACGCGTCGATTATTCGAACTGATTGGGACCAGAGGCTTTCCGGATAATGGGTTTTCTGGATAACTGAAACATTGTGCTGACGTCACCAGAACGCTTGTTATCAATATTGGGGGAAAGAACAAAAATAAAATACATGTACGTAGTCTAATGGGAAGTTAACGAATTTTTCAATTTATGTTGAAATTTCTAGTAAGTGAATGGAATTGTGTGAAAAATGATAAGAATGGAATTTGTAGGACACGGTATTTACATTTTTATAAAGCAACTTCTGTATAATTTCGAACATTCTCACGCGAATTATTATAATTTGAAATTTGAGTGTACTAGTAAATAGTTCAACATTTTGAATTATGTATTTCGGATTTACGTTATTTCTAACTGAATTTAGTAATAATAGTCTACTTTTCACCACCGATTGTCAAAATCTCGGTTTAACTTGAAAAAAGCGCAAAATTATTCGGTCATTTTTATCAATTTTATCAAACTTGGGGGCAAAATATGTAAACAAAGCAAAAGTGCCATTCCTCTACAGGCCGCTTATGAAAATACAGCTTCTTCGATCTTTGCTCGTAACTGATGCCCTCAACTTATTTTTCTATTATTTTTACCCCGTACAACATTTAGTTGGCTACTGTTTAAAAAAAGAGAGGCTTTCTACTGCAAAACTTCAGTTTTCCACTTACTTTCTTGAATAAAGTGAATTTCGGCGCGGGTGCGATAGGAAGAATAGTGTTGTGGGTTGTGCCTACCCGAATGAGCCAACCTTCTCCAGTTTTAAGAACCTTGGGTCAAAACAAACCTTTAAAAAAAGAATAATTCATGTTTCTACTTCAAAATGATTTTCACACCAGTAGATTAAATGCAGACCATGCAGTGCTCGGATATCGATGATACCGGTATCAGTGTGGATGGTGATTTGAGCCTCTCTTCGCAGATTTGTTCAATTTATTCGCCAAGTGAGATTTTGATCTATGTGAATTGAAAAAAGTGGAATTCGGAACACCAAGAATTTTTGAATTTGGTGACAGAGGAGAAAAATCGTATTTTGAGGTAAAAAGACGAATGACAGAGAGTGTAAGAGAGAAAACAGTTCCAGAAAAAATATAAAAATACAGAAAATAATGGTATAAATACCCACACAGCAAAAATAAAGAAAAATAATAATATCGAGGGGACCAAAATTTGGAAAACTGCATCAGCAGGATGTAAAACTTATCAGCACGAGGGAAAGAATAAATAAAACGAATAGTTGACCCCCTTCACGGGTCAGCTCGTCAAGTTTTCTTATGAAAAATAAAGTAGATGAAAAGCGGCAACTGTAATCTAGTAATTATTATGTGCCCGTGGCGGCCTATCGAGTGTGTGTTAAATGATAATACGACGATATATGAAAATGATTAAACTTACCGACCTCGATCGAAACACTTGTGATGCGATCTGAGAAACCATACACAAACCCGGAAAACACGTTTGCGAGATACAGCGATTTGAATTTGTTCGGGTCAAAATTATGAAAATTGTAATTCCAATGGAAACGTGAAGAGGGAGTCTCGAACTACCTCCCACAGCGTTTTTAAACTCGTTTGTCGTTTCTAAGCCGTGTGAGAGCCGAAGGAAGCCGAGTATGTCTGATCCCTCTGATCAGAGAAACCATACACAAACCCGGCGGACTAGTGCTTGCTCTTTGCTCTCGGCATTTTACGTTATTTCTTATCATCTATGGTCCAGCATGCTCTCAAAAATTGTTTTCACCTCATTTTCTCACTTCTGCGCAGTTCAGTGTTCTGTTTACAACATGGATGATTGCCCGTTTTTTGACGAAATAAATCGTATTTAAATCGTTTTGCAAGATATTTCTTCTTGTTATTTCCGTTTGAATTGTAGCGCAATTATTGAATTTGAAGCTAAACGGACTTCAGCATCGTGTTCGGCGTGAAAATGTGATCCAGGAACTATCATTCGATCGACGATAAACATGCTCAAACGGGCGTGAAAATTTTTCTAATTTCGTTTCGCGAGATAGGTACTTCTTTTCGTACTTTCCTTGCAAATTATATCGGAACTATTGAAATTGAAGCTAAATGGACTCCACCATCGCGTTCAGCGTGAAAAAGTGATCCGGCAACCATCATTTGATCAACTATAAACGTACTGAAAGGGGTGTAAAAAATTTTTTTCCTGAAATGTAGCTTCAAAAACTTTGAACGCGATTTTCTTGAAATGAGGTTTTTCAAATTTCAAACTTCAAAATGCTATAACTCGACGTGGAATTGAGCTTTTGGGCTGATTTTTTTTTTTTTAATGTTCTTAATAACCTCCTCTATGCAGTGGTGCCAATATCTCAAAATTGATTTTACTGGGTTTGTGTATGGTTTCTCAGATCGCATCACACTTACAATTCCGTAGAACCATCTTTAAAATTTTGAGAACTAACATAACTCTGATCTTGAAGCACCAAATAACATTTGGACAACGCCGTAGAAATTTTTAAGAGTAGGATGTTAGAGTCCAAATCTTTCGGATGAGTTATTCAAAATAAGTGACCCCCAACAGTAAAGAGAAAAGAGAAATTCTTTTGACCATTTGTCTGACTTTTTAAAAGACTAACCAATTCTGCCATTGCACTTGTGAAATGTTTTACGGGACAGACTTTCGTTTGCAACATTGAAAAATAATAATAGGAGATGATGGGCGCCGATATTTCACTCATGTCCTATGCATTATTTTATTATCAGTTATTGTACAGGCGGCTTGCCTGCTTTTTCCTTACCGGGTAATATAAATAACTCCGGTCACTGACGCGATGCTCGAAAGGGTAGTTCCTGTGGCCGGAGGTGCGGTGTCATAGGGGCCACTTTGGCATGCGTGCATCGCCATACGTCCCACCACAATAATAATATAAATAATAGGGTGGCCCTCTGTTATAGATGACGAAATTTATTTTTTTTTTTGATATTTTGCCCTCCCACCCCCTAGAATTGTTCCTTCATATGAAAAAACATTCCCTTAAAAATTTCAGCTCAATTGATCACTTTTAAGGTGGCCCGAATGAGAGATTTCATTAAAATGAAGGTAACGCGCCGGCGCTATTCTTGCATGTCCGTTGCGACCCGCGGAATTCAGTGTTTGCATTTCTGGCTTAAAAAATGAATATTAATTTTTTTTTTCTTCTGTTCTACTTAGTGTATTCTAGTTTACTGATTTAATTATGTTAATTATTTGTTCGTTGGGTTTTTATTTATTGTTTAAACTGTGAATTACGAGCGAAGGGACAATGAAGAACAAAAACAATTTTTAATACAAGGTATGACGGAATACAGAATACAGTACCCAAATTCTGAAAAATCAACACTAACTTAGTTTAATATGATTGAAATAATAAAATGTTACGAATGTTTAATGTTTGTTTTTATTCCTAATATGTATGAATTAGAAAAATGTAATGAATGTTGGATGTTATTTATTTATACTTTCTAAAACAAATCGAATTTCGAAAAAAATGACTTTTAAATGACTTCCCCCAATTTGCTATGAAAGCGTTAAAATAATAAACTATTAATATGGATATCATTTTAATGAAAAAATTAAGTTGGATATACTAAGACAATGTTTATCTAATTTCAAAATTATTTAGCCAAGTATTTACCTAAGAAGCCAATCTTCTTTTTAATAGGAGATGCACCCAGGAGATATTTTACTCCTATACATAATTTCTTGATGACTGATGAATGTGATGAGGGCAAGAGAAAGGGCATCTCACATGCAAAAGAACATTATGTATTTTTCTAAAAGGTTTTCTGCGATTCATTAATCACCTAGTCTTTTCAATTTCTCTTTTTTTTTGAGTTGGGAATTATTTTTAGTAGGTGTTTTTGAGTAAAAAACTAGAAAAGTCACTATCTGCAGTGAACAAATTTGAAACGCCAACTGTACTTTTACAAACGTATGCTTACCGTGCAAAGCATCGTTCTTCACCCGGCACTGTAAAGTACCCTCCATTTTAATGAAATCCCTCGTTTGGGCCGCTTTAAAATAATAAATTAACCTAGTTGAAATTTTTAGGGGATCATTTTTTCATATGAAGCACGAGTAACAATTCTAGAGGGTAGGAGCTGAAATTTTCGAAATTTGATTTTTAAGGGCCACCCTAATGCACCCAGGTATTGTAGAATGAGGAAAAATAAACCGGTGTTGAGTTGCACGTGTCATCCATTTTAAATATTTCATAAAATTCCTTGGCGATATCTGAGCGTTTAGAACAGAAAAAGAGTTTTCATTCTGAAAAAAACAGTTAAATTTCACAAAGTTATTTATGTGTATAGAGTGAATTTTTTCAAAGAATCACTTCGCTGCACATACGACAATCAATAGTTCTTGTCCTTCTAGGCGTTATTTTAATGTCGATTGGCGTTAATTCATTTATATGTGTATATTTTTAGTGTCTAATTGCAGTGAATTTTGATCATCAAAACGACATGCATGGATAAGACACGGAATTGTGGATCCACATTTTTCAGACTATCTGTACAAAGCGTTACCAAATAGGTACATACGTAATAATAATCATGTCAAAGCTTCTTACTGAGATTGTATATGTTATAGCAAACTCTGTAAAAAGTTTTTTAAATATGGTGTGAGCATCATCTTTGTCGGCATAGTTCCCAAAAGTAGGCGAACGAGCTAAGCTAGGCCCAAGTCACCTCAACCATTTCCTTCTATAGGCATACTCAATCCATCTTCAGTTCCACTGTAGTCACCCTCGGTAACTTCAAGGTAGGACTCAACTTTGTTGCACTTTAGTTCAGCGCATTCAATAATAATGATCATCATTTTACGTCAAGTTTTCAAGGTTGCTGAGAAATATGTCCCTTCATCAAAAACTCATTCTTACATCTTATACACGTGATTAAAATACGCCGCCATCTTTTTCTGACGACGAAATTGGATCGATGCCCGGGAAAGATCAGTAGGTATCTTAATTTAGCTAGAATCTTCTCTGATGTCGACCGATCAGCAATTGACATTTCTTGATACATTTCTAGGCATTCATAAAACACTCTACTTTGTATAATATTTGTATTTCGCGAATAAGAAAGAAGATTCTGGTACCACCTTGTCTTTGATGTTTCTATGGTAATATGAAGTCATATTGGTTCTTCATTTATTCTTTATTCTTTTTTTATATGTATATCCTGCTAACAACCTTAGGAAAGGAGCGTTGTACAGAATATTGTAAGTAGCGAAAGGAAAACAAAATATATTTTTAAAAAGTGAATAAATGGTTAAATAAAATAAAGTAAACGGATGCAAATAAGTAAAAGAATAAGAATGTAAAGTACAGTATGTAGAACGTCGATTATCCGGACTAATTGGGACCAGAGACTTTTCGGATATAACCGTTTTTACGGATAACCGAGAGGGGAAAAAAAAGGTTCTGCGTAAAAATCCGGGCTGTGATTATCTTTTTTTTTTGGCCATTCCGGTTAATTGCGACGTTCCGGATGACTGACTTCCGGATAATCGACGTTCTACTGTATTGTTAATAAAAAAGAACCTTCATATTTCCTTATCAAATTTCCGAAAAAAATCATTTTTTGTTTTGAGGGGTATATCCGACATACTCGTAAAACTCCAGCGAAAACGATAGTAAAGCGACCTTAACTTATCCTCACTCAGGACCTTTATCTCGAGGGAAGGGCAATGCATGATCAACAGTATGATTCTGATGTTACTGTACCTACCAAGCTCGCTAGTCCCACCCATATGCAGGATGAAATCGAAAATAGTTGATGAGAAGAGGTGACAAATTATATTGTGGACCACTTTGAATTAGTATACTCTGAAAATGTAAAATAAGAAACAAATAAACTAAAAGTTGGATAAACATAATTCTGATCATAAGAATTCTATCCCTCCCTTCCTTGTAGAGCTACAGTTTTGGTCTTACCATCATAATAATATCAAAAATAGGTGTGGGGATTCGAGGAACTTTATACGTAATATGCATCATATGAGATATGAAAGTTTTGTACCACTGCCATCTCAAAAAGTACCACATTTCGATTTAATATTCACAATGATATTTAAAAAATTAGTAAATTGATGCCGAGTATCTGCACTGCATGCAGATACATTGGTACACATGGATAGTTTTAGAGCCATGGAATACTTTCTTATATTCCTCGGCATCTGTCGGCATTCTTGGTGTCAGTTATGGGTGACAGTTGTATCGGTCGGTCGTTGGTCAGTCGGTCGAACGTAACATACATTTTTGTCGAAGGCCAGTGAATAGACGTATTCATGTCAAAAACGCATAAGACACCTTTAATCACATCCCTGTCAACATAGCAACTGCATTCAGGTTATATATGTAAACCCGTCCTCCCATTATATTCGGGTTAACAAGACACCCTTTTTTATTCAGCCGAATTTCATCGTGTTTCGACAATCCTTCACGTTTTATCCCATATCAGGCTACTTAGCAATGACATGGACTATTTTACGGCTCCATTCCATAGTACACGTATGTCCTAAAAGAAGGGGGCACGGAATCATTGCTCCTACTTTATTCTGACCTAACTTTTTGGAAAAGTCTATTATCGAGTCATTGATCCGGATGCGCAAAATCTCGCCAGTTACCCGGGTAACTAAAGGAGAACCAAGGGTACCTAACGGGTTTCTGGGTAATCGACGGTTAACCGAGGGTTGCAAATGGGTAACTTCCGTGGCTAATTAGAAGGTAATTGCGCATCGGGGATCCGGCGCGTTATTTTACGCTCATCCCTCATTTTACTCCATATATTGGGGATAATTAGTACGTAAATTCAGTTTTACAGAATGTGTTCCTCCGTATTGAAATTCCCATTAAGGAGATACCGAAATTTTGTTTTCTTCAAGAAATTCTCAACGCTTATGCTGAGTTGAAACTTTCAGAAGTGAATTATTTGTAATCAGCCAAAAACTCTGCAAAAATTGATCTCCATAGGTACTTGAGAGCTAGACAGCTGTTGTCTCCACTGTAATTTCCTCGCTTGCTTTGTTTCGCAGTGAAGTAATGATTACTGCAGCATTACAGCTAAATAGGATATAGCAGGTCTTTCGAAACTGACAGCTCATGAAATAATACACGAAGAAGTTCGTAGCTGCATCAAGCAGCATGAGCATAAAAAAGAAGTTTTGAAGTCGGGCGAAACGAAGGAAGTAATATCCTGAATCCTTATTTTTGAGTAGATTCCGTAGCAGGAGCATATTTTCATGTGGCAACATCGTCATTAGAAAGAGGAAAAGCACTATCAACAGCATTCGCGTTGTACGGTTCTCTCTCTCCAAGTCTTCCGCATTTTGCTGGATGAAGCTCGGCATTAGTTTTTGGCGACGCTTTTTTGCCTTCCACAGCGCGTGCAGCAGTCTGGAACCATAATATATGCAATCAGCCTGTGGTTTTAAATTTAAGCTGAAAAGACTTTTTGTAGCAACAATAAAATTGATAATCAGATTAAATTTTCGAAATCAGCGGCTTAAAAAACTCCCATTCCGAAACTTTGTTAATTTTTTTGGTCGAATTCAATTGGCCCATTCGAATGGGCCTATTTAGATTTTGAGGCTCAACTAAGAGTAACTGTGATGAAATTATTCAAAATCAAAGACAGGAACATGGTATTTATTGAGAAAAGGAAATTATCATTTTTTTCCCTCTTTCTATGAAGAAGCAAAATGGTTTCCTCTCCTTTAAAGACAGTAGCGACGTTCCCATTCGGGAAAGAGAAGAAGGGTTTCTTTGGGAATATCCATGGGTTAGA
Source organism: Acanthococcus lagerstroemiae (assembly GCA_031841125.1). Classification (NCBI taxonomy): domain Eukaryota; kingdom Metazoa; phylum Arthropoda; class Insecta; order Hemiptera; family Eriococcidae; genus Acanthococcus; species Acanthococcus lagerstroemiae. The sequence goes on from CM063112.1 coordinate 46,816,892, forward strand.
ACACATTTCCCTTTCTTCGAAGAAAGTTGAAGAACGAGGAGCTTTCCCCTTTCTTTAAAAAATGAGAAAAAAAAAAGTCACGTCACTTTACTAGGTGAGAAGATTTTCATTCCACGCGTTTAAAAAGAAGAACTTGTCCATTTCCTTGGAAACGGAGAAGAACATGTTATCTTTCCCCTTTTCGGAAACTCTGTATAATCGAAGATATAACTGTAGCTCGAAGATGCAATTATGCTCAATTAGGCTACATTACGGATCGCTAAATATTTGAAAAATACCACTCCAGGTTCGCGAAGCTCATTTTTGATATATCAGATTGACCTCTTAATTCAAAATCACTGTACGAGTTGTACCAAGGGAGGAAGTAAGGGAGGAAGTTGATCATCAGACTGATCTTCAATACGTGTAATATGGATGTGCCCCTTTTGGCGGATCCAGGGGCGTTAGAAATATGGTATCCATCCCGTTTGGCCAACACAACCACGCTAAATTCAAAATTATACCCAACTCTGTCCGGGGTTTCTTCCTCTCCCTGCTTTGTGTGTAAGCTGAGAGTGCTGAAGGGGTGATTGTCTTGGCCTTCGCTGCTTTTCCTGGAGGTGGATTTAGGGGTTTTTGCTTATGGTGGCTCTAGAGGGGACTGCTAGTGAGCCGGCACGAGTGTTTGAGAGAGTATTGTGGACTGGGGTACTTGTAGAAGCTAAAGTACAGCGCGGCTGCATTAGGTGGAGTGCAGCCGGTGATGTGTTCGGGGCGGGTGTTACAGTTTAGACCAGACTCCGGAAGCTTGCCGTAGCACTGCGGGTTGTGCCTTAGTTCAGGTGGCTGATGGCTCATTCGTTGTCCTGTGGTGTACAGGTGTGCGGGGTATCTAATCTAATCATAGGTTTTCAGGCTTGCGCAATTAATCTAAAGAGTTAATGCATCTGGTTCTGGGAAACCAAAAATGACATTCTTACTTTAATTTTCGAAATTTCCCATATCAGCCTCAGCCCCAGATGCTTCAATTTTCAAAGGGAGCCAGGTTGATGTCATTGTCGAATTTAGCGACTTTGAAAACCTATGATTAAACATACATACTTCAGATCATTTTTATCGTCAGCCCCCTTCTTTGATACCATTTTTTTCAACTCGGAGGTTGATCTGATATGAAATACGAGCGTATCAGTTTTGAAATTTCCCAAAATAATAACAATGTTTCTCAAATATTTTCATTTCTACAGGGAATAAAAAGAAAAATTTTCCTGTAGTTTCTTGAAAAGGAAAAATTTCTTTCTTCAATAAAAGAAACGAAGTTCTTTTCATCGAGGGAAATGAGAGAAGTTTCCCCTTCCGTCGAGAAAAGAAATATGTTTCTCATTTGCCACATTTCTCTCATTTTGAAAAGGAAAAAGAAATTAGATTCGTCTTACTGGGTAAATGAAAATAGGGCTTCTTCCTTTTTAGTTTTAATAGAGCAACAATTAATATTCCCGAACTTTATTTCAAGAAAATGAACGAGCTTTTCTTTCTCACGGAGTGCAATGAAGTTCACCTCATTTCGTAAAAAGAAGTGATAATTCTCTCTTTTCATAAAGATAGGAAGAAGGTCGCTGTCGTTTAGGAAAGGAAGGGATGACTTTTCTTCATTTTCCTGGAGATTTCGTCCTTTTGCAATTCTGTTCATTTCAATTGTAAATTTTTCAAGTCTTGTGGTCGAAATGTGACCAAATCCAGAATTTGATGGAAAATTGATGTTGGGGACTCAACCCGTCCTATATACCTCCTCAATTTCCTCGTCCTCGTGAGTATTATTAGTAGAGGCACATACACTTGTATTATTGTTGTAAGTACTGGTTTGGTATTGATTTTTATCGCAAGATTAACCTTTCACCTTATTGTTCATAAGTTTATTACCTATTTGTTTATTCATAACAATTCCGACACCTGCTTGCCCTTTTATTCCCTTTGTACTTATTATTCTAAAGTCTCCTGACCAAAAATCATTCTCCTCTTTCCATCTTACTTCACTTATTCCAAAACTATTCCTAGGTTAAGCCTTTTCATTTCTCTCTTAAGATTCCCTAATCTTCCAACTCCATTCAAGCTTCTTACATTCCAAGGCCCTACTTTAATTGCGTCTTTCTTTTTAAAACTTTCCGATGATGATGCTCCCCCAAGTTGCTCCCTCCCGGACATCCGCATGGGGAGCTTTTTACGTTCGAAAAAATTATTTACTTGCTGGAATGTCATCGTCAGTAATTAATATTTGGAAAAGCTACATTTCCTGGGAAGAGATACTGTTGTGATTTCTCATTGCTTTCAACAGTGTTTATCTGTCGGAGTTTGCCTTCGCCTAGGTGTTTTTGGTCGCAATTTTAACGATATACAACCTAGCAGAGAGTCTTTTTTTTGTTTTTGTTTTTTTACGCTTAAGCCTCCTTACCACGGCAAGGTATCACCCAAGAAGAGGACATTACGGTAGCTTACTCGATTTCTACGATACAAATTAATAGAGCTCTCTAAAATGAGGGAAATTCAAATTTGGTGGCCACATCTGGATAGAATCAGAATTCTGATTCGACCCAAAGAACCTTTATTTCTAAATTTCGGTATGTTTCTAGTTAAGATTCTAAAGTTGCTGGAACGTTCCAGCCTCCTTTTGGAAGGACCGAAAATGTTTCCGTACCACACAACGAAATTAGACCGTATATAGTCTTTGGAGATCCCATTTGATCCACCTCAATTCATCTTCGTAATAAATAAAACTAGAAGATTTTCGTGCTACTCCATGTATTTGAGAGAGGCGGCGGTAAAAGTGCAGTTAGGGGATAGTTTACTTCTTCGTTTAAGCGATTGAGGAACACGAAGTACTCTAGAACAGCTTTCGGAATAAGTTTCCTTGAATCAGGTATAACCACATCTTTATGCATATTTGGGCATAATGTATTGAAACAGTCTTTCTTTTGGTGGGGGGGGGGAATCTTATGAACGTAAAATAAGGACCGTCGCTCTATTTTTTCATTAAAACGACTTATGAATGATAACAATCATGCAACAACGTAATCGCACTCAGTGAGTTACCTACCCGAGAGTGAGTATAGGGAAGGCAATCGCTGGGATCACACAGTAAAACCACAAGTCAATAAAATGGCTGAACTCTTCGCAAAATTGAAGCGGATGTCTTAGCTGGAAGAGGATGATGTTTGGTAAATCAACCAGCAGGCACAGCGTGTAAACGGCTATCACGGTTCTGTATGTGGTCTTCATGTTACACCAATTTCGAGCTTTCATTGGGTTGACTACCGCCAAATATCTCCAAACGGCCAACCCTAATGTGATCCAAATCGAGATGAAGCGTGCGAGTTTTACTACTTCTCTGATCCACTGCCGAATGCCCGGGAATGGAATTGTATTTCCGAAAGTAAAAGGGTAAAAGGACAGTAGAGCTAAGTCTGCAACGGCCAACCAAGTTAGAAGGACGTTAGTCGGCGAGACCATATTTTTCCTTGTGAACACAATTATGTTGATAATATTGAACACAGAGCCGACAATGCAGATGGCGCGGCACATGTAGATGTGTACATCGGTGTCGTATATTGAGTAAAAATGATCCAGTACCGAATACCGGGTGTTAGCCATTTCAAATATTTTGTCAAATTCGTTGGTGATACTGGAACGTTCAGACCAGATGAAGCGTTTTCATTCTGAAACAAATAGTTGGATTGCACAAATGGATGGATAAAGTGCCATGTAGCTGCATATTCTACAAACAACTGTTCTAGTCCATCCTGGCGTTATTGTAACGTTGATTGGAGTCAATTTACGCACATATATTAGTGTGGTCGTTATTTACTACTGTAAAAAAAATTATTTTTATTTTTCATGCTGGACCTCTCAATTTTGTTCCTTTTTATTTAAAAAAAAAATGAAGCGAAAAAAATTTGAGGTCGAAAAAACAATAATAACTCGTGCCGCAACGCAATTGAAATTGTGCTATATTCAGCGGCTGTCTGTAGATTTTTCTGTTTATCAGCGCATCAAGCTGACTGTCTTCTTCTCTAATTTACTCTCAACCCGAGCCCTGGAATCTGTCCTTTCGAGCATTACCTCAGAGACGTGGGGGAGGCTGTTACGGCTGTCTCAGCCCTCTTCCCTTCTGGCCGAAAAATCGGCCTAGGTCGAAATCTTAGTATAGGCGAATCTTACAATAAAAATGGCAATCTAAACATTTTTTGGGGGAAAGCTAATTTTTGGTGGCATTTGTAGAGTTAGGTGTTAGAAACAACCCCTCAAAGTTGCCACCCCCAAACCCTGTGCTTCATCTTTTTTGGAACGTTTTAGTCCCCCCCCCATCAGTTTTTAGCCCATATCTCAAGAAATAGAATTCCTAGAGAAAAATTTCCTAATCCAAAATTGTTCCTCCTGAAATTCTACTAAAGATGGTTCACGTGAAAGTTAGCTAAGCCTAATCTTTGGCCAAAAAAACTTCGTCAAAAATAAAAAAAGTCGTATTTTTTGCCCATATCTCGGCATGAAAGGCTTTAGACGGAATTTCTGTACTAGAAAATTTGTTTACCGTCACATTTTCCATAATATCAGATTACTTGATTGAAGATTAATGTACGTGTAAATAATTTGTCGACCGTAAGTTATATTTGTATTTTTAGTTTGGTTTTGTAGTGTACGAGTATCACAAGAGTAGGTATAGTGAACCAATTGAATATACGTACTGAAAATTGTTTAATTTGTTATGAACCTATCACCGAAGAAAATCCTCGGGTATTATTAACTGAAAGGGGTTTTTGAACGTTGGTGGAAACAAGTATAAAACGTGGTGATCAGAAATTTACTCAAGGGAGGAATGTGGTTAGTACTAACGTTCATAGTACATGCAGACATAAGTATACGCGCAAGCGAGATGTTGAAGCAGCGGAGTCGGAAAGAAAGCGGATGCTTGAATTACAGGTATGTCCATTTGTAATTAGGTGAAAAAACGCACGAATAAATGGCAAAAAAAAAAAATTATAATAAAATCGTACGACGCATAATATTGTAGGATTCGGGTAGCAGATCACCCATAAGGAAGAGAGTGAGACATCCCGATCGTGACACTGAGTCCTCCGTGGCAACACCTGCATCAACATCTGCGAGGTCTGCCTGCATATCGTTTAAGAATATGTGCATTTTTTGTAAAACAGAAATTCCATCGGACTACAAAAAACAACAACAGAAGTTAGGTCAGAAAAGGCGTAGAGCGGTATGTGAAGTAAGTTACTTTAGGCCACCCTTGACAATTTGGTAATTGACATTCTTCTTCATCGCCCCTTTTTTTCTGCAGGCTTCTACTCTAAATTTTGTGGAAAACATTTTACGAGTTGCCAAACAGCGCGAAGATGAGCGGGGCAAAGAATTGATGTTTCGACTTTCCGGTGTTACTGATTTTGTGGCCAGCCGATATAATGTATCACCTGGATTGCGATCGTAAATTTCGCAGGGTGAAGGGAAAAAGTAGCTCCGACACGCAACATAACATAAGTCAAGCCATGAAGGAAGTATTTGATTTTTTAGAAAGTGCCGATGATTGCCAATTTACCATGGGAGAAATCATGGAACAGATTTAAGGGTATGGATACATCCCACGCAATGTGGGGGAGGGCGCAATAATTTCAGTTTTGATAATGATTTCTATGTCATTAGGGAAAAACCGGATCCGAGAATTGTGCTGAAAAAGCTAGTTGAAAAGTACGGCGACGACATCATTGTGAGCACAAAACATCGCCAGAAAACAATAATCTGTTTCCGCAATACGGGATATGATGTGCTCTCAAAATCCTGGTACGGCAGCAAGAAAGAAGATCCAGTCGAAGAGAAACTCCGTATTGTACAACTTGCAGCTGATATTATACGAGAAGAATTGCGGTCTCAGGTTCATGTTGTAACGACCTACCCTTCTAGCGACAACTTTCTGGGTGAATGTGAGAGTATGGTACCCAAGACCCTGAATACGTTATTGGAAGGAGAATGAATTACTACCTAAATTTTTCGTGAGGATGCAACATTCTACTTCTTCGAATGTTTCAAATTTTTTCCAAATTATTTCACGGTAGAGGGGAAGAAAGTACCATTTTCGAATATTTAATAGAGAATTTTGTTGGTTTTATCGGCATCTTTCTAAGTGCAGATTTTTTCAATAATCGACACTGAACTTCTTTCATGTGCATTTTTTTCTTTTCTTATAGGAGTTATACTGAAAGGAAAACGTGGTTCGAGTAACGAGAAAAATAAGAAGAAATGCATGACGATAGCCCATGCGATTATGACTGCAGTTCGTCCGATTTCGTTCCTTTCTCTGCTGAAATTGTTTAAAATTCCTTTCAGCTTGTTATATGAATTATGTACATACCTTCCTCGTGCTATTTCACAAATTGTGAGCCTATCTTGAGTCTCAAGTAAGATACTGATGGAAATGTGATGGCGAACAAATTTTCTAGTACAGAAATTCCTTCTAAAGCCTTTGATACATGAATTTTTTTGTTTTTACGAAGTTTTTTTGACCTAATCTTAAACGTAGGCTAACTTGTACATAAACCATCTTTAGTAGAATTTTACAAGGAACAATTTTGGATTGGGAAATTTTTCCCTAGGAATTCAGTTTTTTGAGATATATTTTGAGGGGCTAAAACGTGCCATAAAAGATGAAGCACAGGGTTTGAAGGTGGCAACTTTAAGGGGTTGTTTCTGGCACCTAATACTGCAAATGTCACCAAAAATTAGCTTTCCCCCAAAAATGTTTAGGTCACTCATCTATCGTCTAGACTAATCTGGCGAGCTGCCACGTGTGCTCGAACCCGGGACTTCCGGGTTCCGAAACCAACGCGCTATCCACTCGGCCAACCAGATTCTTACATCAAGCTGACTGTCTATCTACCAGCCGAACTGGCTAGAATTCCTAGAATCCGAGGGTTTCCTTAAAAGAGGAGGGAGGCTAGATTTTTAAGGCATTGAAAGGTTTGAATGTAACTCCCTATAGTAGCATTCGATGGGTTGGATACAAAAATCAGTCTCATAATCAAGTCCAATAAAGTTGAATTTCTATAAATGAGTTATTATGCATCTCGAAAAATAACTTGTATTTGGTGCCAACCCCTGTTGAAGTAGCTCGAGGAGAGTGTCGGATATAAAACTACTTTCAATATCTTTTAAAACCATACTCAGTGGCCTTAAAAACCACAAAATCCACTCATGTCTCAAATTTCATTTTTTCGTTCACTGACCCAGATCGCGAAACTAAGCTATAAACAGCATCAAATCACCTGCTGAAATAAAAGAGTACGAATTATTAACGCTGTTGAAGGATACCATTTTTCAGGGAGTGAGGGATGAGCGTTGAAAATGTTGAAATTCCTGAAAATAGAGTAACCGCGTGTGGTCCCATAGGCAAATTGACTTGAAAATGTACAGTAACTTTATTTTACTAGAACATTTTTGTTTGTTTGTTTGTTTTGGTACAGGCAGGGATTCGGTCACGGGGCATCCAAATGTTCGAAAGGAAAAGCTGATACCATTAGTGGAGGACAGGAAAATTTTTAATGACTGACAAGAATAAATTATTAAGTGTCAATTTTTGTACTGAAGTTTTTTTTTTTTAAAGACTTCGATTTTAATACTGGTGTTTAGTTTTTTCCTGCAAACTCAGGGGGACCTACTATGAAAGAGGAAAATGAAGCCCAACTCGAGGCTGAATCGAGAATCAAATGAATCTAATGCGATATTCGAAATCAAAACGCTAACGTCAATAGTTACTTTTGGTACCTTCCAATTGGAAATCGAATATTGGGGTGAATTCTACCCTCCTCTAAGCAAAAGAAACTTCTGGCCAGCTTAAGCTGGCTACTGCCTTGCCGCACACTGATCTGAATTCGCGGTCAAAATAAAGAGGTGGTATAACATTTCGGCCAGTACATGCCGATTTGTCTGTGAAAATTCGCGGCGATTGGGCGCTGAAGTTGGTGACCTGAAAACCCGATGAATCCTCCCCGATCTCGAATTTCAGTTTTAATATTCCTACCCCAGAGCTCCCTTTTAAGATTATGGACCCAGATCGTAGTGCCAAATAATTTAAAATTCGAAGCACGTTCGAATCACTACACGAGTATCCAAAACTTGTGCGCAAATATTTTTAGCGCTATAGTAGGCTAAGAAAAAATTATCCAGTGAAAAAGGTCAAAATTCGATGTTATTTTTCATAATGGAAGAGGAATTTCGACGGATGTTCCCCTCATCTAATCTGCTTGAAATCTTAATGGAGCCATTCTTCATTCTTTTGGCATCCATCGGCGAGCGAAAATCGTGCATCTGAGGGAAGTGACAAACTAAGGGACACCCTGATGTGTAATATTTGAAAATCATCTTTGATGACGGCAGTAGATCGCAACGGTTTAGTCGACCTCTTTGTTTATTAAAATGTACGGTCAGTGATCGAACTGTCCATATGATTGCGCAGAAGATTGGACTTACGTGGACATTTCAGTTTAATGCATTATATTAGTATCTTATCCACGACTAATAAAAAAAAATGGATGAAAATTCCTTACCGTAAAATCCGAGTCATGTCATTTGATCAACACTACGACTTAATCGGTAACACTGATTTATTTAATTTGCCTCATTTCACTAAGAACACGAAGTACACAGTTCTAATTCGAATGGTCTGTGATAGCGAAGTAATTAACTGTTATTAGTAAGCTCTGATCCGTGAGTTAACAGTTTCATGGGTCGTCAAATTGCGTCCCAGCTATTCCGTTCTTCAGTTCCCGTAGACAAATTTTATTTGGTTCGAATTGGGTATCCACTTTTGCCATAGACCATTTATGGTCGTTTGAGTAACCATAGTTTCATAGCGTCTTCAAAACCATCTACAGAGAAAATATCGTATGACTATTTCATTCTTGGTTTAAGAATTTTTCCTTGACAATGAAGCAATGAGATGAAATAAAAAACTTCAAGTCGAAACGGTTATTTCAAAGTGTATAAAATTTTAATTTTTACCCTTTGGGGGAGGCGAATAAATCTCCATATCCTTTCCCTATTATGCACACCACTGACTCTGTCATTAGCTATATCCGATAGACGCAGTAAATGCGCAAGGCATGTGTTATCTTGACTTGGTGATAGCGTGAAATCACGGATGCAGTCTACGAGTATATGTGCAGAGTGTAATATTTGTACCAAAATCCCCTCCCTACCCAATAGGTTTCATTTTATTACGAAGTCGGATCAAGGTGGAACAAACGGTGTCTTCAGGGGTCAAGTCTAGCTGCTCTTCAGTTAGGAAAATTTCCTCTTCTCCTTAAAGGGGCTTGAACATTTTACCATCATGGAAACATATCAAACGAAGTATCGAAATAGAGGTCTTTGAATTGCTCATGCGGAAAATGCAATCAGATTTCTGATTTGACCGCAGTTTGAGCTTTAAATTTGAATTTCCTTCTTTTGAAAAGTCAACCTAATTGTACCGCAAAAATTGAGCAATACATTCAAGTAAAGGTTCCTTCGGTTGCTGATTTCGCAAATCTATAATCAGCATTTCGGCCCGATCCGACTTTCGGCCCAAAAATCCAAATTTCACCCCCTTAAAGAAACCAAACTGACATTCCCAGAAAAATGGAATAAGGTATCATTTGTCGGGGTTTCCTAGAACATCATTTCGAAAATCTAATGGAATTTCCGATCCGATACCGATTTGGGCCCCAATATTCAAATCTGATTTCTTTAACTGGGTTAACTAAAGTCAAAATAATGAATGAAGGGATCGCGATTTTTTGGGTCGATGATTTATGGAATTTCATCCCATATTCCATCCAACCCCATGTTGGGCCCCAAAACATAAATTTTTTCTTTCGGACGAGCCAGTTTGACTTGGAATAACAAATTAAACATGGTACCAGAGTAGGGAGTTTCATGGTCGTTGGTCTCTAAATACGAATCCGATTTTTTCTTCGTTCCTGATTTGGGCCCAAAATCCGAAATTTATTCTCAAAAATCGGCAAAATCAACTTGATTTTGAAAAATTAAAAGTACCACAGCAGGGACCTTTCAGGTTACTGATTTTGAATTATTAGCATTCGATTTTCGATTTCATCCTAATTTGGATCCCAGCAATATTAAAATTGATTGAGCAACTTAGCGGAAATGTTTTTTTTCCCTCAACCAGTGATTTTGAAAATCCTGAATTCGATATCTCCATCCTCCTGAAGTCCTCCAGTGACTTTAAGGTAAAATATGGAAACGATATCACAGTTGGAGACATTTGGGGTCTCTGATTTTGAAAATCAAACCAATTTGGATCAGTAATGAACGTTTCCCTCATTCGAAGGGCCAGTTTATTAGCTGTTCCACGGAAATAGTAATTAATACTTATCCCTTTTCAGAATAACAATCTGGATCCTTTCCACGAGGTAGCGGAAAAGAAACGTCCTTTTGACTCGACTTCGAAGTATCAAAAATAATATTTTCTGGTTGCTGATTCCTTATGAATTTAGATTTTGTGGTCCTATTTCAGTCTGGCCTCCCAAAATTTAAATTTCAAAAGTTAGGTAAAATTAACTTGGCTTATGAAAATCTAAATAATCAGCATTAGACTCGAGCGTGTCAGGGAATTCCACTGTCTCTTCTTCATTTTCAAAATCAAGTCGAGTGGAGACGGGACAGACGGGCATCTTCACGTCTTCAAGGTCTCAGACCGCAATTAATTTTTCTCTTCTAATCTCATCGAGGTTCTGTGCGAAATTTAAAACTCTGTCAGAATTTACTAAAAGCCTTATAAAATTTTTATCAAAATTTCGTTCAAAATTCTTTAACGCAGTGTTTAATTGCTTTATACAAAACTTGTGAAGACATCATGAAAACTCTGTTAGGCTCCAGAAAAGAGACTTTTTTTAAATTAACCGTGAATTTGCTAAACCTCAGTCGGACTTGAAAAAAATTCAAACTTTTGTTGAATATTTAAGATGGGTTAAAGTTTCCTAAAAAGTAAATTAAGACTGCAAGACTTGAAGGTAGTCTGTTTGGATACTTTGGGAAACTGATTTCAATTATGTTCTTGTTTCAAAAAGACTTTTAAGACAGTACCCAACTTGCGAAAATTTGATCACAATCTACTTAGCTCTTTTAGATTTCTTAATGAGCCAGGAATGTGTCAGAAATCGGTTATGATTCCATCAAGCTTTTATTCAAGATTCGTTGAATCTCTGTTAAAATTTTCTACATTCTAGAAATCTGAGCACGTGCAAGTAATTAAAATTTACAGTTGAACGCGTCGATTATTCAAACTAATTGGGACCAGAGGCTTTCCGGATGGTGGGTTCTCTGGATAACTGAAACATTGTGCTTATTTTATCGACGAAAACACATTTTGAAGGAAAATAGTCCAAAAAATTAGTTCACTAGTTTCAGAATTTCCTGATTTGTCCAGAAAATTTTAATAGGCTGAATAGAATAGACGAGAGAGAGAGAGAGAAAAGAGGTTTTGCCTAAAAATCCGGGCCCTGATTATCATTTTTTTCTTCTGGCTATTCCGGATAATTGACGTTACGGGTGATTGACTTCCGGATAATCGACGTTCTACTGTAGTAAATTTTATAAAAACCAGACCCTACCGGTACCGCGGATTGGTCACTATCAATTTATTGCACTTTTTCTAATCCTAATTCAGTGAAATCCAAGGTTCTTGTTATTTTAGAAAGTTGGACCACTTAGCAAGGCGCAAAGACGTCATGACGTCACTGAGGGACCAATCATGCAAGGCAGTGACACATGACGTCACCAGAACGCTTGTTATCAATATGATTTTTAAAAGTAGGATTTTATAATCCAAATCGTTCTGATGAGTTATTCAAAATCAGGAACTCTCCCTCGACCATACAAAAGAAAAAAAAAAAAACATTTTTGACTATTTCTCTGACTTTTTAAAAGGCAAGACAATTCTGCCATTGAACTTGTGAAATATGTCTTATGGGACAGACTTTCGTAAGCGACATTGAAAAATAGTAATAGGAGATGATGGGCGCCAATATCTTTTTTCATTTTCTTTTAGTTCGCAATTTTTTATTTCATTTGTTTTTTCTATTTGTAAGTCAATTGGAAGTATTCCTGCTATCATATTTGTTGCTGTATACGAGACTGTTCTATAGGCTGAGATTACATTTAGGAGTATTTTCCTTTGCTCTTTTTTAATTTTATTATTTTTTTTTTCTTACCGATGTCGTACGCATTATTTTACCAGTTATTGTACCGGCTTGCCTTCTTTTTTCTTCCCCGATAATATAAATTATATAATGACTCAGATACCTCGATCATATTCTCGACTGACCCAGTTAACTTCTGTAACATGACTGGTTTCTTTTAAATCCAGTCGCATACCTCTGACCCATGGGGTCTGGTTGGCCGAATGGATAGCGCGCTGGTCTGGGAATCCGGAGATACCTGGTTCGAGTCTCCGTAGCAACTCGTTACGTTTCGGTCTAGGCCTATTTTTCGGTAAGATGAGAACAGAGCTAAGACAGCCCAAACAGCCCCCTCGATGTCTCTAAAGTAATGCTGGAAAGGGCGGATTCCAGGGCTCGGGTTGAGAGTAAAATTAGCAAAAAAGAGGATATCTCTGATCCATGAGCTTCAGCAAATCTCAATCTGTCATATCAATATAGTCATTACAAAATTACGCTACGAATTAATTAGGAACTACTTTTTGATTACTTTACCGTGTACTTGACTCATGACCTCAAGATATTTCTCAAAAGAATCTCGACTCCACTGAATATAATGTGTGTTAAGAGTAGGTTTACTTATGATTTTCAATTTGAAATGAGAACTGAATGCGTGAAAATTATTAGGGTCCGTGTTATTGAGAGTTGAACCGTTCACTTCAGACAGCCTAATGTCAAAAATAAAAATTAACTCACAGTCATTAAGGCAGGGGAAAATATTATGCACTTTTTAAAAATATATGTATTTATCTTTCTCCATATATTGTTTAAGTTTATGCATTGATTTTTATGCACTTCTGTTACCCATTTATTCTTACTTTTTCGTGTTTTTCACAAAATCATATTCATAAAATTAAAACGCTTTTGCAGATGAATGCGTGTGCAGAATTAATAATTTTTTTTTCATAGGAGGTTCTTATTCGATAGAACAAAGACATGTTTTTCAAATTTTCGAACAAAAAGTGAAGGCCGCTAAAATGCATTTCTGCACAGGGGTGGATGGGTCATAAGGCAATTCGGGCAAATGCCCGGTGCGCCGCCGCCATTTTGACGCTGCGGCGCCGGTACGTTGAAGAAAAAAAAGTATGCGTTTATAAAATACTTACAAAAATAAAATAAGAGTATGTTGCGACGACAGTCGAAAAACGTGCGGCGGCGCTGTTCAATTTAAGAGAAATAAAGTGATTGAAAAATTTTAATGGGCAAAGGCACATTTTGCACTGATTGTCGACCAAACGCGTGTGTGAGTGCACTTTGCCGTGATAGATGGTGTCGAAGGCCGTGCTGAGGTCGATAAAGGCTAGGCACACGTGGAAATTGTACCCTGGCGCTCTCCGAACCTGGTTTAGAACATGTATATGATCGCATGTTGCTTGGTTTCTCCTGAACCCTGCCTGTTCAGGCGGTTGTTGTTCGTCCAATTTTCTCTATATTCTATCTTTTGTAACTTTGAAAAGGATTTTGCCTGCATTTGAGGTCAGACTAATTGGTCGGTAGTTATTGTTATTAGATCTGTCCCCCTTTTCATGTAGGAGAATTATTTCTGTTACCCGCCAATGGAACGGTGAATTTTTTTCTGTTAAACTTTTGTTGAATATTTCCGTTAATGGGGGGGGGGGGGGGGGAGGAGGGTTATAGCTTCTGCCAAGATTTTCAAAATTCGTTGTATGTTTTATCGAATCCTGGGGCTTTGCCTATTTTCGAATTTGTTATAGCTTTCAAATTTTCCTCTTAAAAAATTTTTGAGACTTCGTCCTCTGTTTTGGTGGGCGATCTCCATTTTTACGGTGTTTGCCCGCGCGCAGCGCTGCAAGCACCCTATTGCAATCGAATTTTCATCATTTTTTTCATTAAATACGACTGAATTGTTTACAGTTCATAGTTCAGTTTTAGTTCAGTTTCGTTCTCCGTCAACTGCTGCCATCTATTGGGATGTGAAACGAAATGTAGGAGCGCCAATGTGCATTTCCTAATGAAAGATTGAGTTCTTGAGTTATTAAGGCCGGAAATAACGAAATAATATTGCTGTAAACGAAAAATACGGTATTTTCGGCATATTTAGCGACAAAAAAAAAGTATAAAATATGCGCATATTTCACCTGTTTTAAAGTGTATTTTTGACAGCCCCAGTTATGAATATTTTTTCTCTCGGTTAGGAATGCAACTTGGAAAGATGAAAATAAAAGGTTCTTATTCCGACGTATATTTTGGTACTGTGTCTGAATATTAGCTTCAAAGCTTCAACATTTCAGATTTGGTTTCGTTCTATTAATACCAGTTAAGGAGGTTAGAATTAAAAATGAAACTAGCGAAAAGCTCATTTTATTGACTTTAACTTATTCGCTATAGTCAATGAATGTAGTAAAACTCCCATAAGCCATAAATAAGCAGATAACAACCTGCAACCTAGTACATGGCAAACACCCTCTTACTACCTCGCTATTTGCGAGGTAGCTTGTTCTGTCTTTACATCTGGAGGTGGGAGGACAGATCTAGGATCGCTGTATCTGTGGCTGCCTCTACACTATACCCTCTCGATTGTACATATTATGTCATAGCATTCTGTTCTTTCATCACCTTCTGGAGTAGCGGGGTTCCGCTGCTTAGCGCTTTTTTCACATTTTTCGTTGACCAAAAATCTTCAATGATCATCCTAGTTTGTTCTTCTCTGTGCTTCTTCAATTTTGCTTTTACTCTCTTTCTGATCAGTTTGTTCAGTTCGCTCAGCTCTATATTATCAAATACTGACCTTCTCTCTTGAGCTCTCTCAGCTTCGCCCTTTTTTCCATAATAATTTTTGTTTCCTTATTTATTATGTCGTCAGTTGTTTCACCTCTTTTCTTTTCACTTACGAGTTGGAGAGTCTCCTGCAGGGCCTTGATAAGTATATCATACTGACACTGGACTCCCTCCGATCCCTAGAAGTTTTATTTCTGCAGTTCTCTGTTAGGGAGTCATTCGCCTCCTTCCACCTGTCTTTGGGAATTATAATATATCGCTCCGCCGCCTCGTCTTTTTTCTTTGTATTTCTATACTTCCTTCTCTGTGGGATTTGTATCTGCGTTATTCCCAGCCGGTGGTCAGAGGAGAATTCCCGGGGCGTTAAGAACCCTATATCTCTCACTACTCTCAAATCATTAGTCAACATGTTCTCAAATCATTAGTCAACATGTGGTCAATTTCGTTCATTGGTAGATTGTTTGGCGAGCGCCATGTCCATTTTTGATTTTTTTTTTTCTTTTTGAAGAAGGACGTAGGAACGCTACTATTTTTAAGTTGTTTGCATCAGTAAAAATACGACCTTGTATTTTTCTATTGCTCCCCCTTTGATTGAGATCGGGTCCTACTTTCGCGTTGAAGTCCCCCATGATTAGTGTATAGCACGATTTTTCCGTATTTTACGTGTCCTTAAGCGATTTGTAGATGTAGAAGTAGAAGAATGATTTTTTTTACAATCCAATAAAGCTTGAGCTTTGCAACTATGGAACGAAACAATAGTAATCCACTTTTTGATAAAAGGTACATATTGTTTATATGGTAAATTATTTCCTCCGGGATCCAGCAAATAAATTTTTATCGAATTCTAACTCGGCTGAAAGTTTAAATTTGGCTCAACCTTCAGCTCAGTTAAAAGTCTTCGATAGTTCGGGTTTCTAGTAATTTTTCTAGGGAACAAGGAAGGTTTGACGGGTTTCAGTTGCGCCCTTGATTCTAGTAAGGTTCTGAAAATGGAGTCAGCTCGAGTAAATAATGTGGTAAATAGTTTCGGCTAACCTAATGTTCATTTCATCAATTTAATAAAAATATTTGAAATTAATTTCTTCCATTATAATATTAAAATAATTAACAACTGTACAAAAAGGAGGCGCGGTGCCATTGCTCTTATCGGTAAACGAGTCACTGATCCGCTATTGGTACTTTCCATTATTCTAATTTTTCATTTTATAACATATTTTCCGGATCATTGCTACCATATATAAACTCAGTTTTAAAGAACATGTTCTGCTATATATAAGTTTTCGTTAAGGAAATACAGATATTATTTTCTTTATAAATATGCAACGCTTATGCTGAGTTGAAACTTCTAAAGATAAATTATTTGTAATTAGCAAAGAAGTTTGAAAATATTCGTCTCTGAACCTGCAAGTTAATCTGGTGTCGTTTCCTTTGTGGTTTCCTTGCTTGTTTTGCTTCCCTGTGAGTTCTTAGCTGCTGCAAACGTATTACAGTTGAACAGAGTGTGGCAGGTCTTGCGAAACTGACCACTCATGAAATAATATACTGGGAAGTTCAAAGCCGCATCAGTTATCATGAACGTGTACATAACTTTTTCGAGTATTGGGAGATAATCGGCAGAAAATTTATTGTCAAAGTTTATATGAGATAGTAGGATGTATGTTGAACATGGCACCAACGTCACTAAAAACAGAAAAAGCACAACCAACAGCATTCGCGTTGTACGGTTCATCTGGTTCTCGCTGTCCAAGTCTTTCGCATTCTGCTGGACGGAGCTCGACATCAGATTTTGGCGACGCTTTCTTACCATCCATAGGGCGTACAGCAGTCTGAAACCAATACGTATATCTTAAACAAATCTCTTCATCGGTTAAATGAGCAAAAAACATTATTTGTGTGGGGGATGGTCCTTGGCATGTGGCATGAAAGGCTTGCATGGAACGTGAACGTATCCGATCAAAACCGGTTCAGATTAAGGTTTTTGTGACTAGGAGGATGCTCCCTCTCGAATGAAACTCGCAATTATTTCTCATCAAAGATGAAACAGTTACCACTAAATGACTCACTAGTACAAAAAAAATTTTTCACACGAAAAAAAAAATGGACCTTAGCCCTTGAAGGTTCCCGTTTATCCCACTTTAATCCGACATCGCAGTAAGAGAAAAAAAAAACTAGGAGGGACTTTCGTTCCACATCCTGGATGTAAGAGGAGAGGCCAATACAAGTACAGGTGGGCAAGTTTATGTCTTCATTTCAGCGATTGGGGAACACAAAGCTCTCTCAAAATGCTTTCGGAATGAGATTCTTTGGACCAGGTATAGCCACGATTTTATGTCCCTGTTCCCTGTACGGATATTGCTTACTCTCAGTAGATTTTTTCTACAATCTTTGTAACTGGGGGAGGTGGCCCATCACAAATTTCATAGACGTAAAATAAGGATCACCCCAATGTGTCATAGTGCCTAAACTTATTCGCATTCAGTGAGTTACCTACCTAAAAGTGAGTGTAGGCAATGCAATGGCTGGGATGATGCAGAAACACGAAAAGTAAATAAACGTCCAGAATTTGAGCCAAAAATGCGTCTCCATGATAGCATTAAGTAACTGAACCAAGTGAAGCAGCGAGCACAGAACGTGAACGGCCACCACGGTTCTGTATGTGGTCTTCAAATTACACCAATTTCGGGCTGCCAAAGGGTGGACTACTGCTATATATCTCCAAGTGGCCAACACTAATGTCATCCAAACTGAAATGAAGCGTGTGAGACCTATAATCCACGACCAACCATCCGTATCTGATGTTGAAACCCCGAAGGTAATGGGAGTGTAGGAGAGCAGTAGACCTAAGTCAGCAACGGCCAACCAGGTTAGCACAACGTTAGTCGGCGAAACCATGTTTTTCCGTGTGAAAACGATTATGTTGATGATATTCAACACAGAGCCGACAATGCAGATGGCGAGGCACAGGTAGTTATGTGCATGGGCTCGGTAGAATGAGAAGAAAGAATCCGGTTCTGAGGTGATATCCATTCCAAAATATTTCATAAGATTTCTCGGCGATACTTGAGCGTTCAGATCGGACGAAACGCTTTCATTCTGAAACAAACAGATGGATTTCATAAACGAGTGAATGCAGTGAATTCTTTCAAGAAACTATTTCGCTGCAAATTCGACAATCAACAGTTCTTGTCTTTCCCGCCGTTATTTCAACGACGACTGGTGTCAATTTACGTACATATATATCTAGCGTTTAATTGCCGTGAATTTTAACCATAAAACTGACATACAAGTGTAAGATACGAAGTCTGGATCGACCTTTTTAAAACTATACAGAGACTTACTGAATAGGTACATAAATAATAATCTTCTTCGGTCTTATTGCCGAAATGATACATAGTATATGTCGTGATGTCGCGGAGCCCCTTTGGCTCTTTTCGGTTGTCGTGAATGGATCGACGTAAAGACGGGGGTTCCACAGCGTGGACCCCGGGGCTGTCGGTTAACGAGCCCCCAAATCAACGGTCCTCGGCCTGATAAATGACTTGGCCGAGCCGAGTTGATGTGTGCAAGTTTTATTTCGGCAAATAGTACAGTTTGGTACTTTGCTTATTACGTTAAGTAAATGATACTACAAGATAGCAAAAGGCTTTAGTAGAGCGTACGACACGACATAATTCATAGGTTACGGTAAGTTTACGTTAAATGTTCGAAGTCCCAGATCCGGACGAGTAGAAAGTGGATATGACTCCGCCTAACTTTTGAGTGAGAACAAGACTAAAGTCAAGACCGAGTTTTCGGCCCATGTAGTGAGTTTATAAAGGCACAAGTTTCGCAACTCCGAGCTCGGTCTACTTGAGAGGGAGTTCTCCCAGATGTGACAATTTTGAGAGCAACAAACTTGTGTGCTAAATTGGGTTTTCGGAGATAGCTCGTCGGGGAGTAGAGTGATGTACGAGTCCGGTTGTCCGGATGAAAAAATCTATCAATTGGTCTTCTGTGTTTTTCGCGTAGTGTAGGTATGGCCAATGAGGTTTGGGATATACAAGGCGTGATATTTTAATTGGTGAAAGAGGTATCGGTGGGAGATGATGATGTAATTTCGCACGTCGCCTGTCATCCGCGAAAGTACGACGCGTGTAGATGATTCATCGCTGAAATGATGTGACCTATATTTTTCGGTGCGGGGACCGGTTGTTCCATGATTCGGATGGATCTTTGATTTTGCTAAAAATAGCCGGACTGGTCGTCTGTGTGACGTCTAGCCTGATGGCGTGCGAGAAATATGCCTTCGGAATTTGCGGAGGTGTATTGGTGCGATTCTCGTCACGACATATATCCCCCGTGTTAAAAAAAAGAAAGAGAAAAAAAAATGCGTTTCATCGAGAGAGAGAGAAAAAAAATTTTCTGCAGTGTCGTATGCTCTGTACATTTTTTTACAATATTATGATGAGAAAATAAGATCAGATATGTATCGGTTCACAGGACATTCCTGAGGTGTGGAAGCGTTCGGTATTAATAGGCTTACTACAATGTAGTCTTAATCTGGTATAGTGTGCGAGTGTTAGTAAATAACTTAGAATATTATATAGAATAGTGTATATGTAATAGTACATTCTTATATTAATTAATCGGGTGCGACAATTATGCGTGAGAATAGTCGGATACATGTGCATATTTGCTAATGTAGAAAATAGAAGAAGAAAAAAACGGGGGAAAAAAAAAGAAAAATTGTGCGATATGGGTGATGGAAAGAATTAAGCGAATGAAAATGCTTGGGGGGCGAGGCCAAGGGTCAGTTTTAGAGGGAGGTATGTTGATGATTGATCTTGACTTTGACGAGAGTATGACAATCTCGTATCGGCTGTTCCTGAGTAGTTTTTCAACGTGAGCTTCTTCTAAAATAAGTGACTTTAATTTTTCGGGTATTACTGGTAGTTCTCGAGGTGTATCATGGGAGTAAATTTTCCCGCATACTAAGTCTGTTTGTTGGTTAATTGAGAATTTTCGGCTTAATTTTTCAAAACGATTAATTTCGCGCTGTGAATAATTTTTCGAGTCTGGGGTATTTTTCAATGCATTCTTAATTTCCTTTAATAAATGGTCGTTTTCTTGTTCTGTTTTTAAGTCGGTAGTAGGTTTTTCGGGAGACGTCGGTTTTTCGTCCTGTTTAATTAAATTAGTTTTGGTAGTCGGTGTCGAGTCATGTTCTATTCGTGAGAAAAAGTCTGCAACAGTGTTTAGGGATCCTTTTTTGTATTTCAGAGTGATCGTAAAGAGTCGAGCGGTTCGCGCTGTCGGTTGCTTCAATTTCGATGGGTGTAGTAAGGAGATATGATCTGTGTATACTGTTATTTCTTTTCCGTAGATGTATGGACGGAAGAATGCTAAGTTTTCGCATAGAGAGTTTAATTCGAGATCGTATGCAGAGAGTTCCCTTTTTCTGGGTGGATTTTTCTTTGAGAAGTATCCTATCGGCATTTCTTGACCGAGGTGTTCGATAAATTGGGTAAGGCAGCCCCCTGATGCTTTTTTACTTGCATCTACGTATAGGAAGGTTTCCCGGTTTTCGTCATAAATTTTTGTAGAATGGGCGATTGCGCTAATTTTTCTTTTAATTCTTGGAAAGCAGTGGAGTGAGGTTCGTCCCATTCTTTTAGTTTGTCTTGAGAGTTTGGATTTTGTTTTAAGAGATCGTAGAGGGGTGCTGCTATTTTGCTGAAATTTTTGATGTAGTTCCTATAGAATCCGAAAATACCTAAGCAGCGTCTTAATTGTCGAATGGTTTTTGGTCTGGGTATCCCTTTTATTACTTTTAAGTTAATGTCCGAAGGTTCTAATCCCGAGGGGTATAAGTTGTGTCCTAAGACCGTAATGTTTTGGCTTAGAAAAATACATTTAAAGGACTTTAGTTTTAGTCGGAGGGATCTGAATCGTTCGAGTGTTTTCTCTAGGCTGTCAAGTGCTGATTCGAAAGTCTGTCCGAAGGAAATAATATCGTCCATATAGAATACTAGATTTTTGAAATTCATGTCAGAAAAGTTTTCGCTAAGTACTCGATTTAGTGCTCCGGGCGATATGCGGAGGCCTTGTGGGATCGCTTTCATTTCGAAAAGCTGGCCCTGTACTAGGAATGCCGTATATTTGTATGATTCTGGGTCTAGTCCAATTTGGTCGAATCCTGAGAAGAGGTTGGTGACACTATAGTAACTACTCGGTTGATGATTTAAACTTTGAAAGATTTCTGAAATTCTGGGGTACAATTTTCGTCCCCTAGGATGCGTTCATAGAGGCGTTGGTAGTTGATTAATAAGCGATATTCTTTTTTCTCTGTAGTTTCCTGGCCCTTCGGGGTTTTTCCTTTTACTTTTAAAAACGCGGGGCTAGAGTATTCTGAGTTGCTTCTCTGTATGATGCCCGCCTTTATTTTCATTTCGATAACCTCTAACATTTTTTGTACTTCAAGGGGCGCTAATCGGTATGGTTTACATCTTACTGGAGTGTTGTCTTTAAGTTGGATTTTGTAGCCCTTTATTTTAGCCATCGTGAGTTTGAGCGGATCTGAGGTGAAAAGGTTTTGGAATTTGCGAAGTATAGTAGCGGTCTTGAGCCTTTGTTCTCGTGTTAGGGTGGAGGAAATGTTTAGCTTGTTTCCCTCGAGATCCGTCGCTGCATATGGGTCTTCGATATTGTTTTCTGAGGTTGTAAAAATTAATTCTGTTTTTCCTGTCATGTTCGGCTCCTGTTGATTTTTGTCTATTAAGTCTAGTCGTCCTAAGTTTTGGAGCGGATATAATGTTTTGGTTGTAGAGGTGTAGTTTAGGATCTGTAATGTCATTTCTCCTGTATCGTGATTAATTTTATTATTGGCAGATATTTTGATTCCACGATTTTCATTGGTGTATTGTGGATAGAAAACGATGTGTTTGTCAGGTCGTGATTTAAGTTTTTCGTGAAGTTCTGATGGTAGTTTAATTCGTAGTTCGTTCTCGGATCTGTGTGGTATTTGGGTCTTTGTGATGTAGTGTACGGTATTTTCTTTCATAATGATTAAGTTTTCGTTTTTAATTTTCTCAGCCCATGTCGGGTCGATTTTTATAGTTATTCCGTTATTTAGCGTTATTAGTAAGTTTTTAAAATCTAGAATTGCCCCGTATTTTGAGAGGAAGTCGGTACCTAGGATTGCAGGGACAGAGAGATTGGTGGCAATCAACATTTTACAGGTGCATTTCTTGTCATCGATATAAAATTCAAGTTCGGTTTCGCCGTGATTATCTAGGATTTCTCCTGATGGTCCTTCTAATTTTTTTGTTGGTGGCGAGAGTGTTGTCTCGGGGGGCAATAGGTCGATGCGAAATAATGATGTGTTGGAGCCTGTGTCTACGATCGCCTGAATTGGTTGGTCGTTAAAAGTTAGATTCAAGTTTATTTGGAGGTTGGGCACATTGATTAAATTTACTCGGGATTTATGACTTTTTGAATTTCTCTTGACTGTTGCTTTCGGAACTTTGTTTGAAACGGTTTTCGGGTTTAAGCTAGGGTTAGGATTTGGAATGGGGTTGATCGAAGGGTTTTTGTTAGGTTGAATGTTGGGCGATATTGGTGTTGGGGTCTCTTCATCGGACCCCGGACAATCTAGTTTTTTGAGTTGTCTTTATCTTTGTTTAAATATTCTGGGTGAGGCCAAGGTAGTGCTGGAAAACTGGGCATGCCGAGGTAGGATTGATTTTGGGCGAAATGAGATGGTCCTCTTGACGGGCGAGGGTCGTAGAAGTTTGGATATGGAAAATATGAGAAACGGGGGTCGAATGTTTGTTCGTTGTATCGTGGGAAGTCATAACGTCGGGGATGTCCGCGAGCTCGGAGAAATGATGAGCCGTGGTCGTTGCGGCGATAATTATTATTCCGCATATTGAAGGAATTTTGCTGAGAGCGGTTGTCACGATAAAAGTCGCCTGAGCGGTGATTATGATTTCTATAGTTATAGCTATTTCCTCGGTATTCGCGTCTACCCTGATTGTTGTCGTTGCGTTTGAAATCATTAGAGCTATTGCTGTTCGACATGTAATTTCTTTGATTGTGATTCGGGGGCGCATTCTTGGGATTTTTATTCCCGCCGGACAATCTGTGAAGATTAGGGCCTGGTGAGTCTCTTTCGGGAGGCCTTTTTAATACGTGGTGGCAAATTTGTTTTTCCGGCATGTCCGGGTCCACCTTTCGGCATAAGGAGATGATTTGGTCGAAGTAGGTCGGGGTATATTCTCCTTCTTTCTGGATTCGGTCATTTAATTGAATTACTAGGAGGCCGTGTTCTGTGCCGAATTTACCAATAAAGAGTTTTTTCAATTCTGGCCATGTGGGTTTGGGGGTTGGTTTCATTGCCGTGATGTAAAAACTTAATGCAAGATCTGTAAGATATACGGGCAGCATCTGGGTCTTTTTCTCTGCGCTCCATTTATGGATTTCAGATGTGAGTTCGAAGTTCTCAAAAAAATTATAGACGTCTTTCGCGGCGGTGTCTGAACCGTCGAATTTTCCTGCGACGATAACGCCTAGAGTGCGAGGTATTTCTGATCCTAATAAGTTTTCCGCCATCTCTCCTGTGTTTGATTGGTTTGTTGGGTTAGGTACCGATTTCCTAGGATGAGTTGGGTCTTGGGGGTCTAGGGGGGTTGCTATGGTTGTGACGTTAACAATTTCTTTAGTTCCTTTGGGAGGTGTTCCCTTAGTTGTTCCTTTTGTCGCTCCTTTGGATGAAGATGATTCGCTATGGATTTTTTTGATAAGGGTTTCTAGTCTGCGGACTTCTTCTGAGAAGTATATTTCTTTTGCCTGTTTGTGGTTTTCAGTCGCGGTTTCGATGAGTTTCTTTAGGTCTTCGCGAAGGTCAGTTACGTCGGAACGTTTTGGGAGGTTGAGTTTCCCTTGTAAGAATTCTAGGTCGTCTTTGGTGAGGTAGGTTATCCAGCCCTGGTTGGGTCTTGTGAGAGCCTTTTCTGATAATTGAAATTCGGCTAAGGTTTTCTTCCAGAGGCAGTGGGCCTCGGGGTATTTCGAGAAATAGTCCTTAAGAGTGGTTCTTCCCTGGTCGAGAGTTGTAGCCTTTGGGAGTTTTATTTGTTCAATAATTTTGTCGACGTCTTCTTTTAGAAGTCCGTAGATCCAAGAGATGGTCTCTTTTTTCGCTAAGGTAACCATAAGATTTTTGGTAGATGATAGGGGATGAGTGGGGAGAAAGAGGTTATGTTAGTACGCGGCGCACCGTCGATTTCGGGAAGAGAGTCTAAGAGCAGAAGCGAGTAAATATTACGAGCGTTGTTAATTTTAGCGTTTTTATGCGTAGTACGTAATGACTTATGCGGTGTAAAGTAATTTAATATTTACGTTTTTCTTTTGTTGGTTTCTGTAGACGCCAGATTCCGGAAGCTAGGCTGCCTTTCCCCGGACAATTCGATGATGCGTGAAATTTTGTAAATGTAGTTGAAGTTTTGTAAATACAGGTGTTGATCGGTCTGCTGAGTTCCTTTTTTTGCTTCGGGCGCCAATTTATGTCGTGATGTCGCGGAGCCCCTTTGGCTCTTTTCGGTTGTCGTGAATGGATCGACGTAAAGACGGGGGTTCCACAGCGTGGACCCCGGGGCTGTCGGTTAACGAGCCCCCAAGTCAACGGTCCTCGGCCTGATAAATGACTTGGCCGAGCCGAGTTGATGTGTGCAAGTTTTATTTCGGCAAATAGTAAAGTTTGGTACTTTGCTTATTACGTTAAGTAAATGATACTACAAGATAGCAAAAGGCTTTAGTAGAGCGTACGACACGACATAATTCATAGGTTACGGTAAGTTACGTTAAATGTTCGAAGTCCCAGATCCGGACGAGTAGGAAAGTGGATATGACTCCACCTAACTTTTGAGTGAGAACAAGACTAAAGTCAAGACCGAGGTTTCGGCCCATGTAGTGAGTTTATAAAGGCACAAGTTTCGCAACTCCGAGCTCGGTCTACTTGAGAGGGAGTTCTCCCAGATGTGACAATTTTGAGAGCAACAAACTTGTGTGCTAAATTGGGGTTTCGGAGATAGCTCGTCGGGGGAGTAGAGTGATGTACGAGTCCGGTTGTCGGATTTAAAAATCTATCGATTGGTCTTCTGTGTTTTTCGTAGTGTAGGTATGGCCAATGAGGTTTGGGATATACAAGGCGTGATATGTTTAATTGGTGAAAGAGGTATCGGTGGGAGATGATGATGTAATTTCGCACGTCGCCTGTCATCCGCGAAAGTACGACGCGTGTAGATGATTCATCGCTGAAATGATGTAACCTATATTTTTCGGTGCGGGGACCGGTTGTTCCATGATTCGGATGGATCTTTGATTTTGCTAAAAATAGCCGGACTGGTCGTCTGTGTGACGTCTAGCCTGATGGCGTGCGAGAAATATGCCTTCGGAATTTGCGGAGGTGTATTGGTGCGATTCTCGTCACGACAGTATAGCATATTCTATAAAAAAGGTTTCTAAACATGGCGTGAACATCTCTATTAGCTTAATTTCTGAAATTAGGTTAACGCAAAGCTGAGCTAGGCCTAAGCCTCTTCAGCCATGTCCCTCAAAAGATTTACTCCATCAATCTTCAGTCCATTTCAGTCACCCTCTCGACAGCTTCTAAACGAGGGTACTTAATCCTCTTATACTTTAGCTCTAGAGTACTCAATCTTCTCATAATTCCACTCTAGAGCACTCAAACTTCTCATACTTCAGCTCCAGGGTACCCAACTCTCTCATATGCTTCAGATATCAGGTGTACTATTAATTATCATTGACCACTGCCACTGCAGCCTCAGCTATCAGTGCCAGGTGCTTAATTGCCATTGACTACTGCATCTGCAGCTACAGCAACAAATTTTGGTTATGTCTCTGAACGCATTGACTATCGCCCCACCAGCCTACAGCGTCCACAAACAAAGCGCCACCGTCCACCCAGCTCCAAAGGACGAGCTTGATACTAGTCCCAGCGTACAATGAGCCCTAACTTATCGGTACTCTATTGGCTGTACACCAGTTTGACCTGACTAGCCCTACTAGTATACAGTTGACTTCACATTCCTACCGTAGATGGCTTCAGGTACTCACCCTGACAGTCTAGTTGTAGATTGGAAATCCACTCAAGTATGAGCCTACAACCTTTTTCCCTACAGAGTCGCCGGGTCAGACAGAAGTCCGTTCCCAACATGAAGGCACAAGCAACTCCTTCCATCCCAGCTATGACGTGCAATGGGCAGCCTGGAGCAGCAATTCCGTATCTTATCATGTGCCACCACAGCCCGTCCATGGCTTCCTAGATGAGACTATTATCAAGCCAACAGCTACCCTACCTGTATGTCAGACAGCAGCTGTGACCGTCTCAGAATGTCACTCTGCTGAACTGAAGTCTAACAGTCCATCGTTGGCAATGTTCAAACACCGTTAAATTGTGTATTGATTTTCCCAAACTATGCCTTTTTACAATTCTGATCGAGCTTCATACTCGGGTTCCCTATTTTCGTACTTATGAGAATCAAAACATCTAATGTACCTATTTTAACTTAGGACAAATACCCTACAACAAAAGATGCGGTAGGTTTTTCAGGTTTTGCAAGAGAAGTTTTTCGTCCGGACCGGTGCGAGGGCATACGAAATCAAGGAAGCGAGAGTGTAGAGAAAGTGCATGTATTAAACGATCGATAGAAACAGTAAGTCTTACCAAGAGTGCTAAACATAATTTGTATCTGAACTGATGTCCTGCCTGGCCGACCAAGGGAGAAAAAATGACAATGAGTACGAAGAAAAGGAGAGGGTGCTTTAGAAAAGAACACGTACAGGAAATAAAGTTATGCAGAAGACAGAACACGTTCCTGGGATGGTCGCGTCGTGCTATCCAAAAACCAGTTTTTGTATACGATATTTCTGCTGTTGCTGCAAATTTGGCGGCAAGTGTGACTTAAGTTTATTAAGTATATAATTATAATTAAAGTAGGAATTTTTAAAATAAAGTTCAATAAAAATAAATTGATTCAGTTAATAGATTTATTTAAAGATTTAATTCGATTAAAAAAAAAAAAAATGGAAAAAATCCTGTGACTGCTGGCTTGCTTGCTCACTTTGAGCAGCTGCCTCGTCTTGTAGTGTGGTTCCTCGCCTCTATGATGGACTGAACGGGATCCCTCCTGGAGCCTTAAATATACCACTGGGTGTCCTATAGGCATTAACACGACCAAGAGCTTATTAGCCTCCGCCAGCTCTCGTCTCGTCTGCATTATTTCTTTGGTTTCATACAGTTTCCGTTGTTTCTAGTACTGCCGCCTCATTTCCCCTATTTCCTGTCATAGCTGTTTCATTTCCGATTTCAATTCGGCATTTTATTTCCTGAGCGCCGCGATCTCCTTGCTCCCCGGATTTGAAGCCAGGGTAATCATCTGCACTGTGGCCTCTTTAATCTTGCGGACGTTTGTTTTCAGTATGCCGTGAATCGCTCACATAGGTTTGTGAGTGGACCCGACAGCTCTCAGTTTAGTCCCCGCTTTCCTGTATATCAAACGTAATCTGCGCCGCATCCTTCTCAAGGAAGCTGACTTTCAGCTCGTCGTCGTTTTCGGTCTCTGCTACCTCCTCTCCATTACTCCCCGGGCTTCCCGGTTTAATTTTGTCTCCTATTTAGTTGTTGGCAACGCTAGAAAGGATCTGCTATGACCCTGTCCTATCCAATGCCCATTTTTGTATAAATTGTCCTATCTGGCTCAGGGCCGGATTAACCCAGTAAAGGTGGCATGGTGAGGGAATCCCCGCCCTCACCATGAAATAATTTGTGTACATTATTTTATGCAAGGTCGTGCGCGCCCTGGGCACTCGCTCAGAAGCACACTCTCCCCCTTCGAACCGCTGTTAACAGGCCCGTGCGCAAGGGGGGTCAACCCCCCCATTGACCATTGTTGATATGTAGATAATATAATAATTTATCACTGCTCTTTATAACCTAACTAACAGCCCCCCCCCTGTATAATTTCTGCGCACGGGCCTGGCTGTTAAAATAATTACTTACCCTTGCTTTCCATTTGGATTTTTTTCATATTTTTATGTCTCTACTTTGTCACACAACCCGGAAAAACGTTACTTTCACGCGCCATGGGATTGACTGACTGACTGGGCTGACTGAACTGCCTGGACTGGCTGGATTGTCTATAGACAGACATGATGACATTTTCATGTCGCTGACGGAACTGACTGGACTGACAGACACGATAACATTCTTATGTCGGCGCAGTCCGCGAAGCAAAGACATGAAAATGCTCTCCCGTGGTTGCAGACTCGTCTGCAAGATGCTTATCCATTTCTTTGAGAAACCCCTGGATTGCTAGTGCGTCTCATATGTTTTATCGAATCAAAGGCTTTACTAAAGTCTACAAAGGTCATATACACCCCA
Organism: Acanthococcus lagerstroemiae; assembly: GCA_031841125.1. Classification (NCBI taxonomy): domain Eukaryota; kingdom Metazoa; phylum Arthropoda; class Insecta; order Hemiptera; family Eriococcidae; genus Acanthococcus; species Acanthococcus lagerstroemiae. Next base: position 46,845,317 of record CM063112.1, read on the forward strand.
ATTCAGCCTCTTCAAAAGTAAGAGTATGCAAACATATCCACATGTTGTCGATGTAGGTTGCCTACTTACTAGGTGGAATGGAGGAGTCTCATTACAATAGTGACATCCTGCATAATCTCGGAGAACATCAAATAAAATAAATTTTCATTCGATTTCCGTCAACGGTTAACGGCTAACAGCTGATGTCAGAAGACGAATTTATTCGGAAAATTTCACGTCCACATATACACACTCTCCATTAAATGCGAAAACAGCGCGACAATTCAAAAAATTTTTCGAGTTGAAAGTTTTCGAGCCGTGTTACGCCCCCGAATTGACATCTGTTTTTTTAAAGTTATGCTTGTATTGGTTTTGAACTTGGGAGTCGCGAGTTGGAAATAAATTTTCGTATCTTATAATAGAAGATTTTTCCGCCCCCCCCCCGGGCGCGTGCATTAATCCGAGCCTGATTTGGCTAGTTCCTGCGGAGCACGATGTGAGCGTCTTAGGAACGTCTTTTGTCGTTTGCATGCCTGTATTTCCTGTACGTGATCCTTCCAAAACTACGTTCTTCTTTTTATACTCATGACGCACTCTCCGGTTTCTCCCTCAATCGGTCAGGCAGGACATCCGTTCAATTCAGTTAATATGTTTTATCACCCGCATTAAGACTTACTTTTGATATTCAGTCAATTAATACATGAGCTTTTTCTAGAAACTCTCGTTTCGGTAATTTCGTATGCCCTCTCGCTCCGGTGCGGACTAAATTCTTCTAATGCAAAACGCGAAAATTCCGCTGATCTCCGCCAGTCATGTCGTACCGGCCAGGGTTGGATGATGGCTAGGCCTTGTTTATCGCAGCTTTTATAGTGGTTTCTCTAATGGGGTTGGAGTGTTAAAGCTTCCCTAACAGAGCTGCTTCGACGTTGGGAGAAAAGCCAGCGCAGGTTTAACCACCAGTTCCAAGTGTACGACCTAAATCCCCGCTGTCAGTGCGCAGGGAATCAGGGGCTTCCATATGATAAACAGTACTTTGCCACCTTCCTATCCTCATCACCACTCGACTTCTATGCTTCTTACATAACCCGGCTAGCCAGAGAAAATGGTCGATAACTTTAGTACTTCCCACGGAGTTCATTGTGGGGGAAGGCGCCTAATTCTTGAGAAGACTAGATGTTACTGCTCAGTGAGGTGGTACGTTCCAGTCCTTCGTGAAAGGGAGACTTTCTTACTGTACAACAACTAAACTTGATCACTTAATGATCTGCATTATTCCTATTTTGATCCGATGTCGAGCTCGAAAAAGAAGACGGCGGTGAAAACAGTGCGGATTCACTGTATAGACAGATCACTAATTTTTTCTTCTGTTCTGGAGCTGCTTTTATCCTTCACCATATTGTTCATTTTTTCTCATAAAAAATTGTGAGCTGTACAGTTTCGAGCCATCAGTTCTCATCTTCCTCTCCTAAGCCATCGACTTCCGCCATGTGGTTTTCGTAAAGGATTCGCAAATACATATTATGTCACCACTCCAAGTCTGAACAGAAGAATACATTTTGTTTACGAATAAAAATGTTGATGAAAATTTCTTACCTTGGTATCGAAATAACGGTACTCGAGTTACACAACACAATTAGTCACATCAATCTTATAATTTCCGTAATTTCACTGAAAAATGAAATCCAGCCTTATAGCATACCTCCGCACATGACGCCGAACGCGAAAAAACCGTACTATGTACTTGCTAAGGGTGCAGTATTCCTCGCTTGGTATAGATGGCATTAAGTAGAGCTAGTATTCATAATTAAAAATAAACTGATCGGGAAAAGAATAGCGATATCAGTTTACTGTAACATTTAATCTGACTCTCCCCCCAAGATATAAGACGTGAATCAACGGCGAGGTGGGATGAGGCATCAGTACAGCGAAACGAGTAGAATTAAAGGGAGAATTCTGCCAACGGATAATTCCTAACTTCAAATTTCCCAAACGGATCGAACGAAAGCATTAAATGCAGAGTGATCTCATAACTTATTTTTCATACTTCGATAATTATGACAAGTTAGTATGATCGGATTATTTTCACTGATTAATCAGATTACAAAGAGATTGGTCAATACTCATGGCCTTACATTGCACAGAAACACTTTGTGCGATCTTCAAGGAAAGCGTGCACTACTTACCCGGTTGAGGTAATGCGTTACAAACGAGCTCTTCTGATTTCATACACTTTTGGAATGACAAGGCTGAGTTAGATATAGGTATGCATTATACAAATTTATTGAGACAAATTAACATAACTTCTAAACATCTTTTATGGATGGTGTTTTGTTAGTGAGTAGGAGACAGCGTTATACCATGGACCTAAATTTGCAATGGTTCTTCTAGCGAGTTTAATGTATTAAAAAGGGGATTAATTTCATGATCACTTGCAAGTTTGAACTTTTACCTAAAACCCCAGAAGGGTGAGAGAAAAAAAAATTTTTTGGCTGAAAAATTAATGTTTGAAAAAAGGTCAACTTTCGGACCATGGTACAATATGCCGTTGTACCACGGTTTTTGGGGTTCGTGTATCATGCACCCTGCAAAAAAAAACATTCAAATCCTGTAAGACATACAAAAAACTTATTTTAAGACACATAGAAACATAGGCAGATCCAAAGAGGATGGAAAGGAATCCCCCTTCGAACTTAATTTTTAAATTTAAAAATACAAAATAACCCGCCACCAGATAGTCTTTATTCAATATAAGTATTATTATTCATTTTTCTTCAACCCCCCCCCCCTCTTTGAAGAAATCTTGGATCCGCCTATGCTTAGAAAACACATTAGTTAACACTAATGATTGGGCTTTTATCAGACTCCATGATGTCCAATATGTATAGTTGAAAACTGAAATGAATTCACCTTTTCACGTTTTCCTCCCGTTTTACTTCGGGGTATGCTCTGATAGATGAAAAATTCCGAATTTTCTATACGTTCATGGTACAACACCTATGTCATTTTGCATTTTTCAAACTTCAGAACTTGGTATTTATTTCAAAACCAATATGCTAAAATACGTAATTTGATATGTCGAATAACATCCAGTAATAGTACGTATATTACATACCAAGAGTCAAAAGTGAGTGTTTACATGGTGAGGGAAAGTTTGCGAATGAGCGTAGCGAGTGGGCTATTCCCAAGTCAGGTAAACTCACTTTTGGCTCATTGTGGAAGATATTTATTATATTACTTGATCAGAAGCGGCAATGTTTTTCGCTGACATGGTCTGTATTTGTTTTTTTTTTTGTTTTTTTTTTTTTTAAATCTGTTTATTTATTTAAATTATAGACAGGTGATTTTTGTGTGCGTAATTAATTCAAAAATTTAATTTGCTCAGTTAATTACTACAAAGTACAGTATCACAGTCTTGTCTTCAGTTTGTTCAAACAGCATACACAGGTAGTGGCTAGCAAAAACATAACGACGGTTAACAACGAACGGTAACAGTTGTACTACGTCGTGAATATTTAAATGCGTTCTTGAGTCGTTATTTTGTAATTTGCTCATGGCCAAATGGTTAGAGACAATCGCTGCACTTCAGTCAAATGTTTCAATGGACGCGGGTTCGATTCCCCGATAAGAAATTACTAGCCAGCAATTCTTTCATGTAAAAACGCTTTACATTGAGGGACGTGTACTTTACATGCATGTTTTGTCAGCACTCGATGCATGAATGATAGGCGCTTCTTGTCGTCCATAAAACACCAACGTAAACATTGCCTTTCTGATCAAGTTGTATAAAAAAATATTTTCTATATCTCCATTCACTTTCTGACCATATCACTCGAAATACATGAAGAAATTTAACTTTTCTGAATAAATTACCATTTTTCGTGATACTACTGCTGTTTCTGTCATCAGAACCTCGAAAATCAAAAACAGTGCGCTCAAGCATCACCTGTGGGTAATTCACGGGACCATGGTTGATGGCAATTTTCTCCAATTTAACTCCCCGGATCTATCGCCGTCTAGTGCCTTGGATGACTCTCTCTCTCTCTCCCTCTCCCTCTCTCTGTCTGTGTCTGTCTCTGTCTCTATCTGCTTGTCTGCCTGCCTAAGAGGTGGAAAAATTCCTCCATTCCAGTTTTTAACAAATACTTGAAACCTATGAGAAACGGAGAAAACATTCATTGGATGGAGACTATAATCTTAAAATTCCTGCAAGACCAAGCGTCATCTCCTTGACTCTACGGGGAGTGCCACGAGACGCCACCGAAGTACTATTTATCTTGCTATGTTTATGTAGATAACATGGAAGATATTCTTTCGATCAAGCATATTTTGTAGCAAAATTCCCAGCAGAAATGTTACCAAACGCGATAAGAACTAGAAATTACCCCCGTGTTTTTTTTCTTCTCTTTTTCCCGATATATCAGAATTCAGTGAGCTATGAGAACAACTCATTCCATCAGTAATGTTATTTTTTGAATTCCCTACAAAATGGTTACACTCAACATGATGCACGACTTGACGAGAAGCATCAGGCTGGGCGACCTTAAAATCCAATTCTGTGATACCACGTACCCCTATCCATCTGGCTTCCACTTTTTTCTCTAGATATATGTACCTATCTACTGGCCTCCAGGTACACTCGATTGTAGCACCAATTAGGAACACTCAACTGCAGACATTTCATTTTATGAGAAAAACAAACGATGAACAATATAGGTATAGTGTTCAAGTTTAGAAATCAGGAAAATTGCATCATGTTGAAAACATGAAACTAGGAAAAAAGAAAAACCTAAAGAGTAAAACTATAAGAGTTCTGAAAAAGAATAAAAAAATGAGAGACTAAAAAAAAACAAAAGAAGGCAAAAAAGGAATAGAAAAAGTACCGAAAATTCCTGCGAGAATATTAATATACTAACTATAAAAAGTAAGATTTTCGGATTCCAGATCAGATCTTAGGATTAACTTGCGAGTTGGACCAGGGGCAAGACAAATGCATCAGAAGGGTATGACCTTTTCTGCTTATTTAGTGATTTGAAGAGGACCAGTGGACACGAAATTTTTGAAAATAATTATAAAAAGGAGCCTTTTGATACATCATATGTGATCAGAGGTCCAATAATTCCTAATCCAGCTCGGTTATATATCCATATTGATCGTTTAGTCTTGAACTTGTGGTTGTTGCTGAACAATAGTATTAGGGATGGGATTTTTATGTCATAAAAATCGTGTTTTATGCGCATAATTTATGTTTTTCGCGGTTTGAAATATACCAAAAATATTCCTAAGAATCCGACAATATGCCAAAATATGTTCGACAAAAGGGGGGCAATATGGGTAACAAAATGCAGGGTTTTCGAAGGAGAACAATAATACGACAAAATTAAAACGAAAACTTCATTTACTTATTTGAAAAACGTGAAAAAAAAAAAAATGTTAGGAAAAATTTTTTTTTTTAAATGTTTAAAACATATTATTTAAAGAATGTAAAATAAGCGATCACCATATGCATTCTAATTGTCTCGACGGTCATACGCTGGCGATTTTCTCGTAGAAGACCCTTATACACGCTGAACGATCGTTCCACTTCGCAAGATACAACAAAAAATCACAGAAAAAAAAGATCGAATTTTTTCTCTTAGGAGCAGATTTCGACAGAAAACAATTTTTTAATTTTTTTTTTGTCTTTGAAAAAGTGGATTTTCGAGTATTTTGCGAAAAATGTCGTAAAACTGGAAAAAATGGTAAAATATACTCAAAATATGTCAAAAAACGAGTAAAAACACCAAAAATTCGTAAATTTACGCTGTTTACGAAAAATATGCTTATACAAATTGGGCTCATTTCACTCGGAATTTTATGATGCACAAAGATATTGTAAATATTCCTACCGGCAATCAACCAAAAAAAAAAAGATGTAAAAACATAAAAATCCCATCCGTAAATATATTGTATATGAGTACTTATCTGAATATCTTCCAGTATTTAGATAATATAATTCCTTACCGACATGACACGTGTGTCAACAATGAGTCACGTGGGTATAGTGAAGACATTGATATCGAAGAGGAGAGGGGAGATAAATTTCTCAACTGCTCTATAATAAACTGCAGACCTACAGACCGACCAAAAAACTGATTTCCTTCAAGCTTTCTCATAGCTAATATATAAAAAGGAATTACTTGTGTTGCAGTTCCACTGTAAATAAATTTAAGAAAATAAAAACACATCTTAAGTATAAATACCTGCAATGTGTAAAATAATATATACTCGTATATGATGGACTATCGTAAGCGACCTTAAATTTCAATATACAGCGTCTCTTTAGCAATGACCCCCTTCCACGAGGTGAGTAGGCAACGTACCCCGACATTATGTAGATATGTTTGCATACTCTCACTTTCGAAGGGGCTAAGTCATAGTCAAATTTTGAAAAGTTTTCTATCTTCGAATTTCTTCTCACGACTGGAGATAGACAGAAAAATGGTACCAGTGGATAATAGTGGAGGACAGTTGTGGTAACAACAGAAAAAAATGATCGGAATCGGTTCACAGGGGGTGTTCATAAAATCAATTTTATTACAAATTATGTCAGAAAATTTTCACATTTTTTCAATTACCCGTGAAACTTGCCCTCTTAAGCTACTGTTTTTTTATTTGTAATACGGTATGTATACGTACTAAAAAAAAAGTGGGCAAGATGCCATTGCTCAGATTTCACTCTGACCCATCTTTTTGGAAAAGTTCATGTACGAGTCACTGATCGGCTATTGTTACTTTACCTTTCTCTCATCCCTCATTTTATTCCGTATATTGTGGATGATTGGTACATAAACTTGATCTTGAAGAATATGTTCTTCTTACTTGAGTTTTCGTTCAGAGGAAATACAGAAATTGTTTTCTTCAAAAATACTCAACGCTTATTCTCATTTGCTTCGAATCCGCCGAAGTGTCACCTAGACGGCAGTTATACATTAATTGATTCTACCGATTGGAAAAAAATCTATAATGAAATTGTCATAATAACTCCAAATAACCTGCCGCCTTATCGGTTGTCATCAGCAGATATAAACATTACTTACTATCCTCAAGACGCTTTATATTTTCACTTCAGCATACGGTAATAAAAATGGTCATAAAAATGTATAATGTCGGAAAATAATGTTTGAAGAAAAGAAAAAACAAGAAGATGTATATTGTAAGAACTCTAACATGCGTAGTAATAATACGGAAGAATTTTTTATGACAGAAACCGGGTCGAATGATTTAAACAGAAGGGCGTCAAACTACAGCGGTCCAGTGGCAATCCCCGGTCCATTGGATCCAAAAAATTCACAAACGGGGAGAACGAAATAGGGAACAATGTACACAACAAAAACAAAATTCAGAATCTTCAAATATTCAGGGATTAAAATATGAGGTCAAAATTATTAAAGCAATAGCATTAACAAACCCCGACGCTGGGGGGATTAATGTACCCATTTATTAACTCGCCCTCTCAGCAGCCCGAAACTGCATCCGACTTACAGTTTTCGAGTAACTTTTTTAAATTCGAAATTCTTTTGTTCGTTTTAAGTAGCCGACCTACAGTGGCGGAGGGGTTTACGGGGAGGAGGGCTGACACGTATCAGAATAATGCTGAAAATTCTTTCCCTCGTATAAGGTTTCAGGTTTCTGGGAGGCTTCCCAAAGGATTTGGAGGGATAAACTGCGTCCGTGTTTTTAGCATTTTTCAAGGGATAAAAACGAAAGAAAATTTCTGGTACTGGTCCTGCAATAAAAGTAAAAGAATACGTTTGAAAAACTTTAATATTTCAATACTGCCGTTAAATTCACGATTCTAGCTCGTATTACCCTCGCATGCAGCAGTATAGAATGTAATCTGTTAGGTACACTTAATGGAACATCAGTTTCGATGCATCAAAAAATGCAGTATGTACTCTAACGGGCAGTACCGCCCGTATTGGGTACTACCAAAACTTGTTGGGCACCTTCAAAAACTTTGGGCAGCTCCGAAAAAGAAAGGAAGAACATGCTATTAAAAATTTTATCTATGTACCGAGATTCTCTTGGTCTTGACGCAACGCGACGTGTCCAACTTATCAGTGAGCGTTGGACGATAACACTCGATCTACACCCTAACTGTTCTTTATCATATCTTTATTTTTTAAACTACTTGATCAGAAAGGTAATGTTTACGTTGGTGTTTTATGGACGACAAGAAGCGCCTATCATTCATGCATCGAGTGCTACCGAAACCTGCATGTAAAGTAAACGTCCCTCAATGTAAAGCGATTCTACATGAAAAAATTGCTGGCCAGTATTTTCCTATCGGGGAATCGAACCCGCGTAAATTGAAACATTTGACTGAAGTGCAGCGATCGTCTCTAACCACTCGGCCACGGAGCGAATTACAAAATAGCGACTTAAGAACGCATTTAAATATTCACAACGTAGTACAGCGGTTACTATTTGTTATTGACCGTCGTTACATTTTTGCTGGATACTACCTGTGTATGCTGTTTGTGCACGTGAACAAACTGAAGATGAGACTGCGATACTGTACTTTGTAGTAATGAACTGAGCAAATTAAATTTTTGAATTAATTACACCCACAAAAATCACCTGTCTATAATTTTAAACAAATAAAAAAAAAATACAGACTATGTCAACAAAAAAAAGTTGTCGCTTCTGATCAAGTAGTATAAAAAATATCTTCCACAAGAGTCAAAAGTGAGTTCATATGACTCGGGAATTGCTCACTCGCTACGCTCGTTCGCAAACTTTCCCACGCCATGTAAACACTCACTTTTGACTCTTCGTGTGCAATATACTATTTCGTAACACATCAACAGAAACTCGCATTTTTTTTTAAAACGAAATTCTTAACCTCATCATATTCAAATATTTCTAAGGATTTTCACATCAAGAATACTACGTAGATGTAGCAGTGTAGGTACATACAAACTTTAATCTTGAAATGAAATTGAATTATATATTTTGTTTTGGGGGAGGGGGGGGGGTGAGATACTTGTAAGGTAGGAAAATATATATACTTTTGTACCCGAATAAAAAAAGATTCTATAGAAATTTCTGTTAACAGCACGGCTGCAGATTGCAGTCATGCGGTAACAAAATAAATTTCCATGGAAATGTCAGCTACTGAATTCGTGTTGGGGGGAGTGATCTCGCCTTAGAAGTAACGCATTTTTCGTGTACATGCCAAAGCTCGAGACCAGCTGTTTTTTTATGATGCTCCAATGTAACGCTCGAAAGTAACGTTTTTTTATTTCGTTTATGTGCCAAAGCAAAGACATGAAAATGTTGGAAATAAAAAATAAAAATCAGGCAATGAAAAATCCAGACCCCAATAAAGTCTGGGTCCGAGGGGGTTCCTCTCCATCGTCAAGCCTTCCTGCATTCTCGTAAATTAGAGCGACAACGATTATTTCTTCCCTTAAAATGTGAAAAACTCAAAATGCTAAGATTCACCATCGCGTTAAATTGCCGTGCATCACTCCTATTTATAATAAGAAACTTGACATTTGACATTTTCCTGCTGCAGACTGTCAAGGGTCAACCACTGAATTCGTGTAGGGAGAGCATGTTGGGGGTGGAGCTTTACGGTTTCCACTCAAGTATACCCATGGCTGGAAGAAAATAGAAATGTCAACCACTGAACTGAATTTTCACCATGAAGAGCTAAAGAACTGTGAGCTGAACTGAGCTGGAAATGAGAGGAGAACCCCGACGTGTTGGGGGGAGTGTGTCCAGAGGGGCGTTACAGTTTTCGCTCAAGAATACCCAGGCTAGAAGAAATAAATGTCCATGGAAATGTATAAACACGATTTTCGCTCTACTCACTAGTATGACGTCATAGTAACAGGAGCGATACGGGGGGCCGTTAAGGGGGATCGTTATGGGTTTCGCTCAAGTATACCCAGTAGTATGACGTCATAGTAACAGGAGCGTTATGGGGGCTGTTACGGGGGAGCGTTACAGTTTTCGCTCAAGTATACCCAGCAGTAAAAGCAACATGTTAAAAATTGTAAAACCATCAATTTTCCAATTTGGACAGCTGCAATGAAGAGCTTTGGGTACACACTGAAAAAATGTGTCAAAATTTGGCAAGAAAACTTGTACCACAACTTACAAATTTGCTAATTTGCTCAGTTAACCCCATCACAACCCGGATCTGCAGTGATTTTCACACGTCTTCTCCCACACATGTAAGAAAAGCAATGTGTTTTTAGAATGCAGAATTAAACTTGTGTCTTCACTAAGTATTTTTTCTTTGATACATAGTATTCCAAATAATGATGGTTGCAAAATTAGATGCTCTGATTTCGATCGATCAACTATCGAAATTTTGAAGTAAATTCCTAAGAATTCTGAAACACTTTCTATTTTTTAGTATAATACATATTTCTCGTAGAGAAAAAAAGCATCAGGCACATTGTCTTCTATGTTCTTATGGTAATATGAAGGCATATTCTTTAATTTATTTTTTATTCTTTCTTTATACATCTAGTTTCCGTTAACAGCCTTTCGTACAGTTAGAGGAAGCCGGGGGCATTGTACATTTTAACAAAATAAAAAAAGAAACAAAATGGATAAATGATAAAATGATAAAATAAAATAAAACTGAAACACAGAAGTAATGAAAACAGAACAAGGATGTCAGGACGCCCTTCATTATACAGTAAGATTTCAGTATTTCTCGAGGATCTTTCACGTTTTATCTCGTATCAGGCTACCTAACAGGCATGATCGGAATCCTTTTATGACTCCCTGTTTCATGGTATACGCATGTACAAAAAAAGAGTGACGGCGTCATTGCCCTAATGTCATGCTGATCAGGCTTTTTGGGAAAGTCCATAAGGGAGTCACTGGTCCGCTGTTGGTTCTTTCCGTTGCTCTTATCCCTCATTTTGTTCTGTACATTGCGGATGGTTGATATGTAAATTCAGTTTCAAAGCATATGTTCTTCCATAATTGAGTTCCCGTCAAGGAAATGCAAATCTTTTTTTCTCCAAAAATAATCAACGTCTAGGTATGCTGAGTTGTAATTTTCAGCGATAATTATTTGTAATCAACAAAGAATTAAAAAAAAAATTGTCTCCAGACTTGCGAACTAATCTGGTGTTGTCTCCGCTGTACTTTCACTCCTTGCCATAGTCTTGACTGCTGCAAACGCATTACAGTTGAACAGAGTGTGGCAGGTTTTGCGAAAATTACCACTCATGAAAAAATACACAAGGAAGTTCGAAGCCGCATCAAGTAGTGCGAGCATTTCATAAAATCTTAAGAGTTTTAGAAAACAGTTGTCGTCTGGTCTGAAGTTGGCTTTCTTTATTAAATTTCCAGCGGTGAGGCCGTGAATTGCATATGGCAGCGTCCAAATTAGAAAGAGGAAAAGCACTACCAACAGCATTCGTGTTATATGATTCGTCCGGTTCTCTGTGTCCGAGTCTCTCTTATTCTGCTGGACGGTGCTCGGCATTAGCTTCTGGTGGCGCTTCGTTGCCTTCCATAGCTCGTACACCAATCTGAAACCAATATATGCTATCAGCCTCTGCTCTTAAATTCACTTTCTTACTAAATAAATAATCTTCATCGGTGAAGAAATCATTGAAACTGATTAGCCCGGGGGAGGGAAATTACTCGTCACAAATCCCAGGGACATAAAATAAGGACTACCCTAATTTGTCATAAGAACGGCCTGTACAAACGATGCCAATCTATGCATAGACCTGATCGTATTCAGTGAATTACCTACCCGATACTAAGAACTGGCAAGATGAAGGCTGGGATCACATAGAAGCCCCAGATGTAGATGCTGTCAGTAAACGTCCGGAACGCTTTCGGAACCTGAAGCAAAAATTCCTCTTGGGTGATGTAATTTACAAACGTGCCCAGCGAGCAAAGAACGTAAACGGCCACCACGGTTCTGTATGTGGTCTTCATATTACACCAATTTCGTGCTTTCCAAGGGTGGACTACCGCCAAGTATCTCCAAACGGCCAATACTAAGGTCATCCAAAGTGAGATGAAGCGTGCGAGATGAAATGGCTGATATACTCGTATTAAAGACGACATGTCCCCATCGTAAAGCAGACGGAGACTGTAAGACAGGAGTAAAACTAAGTCAGCAACGGCCAACCAGGTTAACACGACGTTAGTCGGCGAAACCATACTCTTCCGTGTGAAAACAATTATATTGATGATGTTGAACACAGAGCCAAAAATGATGATGGCGGAACTCAGGTACCAGTGTACATTTTCCTTGTAGAAGTTGGAAAAAGAAACCAATGCCGGGGTGCAGGAGTGATTCATTTCAAATATTTCATAAAATTTTCTGGTAATACTTGAGCGTTCAGACCAGCGTTTTCATTCTGAAACAAATAATTCGATTTCACAAACGGATGGATAAAGTGAGTTTTTCAGACCAACTTTGCTGAAAATTCGACCATCTAAAATTCTAGACCGTCCCGGCATTATTTTAGAGCCGCTTGGCATCAATTTATGTAAGTAATTTAGCGTCTAACTGCCATAAATTTGGACCACAAAATCCAAGTTCACGTTATAATGACGACACACTTTGTCGCCCTAAAATTTTCAATCTGCAAACGAACTGTCCGAATGCCTACGCAGGTAGAATCGCACGACCGGATCACCTTTTATCCCTCGGCCGTTGGCCCCAGTATTCATTCTGTCTTTTCTGTCTCTTTTCCATCCGATATCGGAGAGCTCGGTCATCGAGGCGCAGCCGCGTTTCTAAAGCGTTCCGTTTTTTCCCAGCGAATCCCCAGATCTTGCGACCCGAAAAGACGCCGTGCATCCCAATAAATTTTCCGATTCAACCTTCATTCGAGACATTCTGTAGGCGACTCTCTTGCTGAAACTGTCGATCCGCACTTCGTTCGCAACGCTGACTAAACTTCACGCTTACTTTCTCCAGCCTAAATTCTACTCCGTAGCCTCTTGCTACACACCTAAGAAACCTCACCGCTTCCGCTAGCCTACTACCGCTTCTCCTGCTGTCGCGCCGCTGCGCTTTCTCTAGCCTACTGCTAAGTAAAAAATGGTTGTAACCCCCTGCGATCGAGCTAAATCGCGTACCTGGCCGGTGCCGTGGTTGCGACTTCACTCGCATCCAACTACGATTGTGTCTCGCCGACACAACAAAAGTAAAGGGTTGCTAGAATCCACAATCGAGCTAAGTCGCGTACCTGGCCGGTGCCGTGCCCGCCAGGTTGCGACTTCACTCGCATCCAACTACGATCGTGTCTCGCAGGCACGACCGAAGTAAGGGGTTAATTACATCCACAACGATCGAGCTAAATCGCGTACCTGGCTGGTTCCTGTCAGGTTGCGATTTCACCCGTATCGGACTACGATCGAGTTCTTGTGGACTCGACCAAAGTCAAAGGATTAGGCCTCTAGGCCAGTGGCGTGCGGTGATTTTTCTTAGGAGGTAAGCGATAAGCGTAGAGGTGAACTAAAAATCAGAATAAAAGTATGAAACATGCTACCACAAAACAGCATTGATGAAATTATTCAAATTGTCGTATCCCTGTGTAGGGTCATTCTATATCCATTTATTCTTTTCTGTGACGAATAATAGACACAGGGACGTACCATCGAAGAGTTTTTCCTTGGTGGAGGGAGGGGGGCAACAATTGTGAAAGTCCCAACTGACTCGACTCAAAATTACCGAGTATAAAAGCAAAAAAGAAACCTATTGCCTTTTGACTTCTTGGATTTTTCCAACTGACTCAATTCGAAATTCCCAAACACATCACAGCAAAACAAAAAACCTTCGACTTGTTGGATTTTTCCAACTTCGTAACTCAATTCAATTCCCGAGTATCAAAGAAAAAAGAGAAAAACCCTTTTGACGTGTTGCATTTTTTAATCTCTGCCTGATTGAAATTCTAAATTTTCCCAACTGCTGAGTGAAAAATTCTTACAGCGGGGGGAGTTTCCCCCCTATCAGTACGTCCCTGAATAGACATGAATAGACATGGCCAACGATACAGTTTTCCACCATCTTCACAGCCATTTAATCACAAAATGTTTTCATATTGTAAAATACGTGGCAGTGTCTAGTAAAACTCGACTTTTGCTCAGTTTTTAAAAATGGTAATTCTGGTTTAGGCTTCCCGCCATTAATAATTTCTAATTGTTCATTAAGAGTAAGTCGCGAAAACGGGTTTTCAATAAGATCTCGAATACGCATTTTGTGGGCAAAAAACCCGTAGCATTCAACATAACGCGTTGACCAGTAGAAGAACATAATCACGTTTCACTGTCAACTTCGACGTTTGTGTGTAGCCAAGCCGAGCCGGAAGCGCTTCCAGAACGCAACCAAACGCACAGGTTTCGTCGCGTTGAACATGCTCGTGTGTTTTTGTGTTGGTAATTAACACAGAAGCGAAGCGTAAGTCGTGCATTGTTACGTGCTGTATGGAAAAGAAACGTTAGATCTGACGCACACCTTGCTGGCCTATACAAATATACATGTACAAGGATTACTGAATGCCAAATAGTATACATCCCCTGTGAATTTATTATATTATACTTAAGGGTAAGCGTCGTAAGCGTCAATACAGTCGCTGTGTTGCCCAATGTTTCATTATCTTTTATTTGTTACAAGTTGAAGTTGATATTGTATATGAAAACTTATTTTCTTGGGAATTTGCAGGGTAAGCGGCGCTTACCTTGCTTGCCTGGATTGCACGCCACTGGCCTAGGCTATCTTCCCGTCGACTCTTCCCTTCCATTTCCCTTACACTCCAGTCAGAATTGCGAATAAGTGAATTAGTTAGGCCGCACTGTCACGAACAGACCTATACCGCCGTCGTAAACACCGCGAATCCTCCGCGCCACCGTACCACCGCATTAAAAAAACTAGATTTGCGAACTTACTTTTACTCCGTGTCAGTTTTCGCTTGCTATTTTACCACTGTCGTGTTGTAAAGTGTAAAAATCCGTAATAAGTTGAAGCATCCCTGTATATACTGCTTGTTTTAGTTGCTGTGCCTAGTATTAGTTTTATCATTCGAAATTCGCCCCCGCCGTTTTCTGATTTTTTCTTCCGTGGGAATTTTGATAAAATACATTAATCATCTCCGCAATTGTGTGTTGTTCTGTGCCGCGAATTGATTTATTTGGCCGTTCCCGAACTCTTTTGAAAAATGTCGACAAGCAACGAGGCACGGTCCTTGGCCAACCACGAGGCATTCCGGTCACTCTGGAACCGCCGGTTCCCGCTACCCACTAACCGGATTGCCTCCCCCGCGGACCAACCGGGCCGGATAGCCCGAGTTTCGCGACAAACGTGTAAGACACAAAATTGTAGATCTTTTTTTATGTTTCCAAACTACAAAGGGTGGTCCAAGAGTCATTGCGCGACGCTCTGTACAGACTATGTGCGCAATCTAGCGGAGCGCGACCGAACTAAAAGTAAAGTCTATTCAATTTCCAGTCGAAAGAGACCAAAACAAGCGCGCTTGCGTACATAGTCACTGAGCTACAGCGGTTTGAAGTTAATGTGTTTGGATATCGCCTACAAGCTAAACGCGTGTTGTATCAAATGAGTTTGGAAAGTGCGAATTTAAGAACGGAACAACGGTGGGTGATCCGGTATTGTGTTCGTCATGGTCTGACATCAAAGCAGACGTATGATGAAATGGAAGGCATGTATGGTATCAGTCTGATGCCGAAGAGAACAATTCAACGGTGGCATAAGGAATTTCTCAATGGTAGCACATCTGCCTCGTTGATTCCGCAAACTGGGCAACCGCGAATACATATAACCAAAGTAAACTGGAGTACACAGTGGCTGCTTTGATTGCCGTGGACCCGCACATCTCGTAGCGGATATCAGACCACGAACACAATACCGGATCACCCACCGTTGTTTCGTTCTTAAATTTGCACATTTTGTAGGACACGCGTTTAGCTTGTAGGCGACATCGGAACACATTAACTTCAAACTGCTGTAGCTCGGCGACTATGTACGCAAGCGTGCTCGTTTTTGGTCTCTTTCGACTGGAAATTGAATAGACTTTAGTTTTAGTTCGGTCGCGCTCCGCTAGATCGCGCACATTGTCCTTACAGAGCGTCGCGCAATGACTTTTGGACCACCCTTTGTATTATTATGAAACCTCATTGATTAGGTACATAAATAATAATCTTGTCAAGAATTCTGGCAAAAATGCTGGCGCGGATCCAGATGATCATTTTGGGGAGGGAAATGGCACAGGGAAAAGAAAATTTTTTGCTGCCCCTCTCCCATAGATTTTCCCCTCATCCACAGAACCCTCCCCTTCCCCACAAATTATTTCCCCTTCCTCCTCGGATTTTTATTTATTTTTGGTTTTCGTGGGGCAATCACCCCTCCCATGAATCCGCGCTCGAAACGGTAGATGGCTTATAGCACGCTTTGTAAGAAAGTTTTCAAACATAGTGTGAACATCTCTATCGGTCTAATTTCTGAAACTAAGCTATCTCTAAGCTAAAGTAGGCCTGAGCCTATTCAACCATGTCCCTCAATGAACATACTCATCCGTCTTCAGTTCCATTCCATTTCAGTCATCCTCTCTCATATGATTCAACTCCGGTACTCATATTTAAGCTCCAGGGTACTCTACGCACACTACCCACGTGCGTATGGGTTTACTAAAATTGAAATTCGAAACAGAAATCACTGTCATGGAATCGGATCATGGTTAGCCGCAAAGTTTAAGGGAGCCGACACTGAGCCGACCTTCAAGCCTCTGCGCTGGGCGAAAGAAGTAACATCACCAACACAATGACAAAAATAAGCACACGATTGTACTATAGTACTTAATAGAAATATCGCATCCACTGGCGCAAATCGAGCGCCTCCCGCATTCAAAGGAACCAGCGCCAATTCGAATCAATGCGCCAGATTTGCGCGAGCGCCTCGGCGGGTAGCTCACCAGCTTCCCGGCTCACCTAGACTGTGGGCTAGAGCGAGTCGGCTACATATTAATTGTTTTGCTATATTCTGCTCTCTCGGCCTCCCTAGGTTCGACATCAGACGGGACAGCTGGCCGGCTACTCGATCCGCCTTCTCAGCGGCCCGTCGGAAGTGCTCTCGGAAATGCAACTTCCCGTCGAACCACAGCCCCAGGTACTTCAGGGCTGTACAGAGCCCAATCTCCACACCTTTCAGGACAAAGGTGGGTAGGCTGTACTTGCGTCGCGTCGTGAACAAAACCGCTTCTGTCTTCTGAACCGCTAAGCACAGCCCCGCCGACTCGATCCAGTGGGTCAGCATCTCTAACGCCTGGTTCACTCGTCGCGTGACCTCTACTGTTGTCTCCGCCTGGCACACCACCAGCGTGTCGTCGGCGTAACAGATCAACTTTACGCCTGGTGGTAGTGCCAGCCTCAGCATCCCGTTGAAGGCGACGTTCCAGAGGGTAGGCCGAGTACTGATCCCTGAGGAACGCCGCAGGCCATCTCCCGTGTGATTGGTCCGGCTGCCGACTCCATCTCTATCCGGCGGCCGGAAAAGTAGCTCCTGATGGTGCGCACGAGGTAACCAGGTACCCGCGCCAACTCTAGCGCCTCCATGATACGCGTATACGGAATGGAGTTGAACGCGTTCTTGATGTCGAAGCTGACCGCCGCGCAGAACTGCCGCTCGCGGGATCGCCTTCTGCGCCAGACTCTTCAACTTCAACGCGGCGTCCGCAGTCGAGCGGCCAGTTCTGAATCCGTACTGACTGCTCGAGATCGTCTTCCGCCTTTGAAAATGCTCCTCCAGCCTATCCACGATGGTACGCTCAAACACCTTGATGCTGACGGTGTCGAGCAGGCAAATAGGCCGGTACGAGGACGGCTGGTCATCTGGCTTTCCTGGCTTTTTGATCAGTGCCAGCCGCGCCGTCTTCCATCTGCTAGGGAATGTCCCCTCCTGCAACGCGTGATTGAATACGTTGGTCAGGAGGGACGGGTCTGCTCGGTGGACTACTTCCCAGACGACGTTGGGAATCATGTCCGTATCAGGCACCTTCCTCTTCTTTGTCCTGATCCGGTCGATCGCGCTGTCCACTTCTCCTACACTAAGCAGAGGGATATCCTCTCGCACTTCGGCGGAGACTGCCGTTAGCGGGGGGCGCTGGGGGAACAGTTCTTGAACTACCTGTTGCAGCACCCCCGGCTCCATACGGCTCGTCACTGACGACCCTCCGGCTTTCCGCATGACTACCTTGCATAACTTGCCGAAGGGGTCGTCATCTGCTTCCTGACGCAACTCCTCCCAAGCTGCCTTCTTGCTTTGGCGTTTGGCGAGCTTGAGAGTACGACGAGCCTGCTGGTATTGCTGCGAAACTGCTGTGGCCGCTTCGTCGTCTCTTCTTGTGCGTTGGTACCGACGGCGAAGTCGGTTGCACTCCTTCCGCAGCTTGGCGATGTTCTCGGTCCACCAGTAGACGGGTTGTCTCTTCCGCGGTGGACCGACTCGGGGCATAGCGCTATCACAGGCCGCGACCACTGTCCGGATGGCGTTCGCGGCCACAGCCTCCGCGCTCTCCTCTTCTTCTGCTTCTTCCTCTGCCCGACACTCTCCCGTTCCCCAGGTGAGAGCCAGGAAGCTCGCCTCCAGTCGATCTGCATCGAGCTTCCTGATCGCCCATCGTCCCAGCTTCTTTGGAGCAGAGACCTCCTCGGTTCCTCGGTCCAGCTTGAAGGTGATATACCGGTGGCCACTCCCTGACTCCTCATCCAGCACGGACCAGCACTTGATCCAGCGGGCCAGCCCGGCTGACGCGAAGGTGACGTCTAAGACCGACCTCATGCCCTGATGGAAACGGGTGGGAGTGCCGCCCGTGTTCATCGGAACGAAGTCGTGCCGGGCGGCAAGCTCCCCCAGAGCGTATCCTCGGGGGTCGGTCTGGCCGGCGTGCCACTCCTCTGATTTGGCGTTGAAGTCGCCTGTGACGATGACTCTTGTCGTCTTCCTTGCGATGCTCTCCTCCAGACAGGCGAGGTAGGCCTCGAACTCCTCCAGTCTTCTGTTTGGGGAGAAGTAGCAGCTGTATACGGTGATGTCGCCAACCTGTACAGCTACGTATCCCTCCCCTTCCTCTACCTCGCCCGGAGCTATCGGACAGTCAGGGCATACGGCAACGGCTGCCAGTTCAGTACGGTCTCTGTACCATCCTCGAACTTCGTCCAGCCTGTAGGGCTCGCTCGCTATCACCAGGTCAACCTGTCTCTCTCCCAACGTGCTCCACAGGAGATCCTGGGCGACTGCACAGTGGAATAAGTGAAAACTTATTAAAAATTCTATTAGTTTGAGATTAATAATATTCAAAAATTGCGATGTGAAGCATTCTGAGAATTGTCTCGATGATATTATTAATTTTATATGTCTAGGTCGAATGTGTAATGGGCCGCCCCAATTCCAGGTTAACGCTGGGTAAGCGTTGCCTCGGTCAGTATGGTGTTCCATAGTGTGGCCCTGGTAGGACGGCGTGTTAATTCAATGCAAGAAAAGGGGCGAAATGGGGGGCTGGGGCAGCTCCAAGATGTCTTTTTTGTCACCGAAACGAAACTCGAATAGGTGGTTTCTCAGGTCAGGGGTGGAATGTCTGTGGACCCAATTTGGCGTGCGTACTTCGCCATACGCTCTATCAAGTGAGGTCAAATATGTAAGGATTCATTCATGGTACATATTCCTGTTACGTTTCAAAATTTCATGTAATCGTCCATGAATGCAGATGTCCCCCATTTTAGGGAGATGAAATGGACGGTTAATATTCCGTCTCCCATATGACCATCCAACATATACTTTTCCAGCGAGATTTTTTTTAATTTAAAAAACTTTTGCTCGTTTGAACCGCAAATTAATACAAAAGCGTATTAAGGACAGAAGCTGCTCTAGGCAATATAAAATCTGCAGCCCCATTTGTTTTGAAATACATTGTAGGAGCTCATGGAATCATAAGTGCGCCCAATTTATCATGACGGTCAAGTGACTGTGCACCAGGCTGATAAAAAGCTGAAACCCTTTAGACCAAATTGCGGACTTGAATTCACTTCGTTGTCAAGAAAATAATCCTCAGTTTAAATTTACTTATATTGATTGATAATATAATGCTGAATAAAGAATAGGCATACATCATGACAAAATTTTGTATAACAAACTACAGAGAAAAACACATGGAAAAATGACAACTAAATCATGAAACAAAAATTACAATTCCAGATTTACATAGTGCGTTTTCGTTGGATCAGTTTTCGGTTGTCACGTTATACTAAAAAGTTCGTACGCTTTGATAATTTGGTGGATGGCTATTGTATCAACAGTAATGGACCAAGAAAGCAGCTGTAGTAGAAACTGTCTCGATGAGTTGACTAGGAAATTTTTGCGAAGCATTTTTCAACGGACTTTTTGGTCATCCCGTATATGACAGAAATCTTTCAAATGGGGTGGCTACTTCATCTATTTTATTCCTCCTTCATTTTTCTGCTTTTCTCATTCCTTGTTTCCTTCATTTGTTTTCGGCTGTTTTTTGGCCTGGAAATTCAAAACTTTGCCGCTCTAGGCAGCTGCCTAGGTTACCTAACGGTAAAAACGTCTCTGAATTAATCAAATGAATGGGGTTCTTTTTTTTTGTCTTCTTCTTGCCTATAATGCAAATAGCTGATCTATAGTGGTGGAGAGGCGTTCACGGGGGGTGTTACAGTTACCAAAATCATGGTGAAAATTCTTTCGCTCGTATAATTTTTCAGGGTTCTGGAGGCTTTTAAAAGAAGCCACCTATTTGCGCCAACGTTTTTAGCACTTTTCAAAGGATAAAGACAATCGAAGAATTCTGGTACTAGGCCTGCCATAAAAATAGAAGAATATGTTTGAAAAACTTTAGTGTTTCAGTACTATCGTTAAATTCACAATTCTAATTCGTGTAACCCTCTAATGCTACAGTGTGGAATTTAATTGGCACACTTAATGAAACATTAGTTTTGGTTCATGAAAAAATTTGCATAATTTGGCAAGAAAACTTGTATCACAACTCACAAATTTTCTTAGTTACCCCATCAAAATCTGGATTCTCAGTGATTTTTCTCACCCCGCCTAGCAAAGTCTTTTTGAAATGCAGAATTAAATTTGTCTCTTTACTAAGTATTTTTTCTTTTCCCCCTATTCTAACACAGGCCCATTCGGGTCTTTCCGTGATAGGAGGTGCGGTGTCCCGGGTAAAATTTGGCATGCGTGCATCGCCATACGTCCATCTACCATCGACGTTCTGATTGCAATCGATCAGCAATCGCCAATTTTAAGTAAATTCCTAAGATTTCAGAAACATTTTCTAATTTTTAGTGCAGTACTTATTTCTCGAATGGAAAAGACGGTTCAGGTACCACATTAACTTCTACGTTCTTATGGTGATATGAAGGCATATATTGGTTAATTTGTTCTTTATTCTTTCTGTATACATCCAGCTTCCGTTAACAGCCTTTCGGCCAGTTAGAAGAAGCAGTGGGCTATGTACAGAACATTATTTAACAAAAAAAGAAGAAGAAAAATAGAATAAATTCATAGACGGATCCAGGGTGGGGGTTACCACCCCACTTTGAACCTAATATTTAAATTTAAAAGTACAAAATAACCCGCTACTAGATAATTTTTATTTAATACGAGGGAGTTTCGCTTCCTAGCCGTTTTGCGGCCCACCCCTGCCGTCACTCGCTTCGCTGGGAAAAGTATAACTGCTATTTAAAATAATATTATTTGATATTAGTATGTTTATTCATTTCCCCCAAGACGGGAGGCAGCCACCGTGGGGGAAAAGGCTGTAATATATATATATATATATATATATACAGGGTGATGACCGAGAAGTCGCACCATAGGGAACACGTTTAGTACGCGCAACGTGTACAATGCAAGCGGAAAACGTTTTTTGTATGGGCGCGGTGTAGTAACGCGCCTGCGTGTAGCGGAGAATGTGTTTTCGTGTCGGTGCGTGTAATGCGGGAACACGATGCACCGAACGAAATGATGAACTAATACTTTTTTTTTACATTTTTCCAAGTTTGGCAGGAGCATTTTCAGTTTTAATTTTGTTGTCGTAATTTCAGTTTTTATTTTATTGTTGTAATTTCTTTTTCTCAGTTGTACAGCAAAAATTGGAAAAAATGTAATACTTCTCAGAGAAATGTCAAGAGTAATGTTATTTACTCTTCTCTGAGAATAATTACATTTTTTTCCAATATTTGCCGCTCCATCTATCAGCTCATTGCCATAAAAAAGATGGATGGTCGATAACTTTTGTGAGGAAAAAAAAAAAAAAATAATAATAATAATAATAATAATAATAAAAATGTTCCGAAGAAATTTGGAAAAATTTGACAACAGTCCGTAACAGTTTTTTCTTGGAGGGGGGGGGGGAATTCGTGGTAGCTAATTTTTGTAACAGGCGGAGACTTTTCTTAAATTTTTCCAAGTTTACTCGGAACATTTTCAGTTTTTTTTTTCCGTTGCTGTAATTTCTTCTTCCAAGTTATACGGCCAAAACTGAAAAAAAAAAGAAGTAAAATTCTCAGAGAAATGTCAAGAGTGATGTTACTTACTCTTTTCTGAGAATAATCACATTTTTTCTACATTTCTGTCAACTCATTAGCAAGTTACCACAAAAAAGATGGATGGGTGATGATTTTTATGAGACAATGTAATTATTATAAAAATTACAGCTACAAAACAAAAACTGAAAATGCTCCAAACAAACCTGGAAAAATTCTACAAAAATCGGTAATCAGTTTTTTCAGATTTTGTGGTAACCGATCTTTATAGTCGGTGGATACTTTTTTAAATTTTCTAAAGTTTGCTCGGAGCATGTTCAGTTTTTTTGTTTTTTTTTAATAGCTGTAATCTCTTCTTCTAAGTTGTACGGCAAAAATTGGGGAGAGGAAACATAAAATTCTCATAAAAATGGAAAGAGTAATGTTACTTATTCTTAATTACAAAAATTACAACTACAAAACCAAACCCGAAAAAGCTTGGAGCAAGAAATGTAAGAAAAAATAATATCACAAAAGTCTCCGTCTACTAGAATCGGTAAAAAAAAATCATTCGATTGCGGGTAGTTAGCTTTTTCGTAGACTGTAAATCGACGTCGATATGAAGTCGATTTTGGGTAAATGCCGTTGAAATTGGCCCCTTCTTGGTAAAATCATGTCGCAGACGAATCTGCAACCACGGGACATGTTATGTCTCGATTTAGATATCCACTTAATGCGCGAACCACACAAAAAAAGGAATTGCGAATAATTCGCCGAAAAAATGATGAATCGCGAATCAGTCAATTACACTATTCGTAGTTCGTCCTAATTTCGTATTTCACGTGATTTGCGAATCAGACGAAGAATAATGGGCGAAATAGGCGAAAACACGATAGCTTTGGTTTGAAACCCGAGAATAAAATTGCATTTTGTAAAAACTCCGATGGTCTTTGAAGAATTTTATCGAAAATCTTCAGGAAAAATCTCCGATAATTTCCAAAAAATAATTTCATTGGAAATCTTCGAGAAGAATCTCCGATGATTTCTAAGGAATAATTTCCGAATAACTGAGACTAATTTTCCAGGCATGCAATGGGATCGGAGATTTTTCTTAAGAATATTCGATGAGATCCTCCAAAAACCATCGGAATTTTTCCACAAATACAATAATTTCCGATGAAATTCTTCAAAAATTATGTGAAAACATTGGAAATCTTTTCCCGAAGATTTCCGATGATATTCTCTGGAAATCATCTCACATTGTTCTCAGAGATTATCTGATAAAATAACTATCGGAGATTTTCCTCGAACGTTTCTGATGAAATTCTTCGAAAATCATCGGTAATTTATCCCAAAAATTTCCGATGAAAATCTCTGGAAATCAACGAAACTTTTTCCTGAATCCTTCAAATCTCTAAGGGCGATTCACCAATTTTTTCCCGAATCCACTAGCCTGAAAAATAATTTTCCTCGCGTCAAAACCGAGAAATGTCACGAGGCAAAGAAGAAATAAAAATTTCCATGGAAATAATGGACCACTGAACTGAATTGTGAACTGATCTGTGACCAAAATTCGACCTGATCCTACGCCAATTAAAAAAAAAATTTCCATGGAAATTCCTAGATGGCTGGAAAAAGGAAATTTGAATCACTAATAAGCTGAATTGTGACCATGAAGAGCTCAATAGTCTGCAGCCTGTTAGTAAATTTCCATGGAAATTTTATTTATTTTTATTAGGGTATGATTAGGAGAAGTAACGCTCAGAAAGTAACACTTCTTTCGTTAATGTGCTAAAGCTCTCGATCAGTAGTTTTTTTGCGTGGTGCTCCAAAGTAACGCTCAAAAAGTAACGTTTTTTAAACAAAACATCTTCTACTACAAAGTTTAATAAATTTTGTACGGTATTTGCGTTAGTCCAACATTGGAAATTATTTTTTTAAATAATCCCCTGAAGTTTGGGACCGCATTCTTCTTTTTATTTGATCTTTCAGTAATTCATCAATTCTCTAACGTACATTTTTGGGGCACTGCGCGGGCCGTTTTAACTTTATTAATTACGGATTTGTGCTCAAGATCACTGCCGTAGTAACACTTAAAGGAATTTTTAAATGCTCAATTTTTCAGCACTCTTCTTCAAATGTTCACGTAATTACGATACAGTGTCGCACTCCTCGGGTTTTTCAATAAAACTAATTATTCACCCACCCCCGCAGCCGAAATGCAACCGCCTCAATGTTTAATCGCCTCCCTGTTTATCGTCGTATTCTCAACATTAAGTTCTTTCTACCGCTCCGTGATAACGCACACGCGCCGACATGAAAACACGTTCTTCGCTATTCAACGCGTACACGTTGCGCGGTTGCGCGTTACTGTAATTCTATTCCCCTATGGTGCGACTTCTCGTTCATCACCCGGTATATATATACCTGTTTTCAAGGAAGAAGAACGGGAAGAAAAATGATGCGAAAAAGTTCTAAATTTATGGTATTATAATTGCAGTAGGATGGTAGGTGATGACAGGGTATACGAATTTGAAATCGTGATAGAAAAAATAAAATGGGATACAATAGGATTAGAGGAAGTAAGGAAATAGGAAGAAAAGCTAA
This sequence comes from Acanthococcus lagerstroemiae, assembly GCA_031841125.1. NCBI lineage: Eukaryota > Metazoa > Arthropoda > Insecta > Hemiptera > Eriococcidae > Acanthococcus > Acanthococcus lagerstroemiae. The sequence continues at coordinate 46,870,442 of CM063112.1, forward strand.
CACAAAGAAAGAACGGCAATTTTATGTATTATTATGGGGAGACAAGAGAGTTCAGGGAAGTGGAGTTTTACATCCGAAAATCAATAATGAGAAAAATCAAAGAAATTGGAGGAGTCTCTGAACGGATTCGCTACCCTCTCAGTGGAAGAAAAAGTCAATGCATTGATAGTCCAAATATATGCCCCAATAATGGAGGCTAAATATGGAGACAAGGAAGTGTTCAATGCAAAGCTGGAAGAGCTTTTGGAGCAAAACAAAGAACATTACACAATGATATAGAGGGGTGACTGGAATGCGAAAATTGCCGGAAACGGGGGAGGGTCGGGAATCTTGGGTAAATATTGTCTAGGAATCAAAAACAAAAATGAAGAAAGATTAATAGAATTGGCATCCCAGCAAAATTTTAAAATAGCAAATATTTTTTACAAAAATAGACAAACGAGAAATTTCACGTGTAGGTATATCCGCCGATCAAATAACCAGAAACGAAGTAGAACATATTTCAACAAATGATATGAAGATCATACAAGACGTTTCCACACTGACTAATTTCAACTTTTCGCCAGCCCATAGAACATCACGAGCAAAGATAAGATGAGGCAGGAAGATGAAATAGAACAATAATTATAAGAAAAACGAGAAGCTTGTAATAAAAATTATCCTAGTGCACAAGTACGACAAATATAGGGACAGAGTCCAAGAAATTATTGAACGGAGACAAGGAAAAAAATGGAAACTCAGTGCAATAAAAATATAATATCATAGAAGAAGCGATCAAAGAAGGTTATAATGAATATGGGGTGGTTAGAGAAAATGAAATAGCGGATGATAAACTTACAGAAAACACCGAAAAGATAATCGACGAAAGTGAGCAACTACAGAAGGAAGAATTTTTACACCAACGAAGAAAATAAAATTGACAGAATTGATGAAATTTGCCCGACCACAAATTCGTAATGACGTAAGAGTGGAAAGCAGTTTCAAAAATGGCTGCAAAAGAACTGAGCAAAGGGAGAAAGTTTGTATTAAAGGTAGAAAACAATTAAGGGGAGGAAATTAGGGACAAGGAGCAAATTGGGGAAGCAGCTACGCAGTTCTATGAAAAACTATACGACAATGAAAGCACAAAAGAGAAAGAAGGGAGAACGAACGAAACGTAGAAGACGTACCCAAAATATTAAAAATTGAACTAGAATACACCCCTGAAAATACTATTGGGACAAACAGTTTCATTTCAAAATAGGAACAAAAAAAATATCCAATAGAATAAAGGGAGAGTGGAAAAACTATTGGACCAAAAAAGAATAAAAGGAAAACAGCACAGAAACTGGAATTCAAAATCTGGGAGAGTTGTACCTTATCATCACTAACATACTGACGTCAGACATGGGTGGCCACAAAAGCCAGTGCGGAAAAAATTCAGTCCACTCAAAGAGCAATGGAAAGAAGTATCGCAGGAATCAAAAATCTGGACCAAATCAAAAACACGGAAATCCGGGGGAAATCAGGACTCGAAGACCCTGATACACGATCAGAAAGTTGAAAGCAAAATATGCGGGACATGTAATTAGGCAAGAGGACAGATGTGGAAGAAAGTTTTGAACTGGATACCAAGAGAACAGGGGAAGATAACAAACAAGATGGAGGGGCAAGATAGTTCAGGAGTGGGGACCAGTGTGGAGAAAGAGAAATACGAGAGAGGAAAAGATGGAAGAGATGTGTAGAGGTATTTGCCCAGAAATTGGCCAATATTGGGGGAATAGAGCCCGACAATAGTTAAATATCAGAGATTTTCTTAATCATTATGCTGTGTGGCATGGTAAAACGCGAAGATGCAGTCCGACTAAATTGAACTCGTGTGATCGCACCGATTCCTCTCCTCTTTCCCTCGCCACTCCGCATGCAGGTGAAAAACTGCATGTGGAATGACGACGTCACAGTTTTTCATTTCCTTCCCTCCTCAAGCCTGTTTTCCTTATCGTTAAGTTGTTCCCTGTAATCCGCACAAAGCGTTTTTACGATACTTTTTCAGATACCTTCTCTTTTCTTATTCTTTTTCTGCTGGTCCTCGATGTAGTTTGCACGAGCGATGTTTTTTTTTTGATTTTGCTGTTTTGTCTTTGTAAATTCTTTTTCTTTTTCTTAATTTCTTTTCAAACTGCAATTTTCGCGAATGCGCGAGTTTTCCGCCATCGGAGACTGTTTTGTGCCGGAAGTTTTTTCTGTTTTTCGTGTGCCAAATCGTATGATGTCCGCGTTCCGCCATGCTGATGTCGTATTACGCCTTTTTTTGTGAGTGGGGGATGTGGGCAACTTGCAGGAGAATGTGAGAACGTAAGTTTTTTCATTTACTTCACTTTTTCATTCCGGAACTTGAAACGACTTAACATGTGATCTGTATCACCTTCCTTTCCCTGGCAATACCACGCCTGAGAGGTCTCTTGTGAGCTAGTCGGGATACTTACTCAGGTTTTCTGCGCTTTTCTTGGTCGGCTACTTACGCCGATTTTTCAATTTAAGCACGTCTTCCGGTTGTGATGCAGGAAGGTGCGACCGAAGACAAATGTTGGCATTTCTTTGTGGACACACTGTTTTTGGGTCGTTCATGAAAAAATGCCACTGCTGCAAAATGAATTAAATTATTATTCACGTTTTTTTTTCAACCCCCCGCCTTCCTTGAGAAAATCCTGGATCCGCCTATGAATAAATTAATGATGAAATAAAATGAAACTGAAACAAAGAAGTAAATGAAAACAGAACAAGGGTGTTAGGATGCCCTCTTCTTCATACAGTAAGATTTCAGTGTTTTTCGTGGATCATTCTCGGTTTGTCTCGTATCAGGCCACACAGTAGACATGGTCAGAACCATTTTATTACTCTTTTTCATAGTACACGCATATACAAATAAAGAGGCACGGCGCCATTGCCCTTACGTCATTCTGATGAGGCTTTTTGAAAGAGTCCATAAAGGAGTCACTGATTCGCTGTTGACTACTTTTCCTTGCTCTCATCTCTTATTTTATTTCGTACATTGCGGATGGGTATTGATATGTAAACTTAGTTCTACAGAATATGTTCTTCCACATTTGAGTTCCCGTCAAGGAAATGCAAATATTTTTTCCTCCCAAACTATTAGACGCTTATGCTGAGTTGTAATTTTATAGCGAAAAATTATTTGTAATCAACAAAGAACTCGATAAAAATTTGTCTCCAGGCTTGCGAGTTAAATTGGTGTTGTCTCCGCTGTACGTTCATTTCTTGCTTTGTTTCGTGGTATAGTCTTGGCTGCTGCAAACGCGTTACAGTTGAACAGATTGTGGCAGGTTTTGCGAAACTGACAACTCATAGAATAATACACGATGAAGTTCGAAGCCGCATCAAGTAATATGAACATAAAAAAAACGCCTAAAAAATAAGTATAACAGTCCCAATATGGTAAACTAATGACGTTCCGTATTAAAATTCCAGCGATGTAGTAAATTGTAAATGGCAGCGTCGAAATTAGAAAGAGGACAAGCACTAACAACAGCATTCGCGTTGTATGATTCGTCCGGTTCACTCTGTCCAAATCTCTTGCATTCTGCTGGATGGTGCTCGACATTAGCTTCTGGCTGCGCTTTTTTGCCTTCCATAACTCGTACATCAATCTAAAACCAATAAATGCAAACAGCCTCTGCTTTTAAATTCACTTTCTTAAAAAAATCTGAATCGGTGAAGTGCGCAAAAGCTCTTGTATGGTGGATGATCTTGAGCATATGTGGCAGTAGGTATAGTGCACGCCGGAGAAAGGCCTAAATGAAACGTACGCGTTGTCCGGTATATGAGACGGAACCGGTTCAGGTCAAGGTTTTTATGACTAGAATATTACCCGCTATAATATCTCTCGCCTCACCGCGCCACTAGATAGCTCCCTAAAAAATTCTGGGAAAATTGAAATGTGTAAAGAGAGTTTTCAGCTGTACAAACGCTATAGTTTATTCGATGCTATATACGGAAAAAAAAAGAAAAATAAGAAAAAAAAATGTTGAAAGCAACACTTATGCACAAAGATTGAAGTAAGCAATATTTTTAATAAGCCGGGGTGCTAATCCAAATTCAGTGACGCTATTGAAGTTTCTGTCCTGTCGGAATGAACCAACTCCTTCAGTTTGTTCGCAGGTATAGCTGTACGCTTTTCTGAGTTTCCTTCAAATATCATCTATAACCTGGACCCACGAGTTCAATAGCTTCAGAGTACAATACCAGAGAGGATAGGATCAAGATCTTGAGTACATTCAAACAAATTCCGGAATTTTTTTAGTCCTGTATTGTACGCGGATCGATCCACTCCAGTGTCCTGATCCAGTAGTGGGCATAACAAATAAGAGTTAAAGACGAGCATTTATGCTCACGAACTTATATTAGCAAAAATTGAAACCGTACAAAAGGGGCGAATACGGTGATGAGCGATTAAATAATTCGAGAACCGAATATAGAATGAAAACTGAAATGAGGATGACTGAAAAATAGGAATTTGTGATGTGTTTGTGTGGAGGAAAGTCTGGAATGAACGAAGGACGAAAAAAGATCCATATATAAACTTATGCCAATTATAAAAAAAATTAGTGATGAAAGGTGATAGAGAAAACTAATGAATTTAAGTAGGTAGATATATCGAGAACCGCAAATTATGTTAATTACTTTACCAGTAACGATTGGAAAGAAAGACGGAGATTGGATGCGATGGAAAAGAATTTTTAAACAAGATGGTCTGGCGGGACGTTAGGGAGAAAAAAAACTCACGTACCTAAGCTCGCTTTAGAAAAATTGATTTAAAAAAGACCGAATCGATCATTTCTGATCATTCGATTGTGCGATTTTGATCAGTTGAATAGTTTGGGTTAATCGATTTCAGAGTTCGCTTCATTAACTGTTCTCTCCTCCAATAGGATGGGTGGTGGGGTTGGAAAGTTCCACTTACTTTGGCATATTGATTGGAGACCTATCAAACGAAATATCGAAGTAGGAGTTCATTGGGTTGCTGATTCCGGGATTACAATTAGAATTTTGATCCAGCTCGAATTAGAGTTCTTCTCGTTCCAGAGGGCAAAATTAAATGTACCCTAGAAATTGAACAAGCTATCGTAATCGGCGTTCCTTGGGTCCCTGATTTCGAAAATCGAACCAGGGTTTCGACACGTTTCGGTCTCAAGATTTAAATTTGAATACCTACTTCACATGGGCCAAATTGACTTTGCCAGAAAAATTTAATAAGGTACCAGAAGTGACGGTTTCCTAAGTCCCTGCTGTCAAAAATATTGAGCAAGAGATTGGGATGGGGATTCTGCTGGTCGTCGATTTCTAAAATTTCATCAAGTTTTGATCCGACTACGAATTGGGCTTCAAAATTTAAATTTAAACCTTCTCTGAATTGGCCAATTAGGAACTAAAAAATTTAACGAGCACCCACAGTAGAGAATTTCTGGTTCGTAGTCGCGCGTCAGAGACCGCGATTGCCAATATCCGGCAACGGGTACGGCACCTGATTTTGATTTTTTTTCTTTTTGTTCTCCAAAAGGTAAATCAAACATTTGATCCATTCTCGATTCAGGCCTAAAAACCAAAATTTACTCTTCGAATTGGCAAAATAAATTCGATATTCAAAAATTGAAACTATAAGTTACCCAAACAGAGATCTTTTTGGTCACTGATATTGAATCATTAGGATTAGATTATTGATTCAACCGCTATTTGGGCCCCAAAATCAAGATTTATTGAAAAATGTACTGGAACTTTTTTTTTTTGAGTTACTGTTCTCGCAAGTCCCGAATTCATGTTCGCTGTCCTTCCGAAGTGCCCAATCTACTTTTTCAAAGAAAAATAGAACTAGGTATCAGAATTGGAGATTTATGTGGTTGCTGAATTTAAAAATCCAACCACTTTCAATCCCGAATACGACTTCTCCCTTATCCAAAGAGCCAGTTTGTCAGGAGCTCCTCGAATATAGGAGAAATTGAAGCCTTTCCGTTTCCGAAAAGAGATAGCGGATCCTTCCAACAAGGAAGCAGAACAGTATCGTCCTTTCGACTTAACCTAGAAAACTGTGCAAAGTTATTATCGGCATGGGGACATCTGTCGCTGAGTTCAAAATTTCAGTCAGGTTCTCGACTGCACTCAGATTGGAGCGGTGCACGCGTGCACCGAATTTTACTTCCCCAAAATCTGAATTAGTGAAAAAATAGACTGGATCTGCGAAGAGAAGTTCATAACTACCCACACTGATATCAGAGTATCATCCATATCCAAGCTTTCGTATATGTCTAAGCTGCCACTATAAAAATCACTTTGAAATGATAAAAATGAATTATTCCTTTTTACAATGTATTGTTTTGGAGACCAAATTTGAGATCAGAGAAAGTGGAATAAATCATGTCCAATCCGAAATGTCGGCCGGGGGCAGGTTTTTTCAAATAGTACTAAAATGTAATTAGGTACTCAAATTTCTGGAGAAAACCTTAATAAATAATTACTCAATCTTGAACAAAATCTCAAGGAAATTATTACAGATATTCGACCCATTCCTGACTTATTACAGAGTCGTCAGGAAAACACAAACTTTTTTGACCAAATTTTCACAAACTAGATGCAATCTTAATTTTATTTTTTTTTTGCAATCTTGCAAGAACATATCCAAGAATCAGAGGCTTGAGAAGCCTCTTCTTCCTATTCTTTGTTCAATTTCTTTGGTTACGTTAATTTGGCCCACATGAATGGGTCAATTTGTATTTTGGGGTTCAAGTAGAAGTCCGGTCGAAAACGTGTGGAATGTGGTTCTCATTGAGCAAAGGAAAATCATTTTTTGCCTCTTCGTAAGAAGAGAGAAAACGGGTTTTCTTCCCCAAAGACAGTAGTGAAGGTCTTCTCATTCGAGAATGAGGCAGAGGACCATCTTCTCATTCTCCGAGATAAAGGGAAAACGTTTCTCTTTCCCCAAAGAAAGAATCGACGTTCTTTTCACTCAGGAAAAGAGACAAAAATGTTCCTTCATTTTTGTTAAAAGAGAGAATTAGGTTCTTCTTATTGAGCAAAGGAATATACAATCTCTTTCTCTGTAGTCTTAGGGGGGCAAAACGCCTAATTTTCACCTCTTTTTTGTACAAAATGAAGAAGCTTTTCTTTCTCAAGAAATGGAATGAAGTCAAACACATTCCATTTTGTTTTCTTTGCTTAAAGAAAGAAAAGATGTTATTATCAGTTAAGAAAGAAAAGGGACGATTTTTCTTTCTTTCCCCGAGGAAGGGAACGATGAGTTTCTATCATTTTGATACTTAGTGCATCCTTTCGTAACTTTGCCTATTTCAACAATAAATTTCAGATTTTTGGTGGTCGGAAGGTGACAAATCCAAAATTTGGTGGGAAGTCAATATTGGCGAATCAAACCACTCTATGTTACGTCTATTTTTCCCAATTCAAGCGTGAAATTCGCAGTCATTGCAGACTCAATCCGAACTGAAGCAAAAAACTGAAATCGGCGATTCATGAAACTCCTCAGTTCGACAGTTTTTTCAGTTTCCTGAAGTCGAGTTAATTTTGTTCCTTATAATTGGGTATAATTTGCATTTTTGAGCCCAGTTCGAGGTCGGATCAAAAATCTAATCCTAAGAATTCAAAAACAGGGACCTAAAATATCCCTGTTTCGGTAATTTTAATTTTTCAATTCAAGATCGTTTTGCCGATATTCGAGAGTACATTGTGCATTTTGGGCCTAATCCGAAAACGAATAAAAAAATCTTATTTCAATTATTGAAACCAACGACAAAGGGACTCCCTTCTGGTACCCTGTTAACATTTTTCAGCGAAGTTAAATATATTCATTTGAAAGGGTTAAATTTATATTTTGGCCCTGAAGAAATATTAGAAATCACTGATCTAAAGATTTTCAACTCAAACCCTTGTTCAGTGTTTTTAAAAACGTGAGTTACCACACTGAAATGTGTCAAATTAATTAGGGGCGAAAATCGGGATGGGATAAAAAAATCTTACTGAGTTTTTGACATGACAAATTCAAAAAACTCTATTCCCATGCCTATTTTAATTTCTCGGTAGTCAGTTTGACCCTTCTCCAGGAGTGAAATTGTGATTTTTGAGCCGATATTAAGATCGGATCGAGACTCTGATTATGTTTTTGAAAGCAGGGACCTAGGAAACCCGGGTTAAACCTTGCTCAATTTCTGGGCTATAAACAATTGGACTTTCCGGAAGGAGGGACACTCAATATTGTGATTTGAATTGAGGTCGGACCAAAAATTGGATCGCATTTTTAGAATCAGCGAACCAGAGAACTCTATTTCGAATCTTCGTTTGTTATGTTTCCAATCACAATTCAAATTTGAGAATACGTTCCAGCTTTTTATTTTGGAGGAGAGAAAATATTTCTGCCCGAATAGAAACTCAGCCTCAGCTCTGGAAGATGCCCATCTGTCCGACCTCGATCCAACTTCGCAATAAAAAAATCTATTGGGGAATTTAGTGCCACACTGTATGCAAGGGGGAAAGCCTGGTTAATATGCAGATATATGGGCAAGTTTTTTTCTTCTTTTCAGCGTCTGGAGAAACTGAAGCACTCTCAAACTACTTTTGGAATGACCTTTGTTGGACTTGGAATACTCACGATTTATGTGCATTTGGGCATAATATTTTGCCCATTGTAATATGCCTCTCCATATCACGGGGGACCTCATATTTTTGGTTTTAGCACACGGTTCAACGTTCTTATCTGAGGAAGACTGATGTTGGCAAATGTTTACTTATTGATATCTCCTTGATGTATCGTGACCGCATGTTTTCCTCGTTTTGGGGTTGGCGCCAATAGTTACTTTACTAAAGCACCGCCTCATTCTTTTTTCACAGACAGATATTTTAGTGTCCATTAACCGTTTTTGCATATTTTTTAAAACTGTACTCGAAAGAACCTCGTTTTGTGCCTGCTTTGCTTGCAGAAAATCCTGGTTTTACCCATTGTTGACCGTCAACATTCGAAATAAAGAATAATGAACTACACTTCTCCGAAATTAAAGTTTAGCTTTATAATGATGTGAATCCCCTAAAAACAACTACAGTAGGCGCCGGTTAATCCGGACACTTTCGGCAGAGAGGTTTTTGTCCGGATTAACCGGCGTCCGGATTAACAATTTTTCCTTAGTAAATCCCACAATCTAGACTTCGCGATTCCCGATATGGAAGCAGCATCTTGTTTTGAAACACTATCAGGAAGCTGATCGTATTTTAACAAAAGCGATTTTTTTTACTCAACCGTCAAATCAGTTTGTTTTCTAGGCTCCATTTCACAACACGGTACAGCATTCACGAAAAGACTAGAAATTAATCCGAGAGAGGTAGAAATTAATTGTACCGGAGAATATTCTTATCTCTTTTGACCAGTTTTGACTTGATTTTATGTCCGGATTAAACGATTTTTTTCCGTATTAAAAGGCAAAAAGTACATGGGAGAATGCAATTCGATCGAGGAATATTAGTAGTATAGAAAGGTTGGATTCTGGACCGAGTTCACATTTCTGTAATTTACTGTTGAAGTGACATTTTTCTGAGTGAGTTCTGTTCTCTCTAAACCAAGTTCACATTTCTGTAAATTTACTGTTGAAAACATTTTTCTGAGTGAGTTCTGTTCTCTCTGAATCGAGCTCACATTTCTGTACATTCACTGTTGAAAACATTTTTCTGTGTAAGTATTGTTCTCTCTAAACCAAGTTCACATTTCTGTAAATTTACTGTTGAAAACATTTTTCTGAGTGAGTTCTGTATAATCCTAGACCGAGTTCATATTTCTGTGTAAGTATTGTTCTCTCTGAATCGAGTTCACCTCTCTGAGCATTCATTGTTGAAAACATTTTTCTGAGTGAGTTCTGTATAATCCTAGACCGAGTTCACATTTTTGTACATTCGATGTTGAAAACACATTTTTGTACATTCGCTGTTGAAAACACATTTGTGTGTAAGTTTTGTTCTCTGTAACCAAGTTCACATTTTTGTGTTGGTGTTAAAAGAATTGATATTGTAATATAAAGTGGTCGAGTTTCCATTTTTTATCAGACCACTTTTTTTTTTCTAACTTGGATTTCAAATAATTTTTGTTTGAAATCTTAATACTAAAAAAAAAATAATAAAAATAAAAAAATAAAAATAATAAAAAAATAAAAATCGAAAATTGATAACCTAGTTTAAAAAAAAAATTTTAAAAAAATAAAAAAATAAAAATCGAAAATTGATAACCTAGTTTAAAAAAATAATAAAAATAAAAAAATAAAAATAATAAAAAAATAAAAAAAAAATCGAAAATTGATAACCTAGTTTAAAAATTAAAAAAAAAAAATAAAAATAATAAAAAAATAAAAAAATAAAATAAAAAAAAAATAAAAAAAATAATTAAAAAAAAAATCGAAAATTGATAACCTAGTTTAAAAAAAAAATAAAAAAAAATAAAAAAAAAATAAAAAAAAATCGAAAATTGATAACCTAGTTTAAAAAAAAAAAAAAATATTATATATTATAAAATGGAAATGATTGAAAGTAAAAGCAATAACTTTAATTTTGATGACTCTACACATTGTGTATCTAAAAAGATACCATCAGTGAAAGTGATTAATCAAGAACCTGTAGGCTTCTGGATGTCTAATGAAAATTTGATGTCTTGTGAGTGGAGAAAAAGTTGCAACGAGTCATGTTCAGGTGCCAGCTGTGTAGAACATTTTGTAAATACAAAACCGCACACAATTGAGACTCGAGATGGATCAATTCAAGGTAGGATTATCGATAAAAATCGTATTTTAATCATTAGACGACAATTTAAACTTATCAGACTTTCTCGAGATGATTACTCTTTTGCTGGTTATTGGGTAAAAGGAGATACAGACTATATTTCAGCACGTAAGTATCTCTTAGTGTTTCTAGATGAAAAGAATCATCCACTACATAAAGAACCAATCCAACTTACAGCTAGAGGTGTATTTCAGGTAGAATTTGATAAGAATTTATTAAAGTTTAGAAAAGAATTTAAAACAGTTTATAGTAAAACACGAGGTGTAATGTCAGATTTATGGTATTCTATGCTTGTGTTCTGTCCTACTTTTGTATCAAACGTAGTAGGTTCTTTAAAAAAGAGTAGAGCATGTTGTATTGAAAATTATATTGTTCCAACAGAATCTAATTTGAACTCTTTATGTGTAGGTAGAGATAAAGAAGTCTCAAAAATTGTTGAAGCTATGTTTAATGATTCTGAAAAATGGAAAGCTGAAAATAGTAAACCTTTCATAACCACATTAGTTTATTAAAGTTGTTATAATGTATTTTTATATGATTTTTCATATAAAAATGGAAATGAATAACACTTTTAAAAATTATCATTGCGAATTAAAAAACATTGAATTCCTTAAATGTTTTAAATATATTAATATTTATTTGGAAACAGATCTATATAAATTTATGGAAAATATTGTTTATGACTTTATTCCTGAAAATAAAATTAAAGAATTTTATAAAGATTTAGAAAAAAAAGGCGAGAAAGAATTTGTAGAAGATATTAGAAAGACATTTAAATCTAAAGAACAAAAAGAAAATCAAAATATTTCAAGAAAAAATATTAATGATACAATGATAGAAAATTTTGCAATTAGAACGGGAAAAAGTAAAGAAGATATAAAAAAAATTAAAATGCTAATACTTTTTAAAAAAATAACTAAAAAAAATATTACATTTAAAAATGGAGAAATAGAAAATATAGATTATTAAGATTTCAAACAAAAATTATTTGAAATCCGTTGGAAAATGCGAAAAAACTCACGAGAAAATTTTGCAAAACCACTGCCCCCCCGCGAACGCCCTGAATTTTTATTTGCATTTTTTTTTTGTCCGCGGGAGGCTGTGGAAACTCTGAGAGTTTTTTTTTTTTTTTTTTCCACCAAGGCCGTCGATTCACGCATCCGAGACTGATATGGCCGGCTTCATATCAGCTCAGAGTACGCGAGTCTAAACCCGGTGTTATCTTTTTTTTTTTTTTTTTTTTCACTGTAGTTCGACCTCCAAGCACCCAGCGACGCGTGTGCACCCGCGCCATCGGAGTACGTCAGAGATCTAGTACAGCGTTTTTTTTTTATTTATTTTGCATTGAATGTTACTACCTAATCAGCGCTGATTACAGAGACTTAGTAACTCGACATCGTCGACCCCGAGATAACACTTTTGATTTGCCGCCGTGACGCTGTTCAGTCACGGTTACAGTTTGTTATCCCGAGGGGAACTAGCCTAGGTGAGGTGTATGGACCTTTCCCCTCTTTAGCACTTCCGTCTAATATGGGGAGGAAGCCTAATGTACAGCTCCTAGCTCCGATAGAGTGTTATTTAAAATTTGTATATATACTTACGAAGCCCGTAACCAACATTACATATGAGTTTGAAAATGCAAACATAGCACTCTCATATTTATGAATAAATTATCATCGCCGTATAGATTCGATTCATGTATAATTTTTTTCAATGCCATGATGGTGTTATCATTTAATTGATTGCGCTAACCTTGTTAATTATTTGGTTGTTTTCGTGCATAAATTAGCGTGTAATGAAGAAATACGATAAATAAAAAATTGAATTACGTTAAAAGAATAATCATATATAATAATTATATATAATAAAATGGAAACGATAAATAAAAAATATGCACCGAGAATGTGTATAGAGTGTAATAAAAAAATTACATACAAAAATTATGCTAGACATGTCAGATCTAAGCATGGAAGGACAACAACAACAGCAAAAGATTTAAGAAATGATTTGCGAAATTGTGGAGTGAAAGGTGTATCTAAGTTGAAAAAATCTGAATTATTGGAAATTAGAGACAAGATACAGAGACAGAGTTCGAATTTTGAGAGAGAGATTCTGAATAAATTAACGAAAAAAGAACTCATTAAAAAAGTTGGAGAAAGAAACAAAAATTTAACTAGAGCTAAAATAATTGAAAAATTCTTACAATCTCAAAATGTAAAGTATCTCCAAGAATTTAATTTCGATGATGATAGTTTTGATGAGCCTATAGTTCGTCCTAGTGTGAGAAAGATAGATGGGTGTTGGAAAAATATGGTAAATCAATTCTCTATAGTATACGAACCTGCAAAATATGATTTAAGAATTTATTTAGACAAAATTACAGAACTTCTTGATAGAATGCTTAAAAGTGAGATGAAAAAGAAAAAGGCAATAAGCATAGGATTAATAGCAGTTGTAAACTATATAGAAATAGATCACACAACTGGAGATAAAATAGGTGATAAAGAGGCATATTTTCGATCAAAGCATCATATTATAGTAGATTCGAATGCAATTGAAAGTGCATTAATCTCAGCAAAAAATGAAGTTATAAAAAAGTATGAGAGTTATACTGCTCAAAATACTAAATATAAATTTGATCAAGTTATTGAAATAAATATTCAATCTGATAAAAATGACCCTTTACGTGGTGGGACTTATATTCAATTACCCAAATTTATTCAATCAAAAAAGTGTTGTATTAATGTGAAAAATATTCAAAATAGAAATTTCAAGTGTCTCAAGCAAGAAGATCTTAGATGCTTTGAATATGCGTTGGAAAGTGTTTTGAATTCAGTTACAAATCATGTAGATCGAGTTTCAAATTATGATATCACGAAATATGAAGAACTGAAAATGGAATATCCAGTTAATTTAATTCCAGAAAATATTAAAAAATATGAAAAATTTCTAGGTATATCTATCAATATTTATAAGTATGAGGAAGATGAAGAGGGTATTGGTCAATTTTCTTTAATTTATAAACCAAATCATAGTGAAAACCATGTAAATTTACTACAGTATAAGGATCATATTGTTGGGATAAAAAACTTGAGTGCTCTATTAAAAGGAAAAATACATAAATATCATGAACATGTAGAAATTTGTATGAAATGCCATAAAAGATTTAAAGATAAATTAAAATATGAGGAACATTTAAAAAATTGTATAAATGATGAGCAAAATATAGAAATGCCAAATGAAGAGAAGAAATTTCGAAAATATTGCACAAATGGGGCAGAACAATATCATCCATACACAGTGACGTTGGATTTTGAATGTCTATTGGAAAAAATGCAAAAAGAAACTAAATCAACAAAATATCTCCAGAAACATATTGCTAACAGTTTTTGTTTCTATTCTGACCAACAAGGAACACAGCTGGTTAGAGACTCGAATGTACAAAACTTGATGAATCAATTCAATTCTTGGTTAATAGAACATGCTCGCGCATACAACAAGATAAGAAGAATTAATAAGCCAATGATTTGGGGACAAGATGAAGATATCAAATTCAAAGAAACTTCTCACTGTCATTTATGTAACAAGATTCTTGCAGAAAATGAAAAAGTTAGAGATCATGATCATTATACAGGAAAATTTCGTGGGGTAGCCTGTATAGAGTGCAACTCGCATTTAAGAATGCCAAGATTCATTCCAATTTTGATTCATAATTTAAAATACGATTCCAAAATATTTTTACAATGGTTGTTAAAATTATTTAGTGGGAACGAGAGGGAGCCTTCTGAGAAACATGATGTGAAAATTATTGCAGAAAATTGTGAAAATTATAAAACATTTTCCAAAAAGGTGGTGATAGATCATTGTGAAGTAAAAAGAGATTCCACTTATTGCTGCACTTGTAAAAGAAAATATTGGGACAAAATATTAAAAAAATGTTCCTCTTGTCAAGGAGAAAAACTGAAAATAAGTAGGAAAGGAGATAAAATACCTATAGAAATGGAATTTAGATTTATTGACACATTAAATTTTGTGGGAATTAGTTTAGATCAAGCAGTAAAAAATCTAGCAGAAGTGAATGACTGTTTTTGTGCTAGGTGTAAAAAAGTACAGAAAATTAGGAAAGGACAATTTTTAGCAATAAATGAGAATGGTATTTTAAAATATGCAGCAAAATGTGAAATTTGTGATTCTAAATTGACAAAACCGATTAATTATAATAAATTTCAAAATATATTGAGAGAATTTAAAAAAGAAGACCTACATTTGGTTTTACAGAAGGGGATTTATCCTTATGACTGGGTTAGTACTTATGATAAATTCTCTGAGCAATTACCATTAGATAAAAAGGCGTGGTATTCGATGTTAAATAATAAACATATATCTGATGACGATTTATCAAAAGCAAAAAAAGTTTACAAATATTTTGGATGTAAAAATTTTGGAGATTATCATGATTTATACTTGAAACTAGATACAATTCTCACAAAAGATATTTTTGATAATTTTAGGGAAATGTGTTATAAACATTATGGACTAGATCCTGTATATTATATTTCAGCACCACATTTATCAGATAGTGCTTCTTTAAAATTCACGAAACAATCGCTTGAGCTAATTACTGATCAAGAAAATTATGAAATTTATGAGAAAGGAATAAGAGGAGGAATTTCCAACATTCCTCATAGACACGCTCTTGCTAATAATTGTTACTTTTACGATGAGAAAGAAAGAAAAACGATAAAATTAAGCAAAGAAAAAGCCAAAGAGAAAGGAATTTGGGATAGTAAAAAGCATATCAGTTATATTCTATATTTAGATTGTAATAATTTATATGGGTGGGCTCTGAGTCAACCATTACCAATAGGTGAATTCTTGAACTATAATTTGCTAGCCCATCAAATTGAAGATGCGCAAGCAAAAAATTCCGAAGCAAAGAAATCTTTAGAAAGCAAATTTGAAAAATTGACTTATAAACCATCAGACTTTACTCAAGATGTAATTCTTACTCTAGATGACAATGGTGAGTATGGATATACTTTTATAGCTGATCTTGAGATTCCTTCAGAATTACACGAAAAATTTAAAGATTATCCCATGCTTCCAGAACAATATGTACCTAGAGAATCAGAATTGTCAGATTTTCAAAAAATTTTGATTGAACAAAAAATAGGTAATAAACCAAAAATGAGTAAATTAATAAGTACGCTACACCCAAAACATAATTATCTCATTGATTACAGAATGTTGAAAGAATGCTTGAAACAAGGTATAGTTTTAAAGAGTATAAATAATTACATAAGATTCAAACAAAAAGCTTGGATGAAACCATATATTGATATGAATACAAGCTTAAGACAAAAAGCAAAAAATGATCATGAGAAAGATCTCTATAAATTACTCAATAATAGTGTCTATGGCAAACAGATGGAGAACGTTAGAAAAAGATGTACAGTACAAATAGTGACTACTTTAGACTCATTTCTTAAACAGAATGAGTTTGAAACAAGAGTTGTTCTTGATGAAGAAACTGTTTTACTTCACATTCAAAATAAGAAAGTAAAGTTGAATAAACCAATATTTGGGGGATTTGTTGTTCTGGAGTTGTCAAAACTATTAATGTTCCAGTTCTACTACAATGTTTTAAAAACGAAATATGGAGACAAAATAAGATTATTAGGAACTGATACAGATTCATTGATTGTTTATATAGAATGTGATGATGTTTATGAGGACATAAAAGAGAATCTAAATTATTACGACACTTCAGATTATTTAATGGATTGGATGCCTCAAGTAAACAAAAAAGTTCCAGGATTATTCAAGGATGAATACTTAGGAATCCCAATAAGAGAGTGGGTAGGACTAAGATCAAAAATGTACTCCTTCAGAAACGACATATCGAAAGAGAAAAAAGTGTGTAAGGGAATTAAAAGATCGAATATAGAAAGAATGAAATTTGAAATGTACAAAAACTGTTTGTTCAATAGCAAGCAAACTAAGGAAATTGTGCATGGAATTGTTTCCAAAAAGCTGAAATTGTATACTATATCAATCAATAAAATTGCACTATCTCCTTATGATGATAAAAGATACTTAATTGATGAAATGAATACACTTCCATATGGGTATAAAAAATATTGTATAATAAATGAAACGAACTAAAATACAGAATAAGACTGAAGTTTTAAACTTTGATAATAGTGTTCCAACTTGTAGATTGAAGGAAGTGTTTCCTAATATAATGAGATGTTGTATATGTGGTCCTAGTGGGTCTGGGAAAACGAATGTTTTATTGACTATATTAGTGGATAGACCATTACCTGATAATGTATATTTATGTTCAAATACTTCTTATCAACCAAAGTATGAAAAGTTTCGCAAAATATTGCAAAACAAGAAACTTAAAAACAAAAAAATTCATACAGTATCACTCGAGGATTTGCCAGACCCTAATAAAATAGAAAAAGGATCAGTAGTAATCTTTGATGATATCTACACAGAAAACCATGATAAAATAGGTAAATATTATTCATGGAGTCGTCATAATGATATTTCATGCTACTATTTATCCCAAACATATTCAAAAATTCCAAAACAACAGATTAGAGATAATTTTAATTACTTAATTCTTTTTGAACAAGATCTTACCAATCTGACACATATTTATAACGAATATGCTAGGACCATAACATTTAATCAGTTCAAATCAATATGTAATGATTGCTGGCAAAAACCGTATGACTTTGTAGTTATAGATAAAGAATGTGATCAGAAAAATGGTAGGTTCAAATACAAATTTGAGGAAAATTTTATATTATAAATGAGAAAGCTAACAGATTATAATTCAAATGATATTGATTTTGTTGTAAAACAACGTGCACTTCTACAAAAAAATATTGAATGTGCAAAGTTAGGTCAAGTGAATAGAAAACTAGAAATGGAAGAAAACTATAAACCAATCATTGATACAATAAAAGACCTTAAGCCTGTAATACAACAACCAGTATTACCTATGATTGCTGACAAACCAAGAGAAATTACCTATGAACGGTCAGAGGAAACACCAGGATTTGATATGTCTCAAAGTCTTGCATGTAGATATTTGTCTTACTATACTAATAAAAAAATACCTACTGATTCAACTTTTGGTATTAGATACGAAAATAAAGATTATTATATAGGAAATGCACGACTCATGGAAGTTCATCATTATGCTGATAATAATCGTGCTGATATTAAGCTAAGTAATGACACTACCCTTTATCCAGGAACACAAGGACTATGGGAATTACTAACTATGCAAAAACCTGAAAATTATACTGATGAAGACCTGAAAAATTATCAAAAAATTATTCTCAGTACAGAATCTTATCGTTCTGAGAATGGACAAATTAAAAGTAGTCGTGGGTATAAATATTTAAATTTCATCCAACCTATGTTGATTGAGAAGGAACTCATACTTTCACATCGTGGCTCTGGCCTCAAGAAAATTTATACCAATCAGACTGATTATAAATATTGGAACGATCCTAAAGAATTAATTGATCGATTTACAATACTGAAAGGTATGTGGGAAGCAGGTAATCATAATCCACAAATATTCAATGAAATGACCAACATTCGGGAGGAACTGATAGAAGCCAAAAAAAATTTAAAAACCTTATAATAAATGTTTACTAGAAAAAATCATCATTATTTGTATGAATCAGTTGAAAAAATTCAGAATAACACGGGAAAATCTTAGAGTCTGTTCTGAAAATTGTCATAAAAGATGTTAGCGAAATTTCAGATATGATAATACAATGTATAAAAAATGTCATTAATAATGAAAATTATACTGTTGGTATAATAGAGTATGCTAATGGTGTGAAAGAGTACATAAACAATATAAAGGATAACACAAGCAGTATTTTACCACAACTGAAAAAGATTACTGAACATGATCAATCAGCTGTAACTGAACTGAAAAATATTACGCGGCAGGTAGTTGGATTGGCTGCCACCTGCGAGAATTCACTTTTCAATATTACCCAATTAGGAGCAATTTTAACAGAATTGAAAAATATATCAAAAACAAATCAAAATATTCAGAAAATATTGGAGGAAAATGTTCAAGAAATATTGGAGGGAAATTTACCACAAAAAATTGAAAATATTCAGAAAATATTGGAGAAAAATTCACAAACAACTGAAAATATTCAGAAAATATTGGAGGAAAATTTACCACAAACAAATGAAAATGTTCAAGAAATATTGGAGGAAAATTTACCACAAACAACTGAAAATATTCAGAAAATATTGGAGAAAAATTCACAAAAAACTGGAAATATTCAGAAAATATTGCAGGAAAATTTACCACAAACAAATGAAAATGTTCAAAAAATATTAGAGGAAAAGACAGAAATGTTCAAAATGTAGGTTATCATGAAGGTCAATAGAAAATGTCAAGTAATATAAAAAATGCAGTCATTAGTTGAACTTGAAGCCAAAGAACTTCATAAACCTGTGATAAAAAAATTTCAGAAAAGAAAAATTATCACAAATGAAATCAATGAAATCTGGGCAGGTGATTTATTAATTATGTCCCAGTATTCAAAAGAAAATAGGGGTTATAAGTATATGTTAGTAGTTATTGACACCTTCTCAAAAGTACTCTCGATAAAACCCCTCAAGGAAAAAACAGGGAAAGAGGTTTCTCAAGCTTTTGAGAAAATTATTGAAGAAAGCGAATATGGTCCACCTAAAAAATTACATGTCGACAAAGGTACAGAATTTGTAAATTCAGTTTTTAAAAAATTAATGGGAAAATATAATATTCATATGTATCACACAGAGAATGAGGAAAAATCAGCAATTGGTGAGAGAGTAAACAGAACCATTAATGGGATGTTGAGAATAATTTTTGAGATTCATAAGAATCATAAATGGGTTCCATTTATACCAGAGATATTGCACGAATATAATAATGTGAGGGTACATAGAACAATAGGAATGCGTCCTTGTGATGTGAATAAAACAAATGAACAAGAAATTTTTCATAGAATGTATTCTTCAAGTTTCTCCACGCAACCAAAATTCAAGAAAGGAGATCGTGTGAGAATACCCAAAAAGAAAGAAACTTTTGAGAACAAGTATAAGAACAACTGGACAAGAGAAATATTTGTAGTTGACAAAGTATTCCACACAAACCCTCCCGTCTATTCTATTAAAGATTTGAAGGGTGAAGAAATTTTAGGTAAATTTTATCGCCAGGAACTTCAAAAAACAGTTTTCTAAAATTTTCTACTATAAATATGAGTAAAAACTATGGATTATCTAAAAGAGGTGGTGATATTGTGGATACAATTGGTAAATATGTACCATTTCCACTTCACTGGCCCGGATATAAAGCTCTTGGTCCTGGTTCGAATACAGACCTCGATATTCAAAAAGGTGTAAAACTGAAAAATAAATTAGATGAAATAGCTATGGATCATGATGTAGATTATGCAAATACAGATGATCCTCATGAACGTGATTATGCTGATAACAGATTCACATGGCGAGCCTGGGAGCGTGTCAAAGATCCTAATGCTAAATTAGATGAAAAAATTCCAGCATATGTAGCAGTAAATTTAATGAAATTAAAACAGAAGTTAGGTTTAGGAATTTATAAAAAATTTTATAATATAAATAATATGAGTAAAAACTGTGGATTAGGACAACATTTGCGATTACCTAATGAAATATTACCTAAAAAAGGTGACGGATTTTATATTGATCGAAAAACAACCACTAATAATCAGAAAAAAGAAGGCAAAGGATTTCATATTGATCGAAAAACAACAACCAATGATCTCCCAGAAATAATGAATTATTTGAATAATTTATATGTTAACAAACAGAAAAAAAAAGGTAAAGGATTTTATATTTATCGGGAAACAGCAATCAATGATCGAAAAAAAAAGGGTGAGGGTATCGAAGTAAGTAGATACATTAAATATCCTATCAATCCAGATAAGGAACAACTTGACAAAATTAATATTGGTGTTGAGAAAGGGGTACCTGTTGTACTAAATTTAGGATACGAAAATTTAATCAGAACTAAAAATAGCACACAGAACGAAACATATTTACCTCTAACAAAAGCACAAGTGAATCAAATTGAGACAGCAAAAACCAAGGAAAAAGGTTTAAAGCTAAAACTGAACAAAACACAACTGAAGCAGGTTAAAAATGGTGGATTCTTCCCACCAGCTATCCTAGCAGGATTGGCTGCTATTGCAGCAGCTAAACCTGCTGTAGAAGTAGGTACTAAAATAGTAGAAACTGTAGGTAATTTAATATCAACCACCAAGCAAGCAATTGATAATAAGAAAGCCAATGACGAGTTAGTAGAAGAGAGAAAACGTCGTAATGAAAAGTTGGAGTACAAGTCTGGTGAAGGCATAGGACAATATCTACAAATACCTAACGAAGTTCTAAAGAAAAAGAGCGTTAAAAAAATAAAAAATGGCGTTAATGGTAGTATTCAAAAAGACTGTTTAGGTGTTGAGAAAAATAAAAGAGGCGTTAAAAAAATAAAAAATGGCGTTAAAAAAAAATGCGATGGCGTTAAAAAAATAAAAAATGGCGTTAAAAAAAAATGCGATGGTGTTAAAAAAAGAAAAATTGGGGGTGACATGATCACTCAACAAGTAATTAAAAAAATCTTAGATAATGAAAAAAAAAAAAAATAACCATCAAGAATGACGCATTAACTAATTTTGAAATAGAAGCATATGCTAAAAAATTGCAAATACCTCATTTCAGAGGAGTTTTTATGCTTGATGAGCTACCACCAAAAATCAAAAAATATGAATGTGGAATTGTAAATTTAGACACTTCAAACCACTCTGGAACTCATTGGACTGCTTACTGTAAGAATGATTCACAAGTTGATTTTTATGAACCGTTTGGTAACATTCCACCACCAGAATTAGTGAAATATTTTGGACAGTCTAGAATTACTTATAATTATACGCAGGATCAAAAACTTGATGAAACAAATTGTGGTAGACGGTGCATAGAATATTTATTAAAAAAAAAAAAAATACTATAAATGAAATATATAAATGGTTCTTACAGTATACTTATGAGCGGTACAGATTCTGTTCTTTATCATGATTTTAGTGGAGTTGATGACATTATTAGACTCAACCCTAATAAAGAATGGGAAATTGGGTTAGAATCTTTCCACACATCTTATCGTTTTTTCAATATAACTACAACTAAAAACAATTCACTTACTTTTTATAAGCAGGTGAACGAATTACCTACAACTATAGTACTTGATCCTGGTATTTATGAAGTAGCTGATATTATTAAATGTATACATGAAAGTAAACATGCTAGGGCTGCTAATATAACCTTGAAAATAAATAAATACGCTCATACCATAATAATGGGGAGTCCATCACATATAATAGATTTAAGAGATGTGACTTCTGTTGGTAATATATTGGGTTTTACTAAGCAAATTATACCAGCTGGAGAAGAAGTTGAATCTGATAGCCACGTTAAAATTTTTCCTATTGAAAGCATTATGGGGATATGTAATGAATGTAATAACGGTAATGAAAAAATACTTTTTTATTTTCCTATATCATCACTACCCGGAGAAAAAATAATCTATACACCAAATGAAACTCAATATTATAGAGTGAGAAATAAAGAAATAAGCGAGATTGTATTAAACCTTTATGATCAGAATGGCAATCCACTTGAAAATAATGGTGAAACATATTGGGCATTTTTAATCATACGTGAAGTACGATAATTAAAAAAAAAAAAAAAAAAAAATACTATAAATGAATGGTTACGAAAGTTTTGAATTAATAGAATTCTCCACTGCTAATAATATTGATATAAATAAAAAAGATGAGGAAATTATAATTGAAATAAATACTCCTAATATTTGTACTTTACCTTGGAAAAGCGAGGTAGTTATAGCTGGTCGTCTGATAGTACGTGATAAAGACAAAAAAATTGTGAGTTTCGATCGTAGTACAGTACAAGTAATTAATAATGGGTTTCTCCACCTTTTTAGGCAAATTATTTATAGAATTTCTGATGTTCAGGTAGATATATTGGAGTATCCAGGTGTAGCCAGCACCATTAATGGTCTCGTTTCAATGTCCAAAACCACCAAGTATTCTAATGCAGGATGGAATCTCAATAATGATTACGTGAATGTTGATGCGAATGGTTACTTCAAAGTTGCATTACCTTTCGATATGTTTCTAGGTTTTGGAACTTATAAAGAAATTCTCCTTAATGTTAGTCAATCCTTGATACTAGCAAGAGAACAACATGGTGTTACAAATATGCTACAAGTTGATTCAAATTTAAAAGATTATACTGTGGAATTGAATCTGAAGTATATAACTTGGAGAATGCCAGTGGTGAAGCTTTCATTACAACTTGAAAAAGAAGTTTTACCATTGTTAAATAAAGACATACCAATTCGTATGAATTTTGAGCATTGGCAATGTTTAAAGAAACCTGCTGGTAGTGTATCAGGAAAAGAATTTAGGTGGTCAATTCCTACAGATATTACATCACAATATGCTTTTGTAGTTTTCCAAAATAAAAGGAACAATGATCTCTTTGCTGATAAAAGTAAATTTGATCATTGTAATCCTTATGATGTACGTTTCAATGTCAATGGTTATGAATATCCTCGTCAGCAAATGCGATTAAATTTTAATGAAAAGGATTCAGGAGCTTTATATACATATTTTAAAAATTACAATGGAAAAGACGATGTTTTAATTGATCTTGTGCAATTTGAAAAAGAATATACTATCTTTTGCTTTGATCTTACAGGACAACCTGACGCTCTACAAACAGATGTAGCCAATGTACAAATTATATTCTCATGGCGTGATGATTTTCCTAATACAGCTGAAATATTTGTTCTTTTGAAACAACCTGTTTGTTATGAATACAAACCTATATCTAGAGCGGTTAGACCTGCTCCTAAAAACTAAAAAAAAAAAAAAAAAAAAAATATTCTTATAAATAGGTATGCAATCAGAAAACAATTCAGAGAACAATTCAGAAAATAAATTCAACTGGATGTGTATTATAATTTTCTGTTGGAATATTATCGAACAGGTGTTTAAAAAAATGAGAAAAAAGAAAAAGAAAAAAAAGACAGTCAAATAAGTATTATTTTTATATGAAAAATCATATAAAAATACATTATAACAACTTTAATAAACTAATGTGGTTATGAAAGGTTTACTATTTTCAGCTTTCCATTTTTCAGAATCATTAAACATAGCTTCAACAATTTTTGAGACTTCTTTATCTCTACCTACACATAAAGAGTTCAAATTAGATTCTGTTGGAACAATATAATTTTCAATACAACATGCTCTACTCTTTTTTAAAGAACCTACTACGTTTGATACAAAAGTAGGACAGAACACAAGCATAGAATACCATAAATCTGACATTACACCTCGTGTTTTACTATAAACTGTTTTAAATTCTTTTCTAAACTTTAATAAATTCTTATCAAATTCTACCTGAAATACACCTCTAGCTGTAAGTTGGATTGGTTCTTTATGTAGTGGATGATTCTTTTCATCTAGAAACACTAAGAGATACTTACGTGCTGAAATATAGTCTGTATCTCCTTTTACCCAATAACCAGCAAAAGAGTAATCATCTCGAGAAAGTCTGATAAGTTTAAATTGTCGTCTAATGATTAAAATACGATTTTTATCGATAATCCTACCTTGAATTGATCCATCTCGAGTCTCAATTGTGTGCGGTTTTGTATTTACAAAATGTTCTACACAGCTGGCACCTGAACATGACTCGTTGCAACTTTTTCTCCACTCACAAGACATCAAATTTTCATTAGACATCCAGAAGCCTACAGGTTCTTGATTAATCACTTTCACTGATGGTATCTTTTTAGATACACAATGTGTAGAGTCATCAAAATTAAAGTTATTGCTTTTACTTTCAATCATTTCCATTTTATAATATATAATATTTTTTTTTTTTTTTTTAAACTAGGTTATCAATTTTCGATTTTTTTTTATTTTATTTTTATTTATTTTTATTTTTTTTTTTAAACTAGGTTATCAATTTTCGATTTTTTTTTTAATTATTTTTTTTATTTTTTTTTTTTTATTTTTTTATTATTTTTATTTTTTTATTTTTATTATTTTTTAAAACTAGGTTATCAATTTTCGATTTTTATTTTTTTATTATTTTTATTTTTTTATTTTTATTATTTTTTTAAACTAGGTTATCAATTTTCGATTTTTATTTTTTTATTATTTTTATTTTTTTATTTTTATTATTTTTTTAAACTAGGTTATCAATTTTCGATTTTTATTTTTTTATTTTTTTTATTTTTTTAAACTAGGTTATCAATTTTCGATTTTTATTTTTTTATTATTTTTATTTTTTTATTTTTATTATTTTTTTTTTAGTATTAAGATTTCAAACAAAAATTATTTGAAATCCAAGTTAGAAAAAAAAAAGTGGTCTGATAAAAAATGGAAA
Organism: Acanthococcus lagerstroemiae; assembly: GCA_031841125.1. Classification (NCBI taxonomy): domain Eukaryota; kingdom Metazoa; phylum Arthropoda; class Insecta; order Hemiptera; family Eriococcidae; genus Acanthococcus; species Acanthococcus lagerstroemiae. The sequence continues at coordinate 46,895,807 of CM063112.1, forward strand.
CTCGACCACTTTATATTACAATATCAATTCTTTTAACACCAACACAAAAATGTGAACTTGGTTACAGAGAACAAAACTTACACACAAATGTGTTTTCAACAGCGAATGTACAAAAATGTGTTTTCAACATCGAATGTACAAAAATGTGAACTCGGTCTAGGATTATACAGAACTCACTCAGAAAAATGTTTTCAACAATGAATGCTCAGAGAGGTGAACTCGATTCAGAGAGAACAATACTTACACAGAAATATGAACTCGGTCTAGGATTATACAGAACTCACTCAGAAAAATGTTTTCAACAGTAAATTTACAGAAATGTGAACTTGGTTTAGAGAGAACAATACTTACACAGAAAAATGTTTTCAACAGTGAATGTACAGAAATGTGAGCTCGATTCAGAGAGAACAGAACTCACTCAGAAAAATGTTTTCAACAGTAAATTTACAGAAATGTGAACTTGGTTTAGAGAGAACAGAACTCACTCAGAAAAATGTCACTTCAACAGTAAATTACAGAAATGTGAACTCGGTCCAGAATCCAACCTTTCTATACTACTAATATTCAATTCATCCGTATTAACCGGAAATCCGGAGTATCCAGCGTCAGATTAACCGGCGCTTACTGTATTTCGGTTCATGAATATAGCTCAAACTCGTTAGATATTTTTCTGCAATCATTGAAACCGATCGATGGGAGGAAATATTTGCCCATCACAAATCCCACGGACGTAGAATTAGGATTGCCCTAATTTGTCATAACAATGACCTGTAAACGATGCTAATCAATGCACAAACTGAATCGCATTCAGTGAATTACCTACCTGATAGTAAATATCGGCAAGGCGACGGCTGGTATAGCATATAACCAGTTGTAAATGTAGTTGAACGCGGTCATTCCAAGCATAAGCTGTATAAACGCAACCAGCGAGCACAGAACGTAAACGGCCACCACGGTTTTGTATGTGGTCTTCATATTACACCATTTTCTTGCTTTCCAAGGGTGGACTACAGCCAAATATCTCCAAACGGCCAATACTAATGTCATCCAAAGTGAGATGAAGCGTGCGAGGGGATATAATTCAATAATGCAGAACCAAACCCCGGATGAAAGAGGCCCAGCGAGCCTTTCATTCACCAGCCAGGCAATGTAAGAGAGCAATAGAGCCAAGTCAGCAACAGCCAGCCAGGTTAACACAACATTAGTCGGCGAAACCATATTCTTCCGTGTGAAAACAATTATGTTGATAATATTGAACACAGTGCCGGGAATGATGATGGCGATGCTCAGGTACCAATGTACATTGTTATTGTAGAATAAGGCAACAGAAACCAATGCCGAGGGGCAGGAGTCATCCATTTCAAATATTTCATAAGATTTTCTTGCGATATTTGAGCGTTCAGACCAGCGTTTTCATTCTAAAACAAATAATTCGATTTCACAAATGGTTGGATAAAGTGAGTTTTTAAGAACTGTTTATTAATTTGAGCCGAGGCATATTATGTTCAGAGGCTTTATTCACAAGACAACAAGACGAAAATGGTAACGCCGCCACCGGTAAAACACGAGTCCATATCTGAATCGAAATCACAGAGTATATATGTATATAACGAGTGAACTTGTACAACTTATCAGTGTAGCCAGAGATGACTGAATATATACAATACTTTTCCCCTCGTTTCTTTTTCTTAAAAAAGAGCATCGTTACCGAAGTCGGCATCTGCAAAACCCTCTAAATGAAATTTTTCATAAATTTACGTTAATCGTTCCTTTTAAATATTTTCGAATTCTTTTTGCATATTCAAATATATCTGATCAGTTACGCATTCTTGAAATTGACTTAAAAAGTTCACTGAGTAACTAATGTCAGAGAGGTTTCGTAGTGTTGGCGATATAATTTAAGCAACCAATTAATTGTCTAAACGGTTTGTTTGTACTGTTTTCATTTACGTTACGTATTTTCAAATTCATTTCCATAGGGTTCTTTTGGTCTCTTACAGTCATCCATCCGAAATTTTTTTAATACTTTTGTCTCCTTGTTCCAAGTTAAATCGATACCTAAGAATGTATCTGCATTTGTAGACTCGGATATTCTAAATCTGTTACGCAAGTCGGTTTTAATTTCTTCGATATCTTTCATACAGTCAGATGTTATAAAAATGTCATCGACGTATAATAAAACATGAATTCGTTTACCTTTATCTACCTTATAATTTTGAAATTCTTATCGATAGAGAATTCGTTAATACACTCGTTCCACATGCGACTTGATTCGGGCATAGGCCGTAGCGTAAATTGCCTTCTCTAGACGACACACTTTACCATTTTTCCTGTAACCTTCAGGTAAATGCATGAAAATCTTCTGTCCTTTTAATGGCGGAGCATTCAAGAAAGCGTTCGATACGTCTACATTTAATTGGGAGACATAGAGAGGTCCATCGTTGACGCTGTCGTGCCTAACGAGGGACTCTCTTGTCTCAGCAATTTCTAACTCCCAGGCTGAAGGCTATCTCCTTATACTCGAGAGTAATTCGGGTAAATGTTCACCGCATTCATCCTTCGTTTGACATCCCCTCCACTCAAATGTAATTCGGGTAAAATACATGTATCTCTCATTTAATTAATTTATGTTAATTAGAGCAAGATGGGGAGTATAGACAAAGAAGCTGACGCTTTCTCCATCAAAACTTCCAACTCCCAGGCAGAAGGCCATCTCCTTATACTTGAGAGTAATTCGGGTAAAGTACAAATATTTCATGCAAGTATCTCCCACTTTATCATTAAAACATCCTAATCTCAGATATGATGCTAAAAACACACATGTCTCACCGCATATGAGTTCCGCCATAATGTAAAATAAAATCCGAAAACGCGAGGAAAAATAAATAATTTAACCGCCACCACTATTAAAAATCATCCCGCCGTAAATATAACACATATAAACAATTAAGATCTCATTAAGAAATCACCTCCTTAATCACCTACCCCATTAACAACATACAAACATCAACGCGCGCGAGTTCCACTCTAAATCTCACGCGAAATGTGTATAAACATTCCCCTTCAAACATCTAGGTCTGCAATGTGACATACGTAAAGTGATGCCGGACCAGCATTTTATATCTACTCCGAAGCATATATATGAATTATTCAGCTGCTTACCTAACTCACATCCTCTATAGCACAAATTCTTGCCTTAAAAACTCGATTATCTTCATCTGGCTTTAAACTAAATACCCAATGGCAAGATATAATTTCTCCATCAAAGTCCTGTTCATCTACTTCCTTCCAAACCTTATTTCTCTTCATAGCCTCCATTTCTTTCTCGGTAGCCCTCTTCCATTCCTCGGCATGCACACTATTCATAGCTTCCTCATACGAGACTGGCACATCTCTATCCACCCAAGACAAAACAAACCTGAAACCTGGTAATCCTCATATTTTCGAGGGAGTGTCCTAACACACTTAGGCCTTTCATTTACGTTCACGACTTCCTCAGAGTTCACTTCATGCGCTTCCGACTCGTTGGTTATAAGTTCCTCAGGAATCTGCTCTCTGAATTCTCATTCGTTAACACAATACTGTTCATCATTCTGTATATATTTTAACAGTCTGTTTAGTACTCGGGGGTCTTCGATATCATATTCTTATCACGATGACTACACGACCAAATCTGTTCAAATTCGACACACCTACTGTGCTCAACTTCAAAATCTCGAATATTCTCAGATTCGTCAAAAATTACGTTACGAGCAACGCGGATCTTATTACTGTCCGCATACCATACCTATTTTGTAAAACCTGTGGTTGTATACTTAACCCACGAGAATACATTTACTGCCGCTTTCGGCATCAAATTTACTTCGAAACTGTTTTGGTATGCATTCGAATGCAACAACACAACCAAAGACTTTCATTTTTCTTACGTTATAGGTTTATGATTAAAAATTATCTCAGCTATGGCGTCATTTGATTATTATCTTTAACGGGACATCTATTCAGAATATAAGCTGATGTGTATACTGCATAAGGCCATAATTCAATTTTTAAGCCTGAATCAATGAAAATGGATCGAGCTTTCTCCATAAGGGATCTTCCACATTGTTCGATACAAGAGTTGAGTTGAGGAGTATAAGGCGCGACATACTGGACATGAATACCTCTATTTCGGGAAAAATTCACGAACTCTGTACTATGTAAACTCGCCACCTCTATCACAACGAATACAATTTACTATAAAATTAGTAGGTATATAGCAGAACTACAGTCGAAAATGGTCGTCTCCTTTATCATGCAATTTCATAATTTATGCTCATCAAATTCACTATAGGTAATTCATAAGAAAGTAGTGTTTTGTAGAAAGTGAATTACAAAAGACAAAGTAGAAAAAATTAAAAAAAATAATTTAGTAATTCAGGCCAAATTAAATTTTAACATTTTTCACCAAACATCTTAAAATTTAAACTTAGAATTGAAAATTTCCAAAGAACAAAAATTAACCAAAAATGATTATTAATAAATCTTGTAATATATAAATTCCATTACAAAACAATCATGTTCGAACTCATCGGACTTCGTGGTATATCAGTAATTCTTACGTAAACTTCTCTATTTATTTTACTGTCAAAATTCAATTAATTTCATCTCAATCATTTATTTCATAATTCCTTTTCAATTTCTTATTCTCATTTCTTATCATATCATTATCTCCTTTAAAATGTTTGACGGGCATCTATCAATCATAAATTATGTTTTCCCCCCGAATTTTACATCGATTCTACATTTTATGTACATTTCACATTTCATGTACATTTTACATTCATTTTACATAAAATGTAAAATAAATCATTTTACATGTAAAATGCCAACCGTGGTACTGCATTTTTTTAGATACGCATCTGTTACATAAGGTACTTACCTCAAAATACGCCAAATTCCGAATTAACAACGCTACCTATAGGTACTTATTTCTTGGTAAGTACTATAGATACCGGTTACGCTGAATAGGCGGCGTAACCGTGACCAGGTTCGCTAGTGTTGACCTCCTACAAAGGTGATCAAGGTTGATGTTCCCATAAGAAGACGTGTAAAGTTGACGGTATACTTTAAAGCTTCCGTAATTGCTGAAAATGGGTTTTCTTGAGTCATATAACATGTCAAATTAAAGCTTGAAGTCTCTAGTTCATGATGAAAGGTAATTTATTGCACTTTATTCGCTCCTAGCTGGATGAATAAGTTGATTTCCAAATTATTGTTTTTCTTACGGAAGGGTACCGTTGGTACGAAACGCGTTTGTAAGCAACTAACACATGAAAAATCGAGCCGTTTTAAGTTCATAACGGAAAACTAGAGACCTCAATCTCTAAATTCATCTATTATGAGCTGCAAGAAAACATTTTATTGACTAGAAAAAGCGAATTCAAGTTATAAGCATTCTTATGGTGATAACTTCCATGATCACCTTTGCAGCGCAGGGCTACCAACTTCGGAAGCTCTCGGTTACGCCGCCTATATGTTATCGATTATAGTCATAACAGACGGAAACTATGGAGGTTTGTAGTTAATTAAAATGTCTAACCACAGCTAAAGTTAGCTATTAAAAAGTGTAACGATTTTATTATCATTTTGAGTGGCCCAATGCCATAGAAATAGAAATCTTGCACGTTGAATTCAAAAAAAAAGAAAAGGTTTGATATATTTATTTGTGATTTTAGTTTGAACAAGTTGTTGCGTGAAGTTAACTTTTAGTGGGAGAAAAAAAGCTCTCAAGTAAGTTTCTTTGATATTGGTATGTCGTAAATTTACCCCATTTTCTACATATTGCGCTCAATGAATTTTCAAACTAATGATTTCTTCGAATTTAATTATGTGATGAAAGTTCCTTAGTACTTGCTTCTAATAATGCTAACTGTTGTTTTTTGTTTCAGAAAGGAAAATAAGCGACGATTATGAAGTGCATGAGCATGATTAAATGCACTGAATGAAATTCATGAACGAAAGTGGTCTACAAATGCTGCCCGCGCTCAGTGTAACATACCGCGTCGACCGTTACAAGATTATATTTCAAAAAGAAACACTTGAATAAAAATCTTGATTAAAATTTGAATTTTTCATTATTAGATGGTAAATTGTCCTCTTGGCCCCCATTTCTTACCTGTCTCTGATTTACTCCCCAAAAGCACTCCAGAAAACTCTTTCAAAATATCCTTTAAAAAACAAAAAAAACATGTGCTGGTGTTGTTAGGAACACATCAAGAGACGTTCCCAATACCGCCAATCAACTTCATGAGTTCATAGCCCCACACTAAATCAAGTAAGTGAGGTCAATAATACTTTAATCTTTCCTATTTTACCCCTCCCGGTCAAAAACTTCGCAGATTAATTACTTTGCCAACCATCGTCATTCTTGCTTAGCAGGGCGTTAATTAGGGCCAACATCTTACATATTTTTCGCATGTTCAATTGACGTTGGTAGAGTTGTTTCACGAAAAGTTGAAGGCATATTCAACCCATGATATTAATGTTCATTAGATATTTATAAAGGGTCACAAAGTAACGGTTGAATCTACGCAGTACTATCCAATCGACTACGCTTGAGTAGGCAAAAGAGCCGCGTAAAAGGATCAAAATGGATCTGGAACAAGCCGGATTAGGTATTTTGGGGCCTCCCAATTACCAATTACGCTTCAAAATGGTCATTTCTACTTCTCTTTAAAAAGAGTCGCCTCCTTTTGCCCTCTTGAGATGACCCAAAAAGCGAAAAATGTTTTAGGTTCACATTCCTTTCCTTTCTGGGAATCCGCTGATGATTCTTCAGGAAAAATTACACGTATTTTAACTTGATGCATTGATTGTTTTACTTAGGTACCAGACTCTTAGCCCGACCTAGCTCAACTTTGCGCCCGGCCTACTTTTTTTTTTTTTACTGTCCCCCTGAAGATATTTTTATAATGCGTGGATATCTATAAACATAGGTAAAAAATTATTACATACTAGCCCGACGTAAGATTCGAGCAGCCCTGCCAAACTGATGGGGTACGCTACTGGCCTGTGTGCACAATAACCATTGTTAATTATTTGTTCTTCTCATTATACACTTAAATGGACTGCATTAGAATGTTCCTAATGGATATTACCATATTAAGTGTCCCTAGAGCCCATTAGATTCATTTTGAGGATAAAGTGGAGGCCAGATAGGTAAAGCATCCTGCAGGCAGCGTTTCACATACCTGATCATTTGTGGTGCGCGGTATCTCAGAGTAGGATTTTAGGGTGGCTCAGCCTAATGCTCTCGTATGTTGTGCATCATGTTGAGTATGTAGATACCATTTTTTTTAGGGAATATAAAAAGTAATGTTATTGATTGGATGAGCTGAAATAGGTGTGTAAATTATTTTTTGATCGAAAGGATATTTTCGGTATCTAGTACAATTTTCCCGTTGTTTGTAAGAAACACAAAAATTACAAGATAGAAAGTTCTTCGATGGCTTCCCATGGCATTTCCCACGGAATTAAGGAGATGACGCTTAGTCATGCAGGGATTTCTAAGATTACATTTCCGATCGAAAGAATGTTTTCTCCGTTTCTTATAGGTTTCGAGGGGCATCGTCCGATTGCATCCGGGTCAGTAAGGGGAGATAAATTATTGAAGAAAATAAGTGTTTTGATTGCGGCCCGATGTAGGGTTTGATTGCGTCCAGGCTCATAGTTCGATTGCGTCCCAGTCAATTTAGCGTCATCCAGAGTGCACCACGAGGAGGCAGACTGAATTACATCCCAAAAATTGTGTTTACTTATGCAGTAACAGGAGAATTTTTATGAGAAACTGCCTCCACATAATCGTCAATAGTTATTGCTGCGCGGCGGCATTAAGAATAAGCTTCGTATCTGTTTGACATCGTCGTAATTGTTCAAGGAACAAAAAGATATTCGGGTGAGTCTTATAGAACGAAGAATTGAATTTCGAATGAAAACTCTCACAAGCGTTCGTTGTCCGAGTAATACTATTACTAAGCTCTGGCCACATGTGTGGAGGAAAAGTAGAATCCTCCACCATGTAGTTGTCGGTCAAATAATCTAAAAACAACACGATTTTGGAGAGTTGTGGGGCATTCTGCATTCTATCAGGCAGGTTGCAACATGATGGACGTAATCGAACCATTAGGGTAGCGGACGGTTTATATTTCGGACGCAATCGAACCATTCGAAGCAAGGGGCAAAAACGGGACGCAATAAAACCACAAAAAAGTTGTGAAGGCTACTTTTCGGACGCAATCGGGCTTCTCCGGTTTCGAGTGATTTGGTAAAAATTGCCATGGAAAAAAAAACTTTGTCCACCCCTCTGGGTGAGAGAGCTCAAGTAGTGTGAAAGAAGGATATTTTACCCGTAGGTAATTCACGGAACTATGTTTGATGTGCAATTTCTTCCCATTAAACTGTAGGTCTTCCGCAGACTAGCGTTTTGGACGACTCTCACCTCACTTATATTGGCTCACTATACTTTCTCTTCTGCATCTGTCTGTTGTGGTTTCTGTTTTCCTGTCCATGTATCTATCAATCTTCTCTTCCTGCCCTTTAGGTTCGATTTTGAGCCAACTGGTCTGCGCCTGCCATTCTTTCTAATTTCATGCGTAGGGACCTTCCCTCAACTTAATTCAGCATTCGCTCCCTTTTGTGAGTGCCGGCAGCAGCGGAGGCCCTGCCATAGGCGTTTTTAGACACTTCAAAGTATGAATGTTTTCCCCCAATTTCAGGCATTGGTCCGAGGCGTTGCTCCTTGTGAATAGAGAGATGTAGATTTTTCGTATATTTCGAATAAATTCAGTTTTGTACAACATTGTTTCTCTGTAATTATTATTTTCGTTTTCGAGCTTAAACTTAATTGATTTTAGTTCAAACCCTTTTGCATAGACACTCTTATTTTCCCAACAAAACTCGGAATTTTTTGAAAATTGTTACTTATACTTTTTATTTACAAACACTTTTTGTTCCAATGAATTCTTACTCAAGAATAATGATTAGCGAATGTCCACGTTTCAATCATTTTTGTAATGCCTTTCTTTAGTTAACCATAAAAATTATTCTTAGCATTTTTCGTAGTCTTATAAATTATAAATACAGGTTCTCAAATCAATAATTTATTAAAGCCTAAAATTTTTTTTCATCTTCAAAACGTCTTGTCAAAATTATTTAGCGAAATTTGCCATAGATTTTCGTTGGGCAATTTCGTATTAGTTTGCTCCCCCCCCCCTAAAAGACGTACTTTCGCCTCTTGACCACTTCGAATATAGCTCAAATTGGCAGACAGCATTGGAATATATCCCAGTATGCGTCTGAAATCGTGATATACAATTGAATTTTCTTCACTTCTCATAACAGAAGCAGGATATAAAGGAACACAATGTATGGTTGTATAGGTTTTGATGTGAAAAATTAAATCGTCTATGTAGTTCACAATTATTTCAATTTTTTCCCCTTTGAAAATTTTGTAATCTGAAGTGTATAACTATTCCAAAATATCTATATAATATAGCTTCAATCAAACATGCCATCGATTTGAGTCAAAAGCCTTTTGTCAACTCTCTGACAAAAATTTATTTACTTAGTGGAAGTAATTTTCGTTCATGAGAAAAGTGAAGATTTTAAAATATGTGTTACATGCAGATGATAAAATACTGAAGGTCTGTACCAACATACGAGTTGTGTTATTTTTCAAGGATGGAATAGTAATTTGAAAAAGATTTAGTTAACATAAGCCCACAACTGTATACAGCATTGGGTCACGCGGGGTATTGTGTCCCTCCTAAAATGTCAATAAAATACTTCTTTATGCTTACTCTGGTTGAAAATTCGAAAAATTATCATTCACTATGCTCGCGACTAAGATATTAGTACTTGACTTTGCTTTTTTTTTTTTTTTTTTTTTTTTTTCCTGTAGCCGCTCACCCAAAAAATGGCTAGATACGCTTTTGTACTGAATACAAGTATGATGTATCCGATGTATGACGAGTAGTGAGTACTTTGTGAGAAATCTAAATTTTGAGACATTATTTCGCTATTAAAGTTTTGGAAAACGGATTGTCTTATAGATGACCACTAGTTACAGTTATAAGTCTAGCATGAAGTTTTTCTATTCGAGTGAAAATATTTGAAATAAAACTTTTCTCTAATACGAAAAATCATCGACGCCAAATTTTGACTGGAAGTCAGCTGGACTTTTGTCTATAATAAATCAAGATTTTGGCAATATTTTAACATAAATATTCCCGACACCATAAGTTCCATACTAAAATCAAAAATGAATCATATGATAGTGTACAGTATCTAAATCTTTATGACCACGCGTAAGACTTTTAAAAACCAACGTCGCCATTAATGTTCCAAATCAACGACTAATTCAACCCAAAAATGATAGTACCAAATCAGCACCTTCAATCACATTGCCCTGAAAACAGCAAGAGGGCGCCACCAAGGAGGGGGCTAGGGGCTATAGCATCCCCAAATTCTCTGAAATTTTTTCAAAATTCATTTTGAAATGAAAAAAAAAGTTGACGCCGATGGCCTGATGCGGTTACGTTGTGTTGCAAGTTCGTACACATTTACATCTCATGAAAACAAGTAAGTAGGTAGGTACCAAAATTAGGTAGGTACTAAATCGAGCCCTTACTCCTGATCTAGTTTTTTTCCCCCTAAATTCTGGCCCCCATAAAAAAAAGTTCTGGTTGCGCCCTAGGAAAACAATGATTACAGTTCACATTTCACATTTCGTAAGAAATTGCCATCAATATACCGTGCAAACGTTGCGTTAAATTTAATAATAATCGTTCTGAAAAAATCGATTTTACTACAGAAAATCGATTTTAAATGATATTGAAAATGTTTCAATTACAGTAATCCCATTCAACGCCTATGTAAGTCTAATTTTGATTAAAATTTCTTTATTTTTTCTTAAATTAATATACTTTTTTTTAATTCAATAAATTTTAATTTAAAAAATATAAATAAAATTTTTTATGCAAAGAAACTTTCAGAATTTTTAGATTGAAAAAAAATAATAATTTTATGTCTCACCATAGAAATTTTTTACTTAGCAGTTGGGAAAATTTACTTTTTCAGTCAGGCGGAAGTGGGAAATTTCAAGTAAATTGGAAAAATTTAAAAAGTTAAGAGGTTTTTTTTTGCTTGGTACTTAAGAATTTTGAGTTGAGAAGTTGGAAGAAGTCAACAAGTCGAAAGGTTTTTTTTGCTTTGATACTTGAGGAGGTTTAGTTGAGTCAGTTGGGATTTTCATAATTTTTGCCCCCCCCCCCCCCCACTAGGAAAAACTCTTCGGTACGTCCCTGTGTCGATCAATGCCCAAACCCTCGAGTAAACATTATAAATTTATGATGTTTGTTTTCTTACTTTGAAATCGAGATAAAATTCTTGGAGTCAGGCCCGTATAGCTAACCGCTTGTGTGTGCCAGAGAATTTGATTATTCAACCAGAGCAATGAGCCATAAAAGTACAATACAAAATTTTTTTTCACCTTTGGCTGTTTCTATGTATTTATTATTCTTATTATTCTCATTATCATGATTACATTTTTTTTTGAGAATGTGCTAGCCAGGGCTGCACGCTTGCCAGCCAAGGCTCTGACGTGATAGCTACGGGCCTGCTTGGAGTAACGGAGCCGCTCTATAGCTTGATAATTTACATAAATTGCATTGATACTTACATGTAATTTCACTGTAAACGATGTTGAAATCTTATCATTGGCATACCTCAGCACATGAATATCAGCGCGAAAAAAACGGTGCTATTTACTAGTTGGTCTTCACTGCATTTAGTTAAGCTCTAGTATTCGTAATAAAATCTCTTTTGAAAATCGAATGGTGGTCAATAGTTGGTTACATACATTTGTACGGGGCGGGGCTTTGATATGAGTACTTATCTGAATATCTTCCCAGATTTAAATGATCTAACTGTTTACCAACATGGCACGTACTTTACCAATGAGTCACATGGGTATGATGAAGAAAGTGATATCGAAGTGGAGGACAGATTTTCCCAACTTGTGTGCAATAAACTGTAGCAAATGGATCAGAAAACTGATTTTCTTCGTGCTTTCTCATAGCTAACATGGAACAGATTACTTCTGTTGCGGTTTCAATGTGAATAAATTCGAGAAAATAAAAACATATCATAGGGGAAAGTCGGGGATTGTGCGCACCTAAAAAAAACTCGTAATTGTGGGCCTTAAAACAAGTTAAGAAGTTGTTGTTTGCATCAAATAATACCCACATCTATTTAGTAGCTCAGATGAAAGTTTCATTAGTTTTGGTTTTCATTTTAAAGAGTTGTATGCAACTTAGTAAAAATAAAAAAGTCATTTGCGCAGGTGGTAGGTAGGTAATTTTCCGCGTAGCTCAAATCAGTGTCTTAATTGTGGCAAGAATCTTCTCCGCTTTCGGACGGGGAGGCTAGAACATATTATAACTTTTGATTATTGAGTGATAATGTCAAAAAGGATACTATATCGAAATAAACTTTTCTATCACTGAATCGAAATATCGTACCAGATTCCCGATGCAATCCCGGTTTGAACCATAAATTTGACTTCGTCTTCATCCCAGGTAGGCTCCATTGAATTGGCAGAAGAAATTCAACGAAGTAGGTATTGGTCCCTATGGGATATTAATGATTCAGAAGGTTTATTCAGATTTTCGATCTGGCCCAATTTGTGTTCAAAAACGTGAATGTTCCCTCTCGACCATAGGAACCCGATTAACTTTGCTAAAAGAACCTGTGGAAGTATCCGCCGAATATTTTCTTAGATGGCTGTTTCAGAAGATATTCTGCGATAGAAGAAATGAAGCAGCCACTTCCGTCTGCTGCCTTATCCCTTTTGACATCAGGAAGAAGTTCACACGAAATTTGACATATCTCGTACGTTCGGATCCCTGATTGAGGGGTGATTCATTGAAGAGAAACCTAATGGTTTCAACATGATGCGAATCTCGTGATTTTTATACTTGTGCACTACCTCACCATTGTTAATCATTTGGTGTTCTCATACAATGAAATGTCTGCAGTTGAATGTTCCTGATGGGTGCTATCATCAAGTGTCCCTGAAGGCTACTAGATATATTTAGGGAGAAAGTGGAGGCCAGATGAGTGAAGCTTCCTCCAGAGTTTCCACATACGTGAACAATTTGGATGTGTGAGTCAGGCAACATGCCAGTAGATGGTCAATTCCTTTAAAGCGCCGTATTTGCTATTAGAATGGGAATAAAAAATTGGCCATTCTGGCATCATAAAATTAAAGGATTGATCAACAAATTGAAATGATTACGAAGCACCCAGCATGGCTCTGGTATCACGGTAATCATCTGTTGAAAATATCAATATGACCATAATTCGGCATGATTGCCAATTATTGGTTACCTCTCCAAACGTAATTTCGCTTATTATAGCATGAAAGACCAAGTAAAACGAACCATGAATCTGAAAACCGGAACGCGGTACGATAAATAGGGGAGGTTTTATTGTTGTTTGAATTTTGACATCGCTTTGCCAATTTTGGTCGACCAAAAATTGGCATGAAAATTTAATTTGACTTGAAATTTTCGTAGCTTGTTAATTTTGAACCGATTGCCAATTCTTGGTCACGCCAAATTTGGGTCAACTTTTCAAATCGTGTCTTTGCTTAATTTCTCGATCAAAAGTAAATTTAGGACACAAAATATACGACTGAAGTGGATAAAAACCCAGAAAAGTTGAATTTTCGCGAAGTTAAGCGCGGCACTTTCAAAAAAATTTTGGAAATTATTCGGTTTCTCCGCGTCAGTACAAGATGGCAACTATTTTCAAAAATATTTCTAAAAAAGGTGTCTGAACCTTATAAAATAATAAAAACATAATTGGAACCAATAAAATCAATAAATATTCGTACTTATCATAATTAATTTTTTCCGCACAATCGTTGTTTTTTTTTGGCACCTCAAAAAACGTGATAAATAAGCAGGTAAATTTTTTTACAAAATCACTGATAACTTCTTAACAAATCACTATTTCACAGCACAAAATGTGTCGTTTAGAAGGTAGACGCCTAGAAAACAACCTAAATACCATTAGATAGCAGCACTAGCCACCTAAACTAGTTCGATCTGTGACACTATGAAAATTGACCATAATTCGACATGGTGACCAAGAATTAGCATTTTGCCTTATCGCAGAGTTGGATCTTAAGATAGCTCAACCTGAGGCTCCTCGTTATGTTGGGCATCACGTTAGATACACGGATACTCATCATTTCGTAGGAAATTCCCACAATAATGTTATTGATTTAATTAACTGCTCAGCTCTCAGAGCCAACTTATAGTTAGTTCTGGTATATTTGAAAAAAGGAACGCAAGAAGTAAAAAATTTTAGTACTTCTCGTGTTTGGTACCTAACCTTTCTGTTAAGAATTTTATTACAATATATATGTTTGATCGAGTGAATATTTTCCCCGTCTACTACAGTTTTCTCATTGCCACTAAAAAACATAAAATATTAGATACAAGATATGTGGATAGTACTTCGGTGACTTCCCGTGGCATTCCCCGTTTAGTCTAGGAAATGAAACTTATCTTACTGGAATTTTTTAGCGTAAATAATATTCGATCGAATGAATGTTTTCCTCATTATTTATAGGTTCCGAGTCATTCGATATGAACTGAAATGGAGGAACACTGTCCACCCTTCAGACAGAGAGAAAGCTCATGCGGTGGAAAAGAAGGGTATTTTACATGTAAGTAAAATTCACGGGGCTATGTTTGGTGGTACATAATTTCTTCCGATTTATGAGAAAAAAGATAGAACTGTTAAAAAACAATCTAAAATCGATTTAAATCGATAGGCTTGCCTCTTATCGATTATCGATAAGGGTCCTCGAGTTTACGATTTAATCGATTTGCCTTTGTGCATAACACTGAAATTTGAAATGAAGAATCTGGAAAAATGGTCCTATGCTTCCCGTATTAAGGAGCCTATTCCACTAATTGTGTCAAGTATATCCAATAGCCCTGTTCTGTTTCCTTGCTTTTTTTAAGAGAGAAGTGAGAAGACAAAAAAAAAATCAAGCGGCTGACCAACTGACCGAGTGAAGTTAGTTTTGTCATCAGTTATCTGTATTTAGTTCAGTCTTCGATTCAGTCTTCAATCTTGTGTTGTCTGGCTGGAGTATGTTCGTTAGATTACCGAAAAATCAAAAATTAAATCTGAATGTCGAAATTGATTAATTTCTCATAAGATGAGTTGTGCCAATAATAATTGCAACGAGAGAAAGAGTGCCAGCAATTTCGATTTAACTATAGTTCCACCGCCAATCTTTCAACTTCGAATATGAGTTCTAAAAGTTCGAAGTCCACGTTACACCATCTAAAAGTCATGCTTACTTTTAGAATTTTAATTCTCTCTTTGAAAATAAGTCATGCAAATTGCGAATGCAATGTTTCATCTTGTCATATCCCATCATCCAGAGCTAGTTTGCAAAAAGAACATGATCAGGCATTCAATTCTGATTTCCCATTTTCGTGCATATTTGTCTCCTGTTCACAGTACCAGATTACCAGGCTGCACAAGTGCAGGCTCTACAGGGTTCAATTAGGAGAAATGGGGACTCAGTACAACGTAGATTAAAGAATTACTGAATTATCGTTTTAAATCGATCTAAATCGATAAGAAAGGACAACAAATCGATTTAAATCGATAAGAAAAATGTTAGATGTCTTTAGCCCAAATTGCGGACTTATTCATTTCGTTGTCAAGAAAATAATCCTAAGTTTAAATTTACGTATATTGATTGATAATATTTATTATGCTGAATAAAGAATAAGCATACATCATGACAAAATTTTGTATAACAAATTACAGAAAAAAAAAGAAGAGTAAAATAAATCATGAAACAAAAATTACAATTACAGATTTACATGGTGGCTTTTCGTGGGATCAGTTCTCGGTTGTCACGCTTTGATAATTCGGAGGATGGCTATTGTTTCAACAGTAATGGACCAGGAATGCAGCTGCAGTAGAAATGTTCTCGATAAGTTGACTAAGAAGTTTTTGCGAAGCATTTTTCAATAGGAACGGACTTTTCGGTCACCCCGTATATCACAGAAATCTTTCAAATGGCGTGGTTACTTCTTCTACTATTTTGTTCCTTCTCCATTTTTCTACTTTTCGCATTCCTTTTTTCCTTCATTTTTTTTGCTGTTTTTTTATATGACAATTCAAAATTTTTCCGCTATAGGCAGCTGCCTAGTTTGCCTAACGGTAAAAACCCCTCTGAATTAGTCAAATGAATGTCGTTCGCTTCTTTTTTTTATGTCTTCTTCTTACCTATAATGCAAATAGCTGGTTTATAGTGGTGGAGAAGCGTTCACGGGGGGTGAACAGTTACTAAAATAATGGTGAAAAGTCTTTCACTCGTATAATTTTTCAGGGTTTTTGGAGGCTTTTAATAGAAGCCACCTATTTGCGCCAACGTTTTTAGCACTTTTCAAAGAATAAAGATAATCGATGAATTCTGATACTAGGCCTGCCATAAAAATAGAAAAATATGTTGGAAAAACATTAGTGTTTCAGTACTACTGTTAAATTCACAATTTTAGTTCGTTTTACCCTCTAATGCAACAGTGTAGAATGTAATTTGCACACTTAATGAAACATTAGTTTCGATTCATGAAAAAATTTCCTAACTTGGCAAGAAAACTTGTATCACAACTCACAAATTTGCTTAGTTACCCCATCACAACCCGGATTTGCAGTGATTTTTCACACCCCGCCTAGCGCACATGTAGGCAAGTAATGTGTTTTTGAAATGCAGAATTAAATTTGTCCCTTTACTAAGTATTTTTTCTTTTCCCCTCTATTCTGACTCAGGCCCATTCGGGGCTTTCCGTGATAGGAGGTGGGGTGTCCCGGGTATAATTTGGCATGCGTGCATCGCCATACGCCCATCTAACATCGACGTTCTGATTTCAATCGATCAGCAATCGCTAATTTTAAGTAAATTCCTAGGATTTCAGAAACACTTTCTAATTTTTAGTATAGTACTTATTTCTCGAATAGAAAGATTTCAGAAACACTTTTTAATTTTTAGTATAGTACTTATTTCTCGAATAGAAAAAAACGGTTCAGGTACCACATTAACTTCTACGTTCTTATGGTGATATGAAGACATATTAGTTAATTTGTTCTTTATTCTTTCTTTATACACCCAGCTTCCGTTAACAGCCTTTCGGCCAGTTAGACGAAGCAGGGGGCTATGTACAGAACATTATTTAACAAAAAAAAGAAAGTTGAAAAATAGAATATATTCATAGACGGATCCAGGGTGGGGGTCACCTCCCCTTGAACTTAATTTTTAAATTTAAAAGTACAAAATAACTTGCTACTAGATAGTTTTTATATAATACGAGGGAGCTTCGCTTCCTAGCCGTTTTGCGGCCCACCCCAGCCGTCACTCGCTTCGCTCGTGCCGGCCTGCAGTATTTCGCAAGCTGGAAAAGTATAACTGCTATTTAAAAAAATATTATTAGAAGTTATAAAATGCCGATACTGGCCCAGCCCGCAGGCTATTCTAAGCGACATGCTTGACGTCATGAAGCATGGTGTATGAAGGCTAATGTTTGTATATATTTCGCGTGAGATTTTGTGTGTGTATGCATAAAGTTTCATGGTGAAAATGAGAGATATTAATATTTTTTATCTATGATATTTTAACCTATCAAGCATCTGATGAGAGACATTAATTATTATTATTTTATCCGAATGACGAGAGATGATTTTTCGGCGGCAGGGGCGCCAGCCCCGTCGTTGAAGAGTCTGTCTCTCCCAGCTAAATTATGTTTCGTTCAACCCGAGAGTTTTGAGGAAAAAGCTATAGCTTGTTTGTCCTCTCCTTCGTGCATCTCCCTCGCGCGTTAGATGTATCCAAATTACGAGAGTCTGTTTCTCCCTCGTGCGTTAGATGTATCCAAATTACGAGAGATGAGTATTCGATGGCAGGGGCGGTAGCCCCGCCGTTGGAGAGTCTATCTCTCCCTCGTGCGTTAGATGTATCCAAATTACGAGAGATGAGTATTCGATGGCAGGGGCGGTAGCCCCGCCGTTGGAGAGTCCGTCTCTCCCAGCTAAATTATGATTCGATCGAATATTATCGTCGATTATTAAAGAATGAATGAACGGAAATATTTTGATTCGAAAGAAATATCGATGCGAAATATGTATCTGCTGGTCTCCCGAGTTCGCGATACCTACCATTTTCCAGATCCAAATGTAAAATTAGATCGACGCTTAATGTATTATCGCCAAAGGTGTAAGACGATTTCACGTTTGAAAATTGCGCGTATTTATTGTAACGATTCGGCTTTTATGCCTTCGGCAGTGTCTTCCGAACGAAACATAAGCAATTACAAAGCAGGACAAGTATACTCACCCATAATTGTATTCCTGTCGGAAAATTAACGAGTCAACCAAGGATACTTTCTCTTTTATCCTACTCTATGCAAATGTCACCAGAGTGTAAGCGGTAAAACAAGAGTATATAAACGGTAATTGAGGGTTGAGTAAACGATTCCGATTTTGTTAGAGCTGATTGCATCGAGTGTATCCACTCCTTAGCTAACTGTATTTGTATTTGATTTCGAATTACCGCTTCGCGTCATAATTTTTCGCCGTTCAAACGCTGAAACTGTAAGTATTTTTCAAATTATGTACTTTTTTCACGTTCGTATCTGTCGCTGCGAATTTTTTCTTTTTCAAATTTCAATTTTTTAAACGCGTCCGTACATATTACCGCAAATTTATTTTTCGTTTTTCTAATTTAAAGAAAAATGACATCAAACATGGGATTACCCGATTCTGTTGCCGCCGTCGCCACCGCTGCAACCCACGAATTCGAGTCGCCATCCGCGGAAGATCTGGCTGCTGCCGGTCCGAGTCGAGGGGGCAATTCAGGAGGAGGAGGAGGAGGATCAACTCCTCGTAATACTAACAACAATGTAAGAATTTTCGTCTTTTTTATTTTCGAAATTTGTCAAATTGATCGATTGTTTGCATAATACTTGAGGAAATCGCGATCATAATCAAAATTAATATTTTCCCGATATTTCGTAGAATAATCGAAAACGTTCGGCAACCTCATCAAACAAGCGCGTTGGGAGAGCTCCAGCTGCTGCTGCTGCTACTACTGCTGCTGCTGCTATTGCTAGACAGGAAGAAGCTGATGAAACAATTTTATGTTCGGTTTGCGAAACCGTTCATAAAAAATCGTTTTGGTATCGGCATATCATCTCCCAGGCGCATAAAAATGCTGTTCATCGAAGCAGTTTTGAAAATGTAGATGAAATTCGGGGGATAATTCTTCATCAGGGGCAGGATATGTTGGTGTACGATATTCTCTTCAAAGTCGACGATGACGCCATTGTGAATATCGACGGGGACGATAATATTAATTTCGTTCGCCCCGAGTTAGAAAGCATTGATGAGGCATCGCTCGATGAAACACTCCAGGGTGCAAAGGATACGATTGAAAATTTTTTCGCCTACTTTTACGATGGAATATTGTACAGGTTAGAGGAGGGACTAGCGCTTCATAATAGTATTAAGGTACACTGCTCCCTCAGCTTATCCATGCAAAAGTACACTTCCGATGGTCGAATAATGCATGAAAATGTATCATTACGAACAACGGCGGATGAAATTTTAGTTGGAACGGACTTGAGGGAGTGGCTTGTCTTTTTAATCGCCGAAATGCTTATCAAGTATGAGGAGAACTCGTATCGCGGATCGAATTGGTCTCTCCAAAGAGTCAACGACTTTGAATTACACATCAGTAAATTTTCTCCTCTGCGCGCCTCGTCCTACATTCCGCTTCCAAATGAAATAATTCGGAAAAAGGCTGTTATCAATGTTTTAAACGTTGACGATGAATTTTGCTTTAAGTATTCAATTTTAAGTAAACTAGTTTATGAGAAAACCCCCAAAGTTTCTCATCCGAATCGCGTAAGTATTTATAAGAGAGCCGAGTACAAAAATAAGTTTAATTTCGATGGTGTTAGATTTCCAACGCCTCTATCCGATATTAGTATTTTTGAGAAAAATAATTCCGCGTCTGTTAATATTTACGGATTATGTAATGAACGTAAAAACGAGACATTTGTCTACCCTATTCGTATTTCAAAAAATTACGTTCCAGAGAAACATTTTAACTTATTATACGTCCAAGACGAGGCATCCATGACCAGAGAGGTCGAACCCGTCCCCGGACATTATTGTTACATTACTAATTTGAGTAGGCTGGTCAGTGCGCAAAATAATACCCATGGGCATGTTCTCCATATATGTCACCGGTGTTTAATAAGTTTTAACAGCGAATCAAAATTAGCCGAACACGGTCAATTTTGTAAAAAATATCATTCTATTCGAGCGGAAATGCCTACTCCCGAAAAAGCTATTCAATCATTTAAGAATTTTAGCTTTAAGGAAAGGATTCCGTATATTGTATACGCAGACTTTGAATGCGCCCTTGTACCTTATTCAACAGCCAATCGTGAGTTAAATGTTGAGGGTGCGTTCACGGAGAAGACGCAAATCCATTTGCCGACCTCTTATTGTTACTATATAGTATCTTGTAACAGTTCAGACAGCGCAGTTTACAAGCCTCATCTTTACAGAGGACCAAAGGCGGTACAGCATTTTTGGGCGAGTCTTCGCTCTGATTTAGAAAAAATTGGTGTTATTTACCAACAAATCACACCGATTAACATCACTCCACAGGACGAGGAACGCCTAAGAGCGCATGTACAGTGTCATATTTGCGGTAAAACTCCCTCTGATCCTTCTCAGAATGAAGAAGAAGAAGAGCGCACATCGGTCAATTTTGTTATAGACCACTGTCATCTGACTGGAAGGGTTAGAGGATGGGCTTGTAACGGCTGCAATATTAATTATAAGTTACCATCATTTGTACCCATTGTACTCCATAATGGGTCAAATTACGATTTTAAGATGATAGTTCGTGAAGTGTACTCGGAAATTTTTCCCAATGAGGAGGGGGCGGAATTCGTGGACAGAAGAACGAAATCTGCTCGCAATAGGATTGGCGGTGGTGGTGGTAATGGGAGAAGAGCGAAAAGGGCGCGCTGTAGTTTTATTTTAGATGAGGCCGATGCCAGTGACTTGGATGAGAGGAGCGAAGATGAGGAAATGGACGAAGAGATGGATGAAGAAATGAGTGAAGATGTCGAGTTGAATGAAGAAAGACGGAGGCGTGCCACCCCCAAAAATTCGAACGATATTAAAGTAATAGCGAAAAACGCGGAAAACTTTATATCATTCGAAGTTAAAATCTGTAAGAATCTAAACGCTAGATTCATCGACAGCTTTCGTTTCATGTCCTCGAGTCTGAGTACACTAGCGAGTAATTTAAACGAAGATCAGTTATTAAATGTTGCAAAATTTTACGGTGGCAATCAGTTTGATTTACTCAAGCGGAAAGGTGTATTCCCATACGAATACATTACAGGTTTTGAGCAGTATAGCGAACACCAGCTTCCTCCAAAAGAAGCGTTTTATAGTAATTTAAGTGGTGAAGGTATATCCGACGAAGATTACGAACACGCGCAATTAGTTTTTAATAGTTTTAATTGTCAAACTCTGGGTGAGTATAGCGACATTTATCTCGAGACAGATGTACTCTTATTGGCCGATGTCTTTGAAAATTTCAGGAATCTCTGTCTCGAGGTATACGAATTGGATGCAGCCTGGTTCTACTCGGCTCCAGGCTTGGCATGGAACGCGATGTTAAAGCTCACCCGGGTTGAACTTGAATTATTACAAGATTATACAATGTACCTATTTTATGAATCGAGTATTAGGGGAGGCTATTGCTCGGCGATTGAAAGATATATTAAATCGAATAATTCTAGTTTAAGTAATTTTAATTCGAGCGAGCCTCAAAACTCGTTATTTTATATCGACGCCAATAATTTATACGGTTATGCAATGTGCGAACCACTTCCTTTGCATAGCTTCAATTGGCTCGAACAGGAAGAAATCGACTCGTTGGATATTCCATCAATTCCTGAAGATTCTCCACTCGGTTATGTTTTAGAGGTCGACTTGGAGTATCCACCCGAGTTACATACATTACATAATGATTTACCTTATTGTCCGGAACAGTTGAAGACAACTAGCAATAAGAATATTCCACCCAAGCTGATTGCCACCTTACATGATAAGCATAATTATATAATACATTATCGTTACCTTCAGTCTGCATTGAAACACGGATTGAAAATAAAAAAGGTACATCGAGGCGTTAAATTTTTCCAGTCGCGCTGGATGCAGCCCTACATCGCCCTCAATACGGAGAGGAGGAAATCCTCAGTAAATACGTTTTCTAAGGACTTCTTTAAATTAATGAACAACAGCGTATTTGGGAAGTTCCTCGAGTCCCTGAGGAAGCGACGCTCCTTTATCCTTACAAATCGTAAATCTACCATCCTCAGAAATATTCGCCTACCTACATTCAAACGACGTGTCATCCTTAATGAAGAAACCAATCTAGTCCTTATAGAAAGAACTCGAACGAGTATATTCTTCGATAAATTCATCCAAGCAGGGGGTGCTATCCTTGACCTCTCCAAGACTCACATGTTTGACTTTCACTATGATGTCATGAAGTCCTCAATTTTCCCAGATTCTAATATCACGTTAGCCTATACCGATACAGACTCCTTCATCTATAATATTCCACTCGAATCTAATTCCTCCCTAACTGATATTCTCCTTCCACATAAATCCTATTTCGACTTTTCAGATTACCCTCCCTCCCATCCTCTGTTTGACTCGTCGAATAAAAAGGTTTTAGGAAAAATGAAGGACGAATTATCGAGTAAGCAAATGTTAGAATTTTGCGCTCTTAAAGCTAAGATGTACTCGTTTAAAATTGATACAAATTCCGAATCAGATTCCAACGACAATGACCAAAACAAAAGAGAAGTAAAAAAAGCAAAAGGTATAAAAAAGAATATTATTAAGCAGACATTAGATTTTAACACCTATCATAATTGTTTAGTAAACCGCAGTCGCATTTATCGCACACTTACTAGTATTAGAAGTTTTGCCCACCAGCTATATACTATTCGACAAAATAAAATCGCATTGTCCATGCTGGATGATAAAAGATACATCTTACCAGATGGAGTCCATACTCTGGCATGGGGTCATAAGGATATCCCCCTGGAAGATGATATCATTTACCAAAATAACTTTGCTCCTTCAGACACAGAGGACGAGGAAACTGCTGACAATGTCGAAAATATTGCCGAATAATAAATAGCAGGGGTATGTACAGTAAATTTAAGAGGATGTAAATATTAAAAGTGGGGATGAGTTAGCTCTCGCATCGAGATTCAAATATTTTATATTTAATGTTCGAGTTTCAGTTTATTCAAATCGCTCAAAATCGCATGTACCTAGTTTATTCGAGATGGCGAACTCTGAATTAATTATGTCAAAAGTATATAATCTAGTAGAAGGTGCTTCATTGGCTTCTGAAATTGGAATGAATCCTTTGTACGGTGATTGCAAAGTTCGAGTAAGGCTTTACATTTTTACCGATCGTGTAAATAACATTTTATTGTATGCGAACGAATTTTTTCGCGTTGTGCAATATATTTTCTCATTGAAAAACGGAGAAGAAGAAGAAAAAGAAGCTATTCCAGGGGAGAATGAAGATTTCAAACAGTTTGATACTGACGAGTATGTCCTTATATATTCTCCCGTCGATCATCAGCTGAAATTTTATTCAAAAATCAATTTTATGCTCTGTTCGCCTATATTTCAAGCGAATCTGAATAACTGTGTGGAATTTTTTGAACGATTTAACGCTCCTATGAATTATTACATTATGTTTTTGGAAAAATATCAGAGTTACGCTAGTCTTGTACATAAACGCATTGTTAAATTCTACACAAATTGGCTAAAAAAAGACGCTGAAAATTTAATGAAATTTAGCGTTGATTTCTTAGAGAAAAATATTGTAACTTTGGAAAGTGCGAGTTTGCCGAGAATTAACCATCTCCACCCTGTTGTATGTGATTATTCGCGTTTAGATTATAATGTATGTTATTTGATAGACTCGGAAATTCGATTATACGCGGTTTTCAGCATTTACCTGCAAATTATACTCTCTGATGATTAATGTACCTATGTAAATTTTATTTGTTGCATGTAAATATGTATCTGGCTACGTGTGTAAATAATATCGATTAACTTTATTATTATTATTATTATTATTCGAGGTGCCTAGTGTCTTATAGGGACAAGGAAGTCCCATGATTTGTTGTTGTTGTTGTCAAAAAATCTTGTTTTTTGAGCTGTGGGCATCTGCGTAGTATGCCCTAAATGGGAATGAGTGAAGCCATTTGCCGCACAGAAGCGAGGGGTACATATACGTGTAGGGGGTTGTTCTCTGTATGTATCCCTCACAATCGCATACAGTCCTTTGAAAATATTAGGTCATATTTTCAAGTCGCACCGAATTGAGCGACGAGTTAGTCAGCCATGACTGACAGGACTGCGATATCGACTTTAGGTTCTCTCTCAAATTTTTTAGCACCTATCTATCTATTTATAAAAATTTTCGATGTATATGTAATGTATCCAGCTATTCAATGCATCCAACTGTAAACTTTATTCGATATACTATCTGTTGTATCTATGTGTTGCACCTATTATGCACCAATAATGAAGATCAATGTATAGTACTTAATAAATGTATTTAAAAAAAAAAATTACATGCATTTTCTATAATTTCTATAATTTCTTCACCAAATTTGTAAGTGGAGAATATTGGAAAATCGTATCGTGTATAACTAAACAATGACACGCTGTATCAGCTGGAACTGGGACCGAGGTTTCAATCTCTACACGAATATCTACAGAACCAGTCTTAATATTATCATTTTGAAAATTACAATCTAAAACAACGATGAAATTGTCTTTTACAAATTCCTTGCGAGATAATACAGGACCACACTCGTAATTCTCTCGTCGATAGTAAGAATATTGAAATTCGTAATACATTAGATATAGAAATGACAGATCGTTTTTGTTTACATCTAAATTCAAATTCATATACGGATAATACTCGTTATTTAAAAAAAGTTTCACATCTTTGAGGTTAATATGATCGAAACGATCCATCCGTTTTTTAATCTGATTCTTCCTGTCAGTAAGGAAGGCTAAAAGTACATATCTAGGCTTCTCCAGTTGAGTAGTTGTCATTACTGTCCAATTATTTCTAGTTGTCATACTCAAGGCGGGATTTTCAATCATCTCCCAACTGCGAAAAGGCATTAAAATTGGCATGTCTTTTTCAACTATGCTAAGTAAAGCAATGCGAGCTGCGTCACTGCATGTGATGTAGGGCATTAGCCAATTAATGCTATGGATTTGAACAGAGGGAGCGTCGTTATCAACTGACGAATATAAGGCGTTAATATCGGAGCTAGCCCTTTGCAGAACCAGCTCTTGTTTTATAGAGATAAGAACTTTTTGGTAGTCTTCGGCAAACCCAAGGTAATATTTCAGAGGCATGCAAATACTAAATTCTCCATCGTCATTGAGAAGTTCATACGCATATATATTACTAAATCCTGCATTTGCAGAATATTGATACTCATCCACAGTCATAGATACTAAGCCTTTAAGTAGAGTAGCAGGACCCAGATTTCTGGTTCTATCGATTTCGACATTGTTGAGGCTATAACTCATGAAATCAAACAGGTAGGCGAAACCATTTTTAATAAAACGTGCGTCCGATCCCGCTGGTTTAACCAGTCTGCCTCGAATTTGGAGACAGCTCCGACTAGGCAGCGTATAAACATCATTTTGGTTAATTGGAATTCGAATTTCATCGTTGTAGTTATATCTGGTTGAAGCTAAGGGCTGATGTATTTGATAGGAAAATTTTGTGATTAAATTTTCAAATTGCACATCTCTGCCAACGTTCAAAATTTGCATAGCGCTCATGATGTCAAAAAATTTTTAGGAAAAAATGTCCAATCTCTAGATAATGAATGAATAAATCAAAAAACTGTTAATTTCGTAATTTATATCCCATTGATTGAAGAATCAAACAATTTTTACGTGTTAACTTCTTTCTCGTTGAATTACAAATGCAACCGTTGCCCCTTTGACTCGAGCCTTTATATTTTTTCGCCTTCTTCTTCTTCTTATTCTTTTTCGTTATTTTCCCCGAAGCAGCCTGAAAATTGGCGAGTATATTTCCAGATTCGTAAACAATCCCCATAGTTTGTAATTAACGAATTTTTCTCAAAGACAGCTGAATTATTATTTGCTCGCCTCGGAAATTTACTAACGTATTATTTTGATCGAGCAAACGCAAGGTTATATTACTGATTCGCTTGGTATTCACGGGTAAAAAAAGCATATTTGACGGATGTAAGCTAATTTTATAACCTGGCGAAACCTCATGTGGGCTAAATGAAAATAGAGTATGCGAGGGCTCGCCGTTTATATACGATCCGCTGATAATACTGCATTCTACATTAACAACGTCCACAGATGAGATTTTAACCAAGGAATTTGATACGGTCAACTCGTGTTCATGAACTGTTATGTCGTCGAAGCCTAATATATCGCCAATATGTTTAAGATGTTTTTTAAATATAATTTGAAAAGACGCCATAATCTCCACTTTTTGAGTATTCACATTGGCTTTCATCGAGAACTTAAAATTGTCTTTTTGAAATCTATCTCCAAAGTGCATTTCGTGCGCTTTATACGCTAAATCGTACAACACCTTTTCTAACGCTTCAATTTCATAAGCCCCTTCTTCTATCATCTCGGTGCAAGGGATATAAATCGGACTGTCGCCATTATCATTTTGATCTGCTATAGAGAAGAAGAATAAATCGTTTTTGTTATATACCACATTCGGAATTGAATTATAAGTACTCAGATGGTATAAAGCAAGTACGTAGGTACCGTCCTCATCCAATTCGATGGGAGGGAAGTATTCTTGATATAACTCGCTACTATAACCGCCGAGTGTAAATAAACGGTCCATTTTGAGTGTTGATTGTTATAACTTGGAAACGCAAATAACCGACATGCTAGCGAGTAGTAGCTTTTATTAACAAATAAAATGACAATAAATGATTAATTATCGAAAGAATAGCTGCGAAGATCTCGGACATTTACATTTAAAAATTAATTAATTAATTAATTAAATAAATTAATATTACGCAAAGTCTATTTCATCCTCTGGTTTATCGAATAATTCTTTTAACCAGGTCTTAAATTTCAATGCTTGCACTAGAGAGCAAACACCTCTTTCTCCGTCATTAAACGAATGTGTTTTATAATTACAGGTGATATTTTCCGATGTGTTTGGCAGACATGAAGCTTTTGGGCAATCTAAATGATCTAAATCGACCACAAACTTCCCGGTAATCTTTCTGAGAAATGCTGCTCGCTCGCTGCCTTTGATGTATAAAATATCGACATCTTTGACAGCGTTTCGAATAATTGGAAATAGATCCGCATATTCTAACCATCCATCGTCCCAATTAATTTTATGATGGTATTTTTGTAGATATTGGACTCGCCTTTGTTCTTTTTCGCTTAAAAAGGATATATCAAAGGGGGGTAAAACTAAATAGTGTAAAATCTTATCATCGTCGTGAATATCGACAATTGTTATTTCCTTTATAATAAAAGAACCATCGTCCGAGTTGTAACCTTGGAAATCAAATATTTGTTTACCTCCCATAATGTAAAAATTTCCAGCTATTGTTTTCAACACGAGAAGGCTAGACGGATACTAGAAGGCGATTAAATTTAAATGCTAGAATCTCGCTCACCGACTCTCTTTTATATTAGGCAATAATTTACCAGCAGCCAATCAAATTTTGAGGTATTTTTTCAACTCCCATGTGTTCTCCTCAGATGGAAATCCGAGCCATTTAACAAAGCACTTGTTCCCTTTGCATTTCACAATTTTTTCAATCAAATAAATATCGCGATGCTTTGCCTTTTGTAGCTCCTCGTTATAAAACCCCCCCTCTACTATATTCCCCTTAAAATCTTTCAGCTGATATGTAACTGGAGTAGAGTCGAGAATTTTATTAATAGTGAACAATTCTGTAGACCAATTTGGAGTATAGCCTTTTTCAAAAACTCCCTTCAATTTGCTTATTCGAACGCAGTCCCCAACCTTGAACTTAATTCTACCCCGAGGACAGCTATTTTTATTTGCATTATGCTTATCCAATAAATATTGTTCATCGGTTAGACTCACATCGGCGGGTTTCATGTTTATTGTTCTATGTTTCGAATTGTTATATTCTTTTACCAATTTGTCTAAAATATCGATCCATTTGTAGGAGCCGTTGGCACTAAACTCTCTCCACATTTTCTCTTTCAAAGTTCGATTGAATCTCTCGACAACAGCCGCCTTTTTAGTACTAAATGTGCTATACAACACGATGTTATAATTTTTTAACATGTTTTGAAATGTAGCATTATAAAATTCCTTTCCAAGATCTGTTTGCAGATATCTGGGAGGTTTGAAAATTTGACCGTCTTTCGAATCTAGTATACTTTTCATCGCATTTGCAACACTGGATGCAGATTTATCTCTTAACGGTCTGACCCAAGCATATTTAGAAAATACGTCAATCACTGTTAGCATGTAGCGGTTATTGGAATTTTTGCTCGCATAAGGCTGCATTTCAACCAAGTCAGCCTGAAACAAATCTTTGAATCCTTTGACAACTGTAGGTCTCCTCGAATAATTTCTACGAGCAGGTTTATGCAATTCTTCGGCTACTTCCCGAAGCAATGTTTTATTCGAACTCATTCTTAATTAATTAATTAATTAATAAATATATTTAGCTTCACGTAGTTCGGATATAATACTAATTATTTCATTTTCTACATTATCATTCCCCGCTTCTTTGGACGCGTGTAACAAGCATAAACGATCAACCAATTCGTTTGGATCGTCCCAGTAAGTCTGCAATGTTTTAATCCTGTCTTTAGCTTTTATAAATTTCATTTGCAGACCTCGTCCAATTGCGACCTCTTCTGCAGCAGCAGCAGGGTCGGTAGCAGTGGGGACATTTTTAGGAGAATAAGTAGCTGCTAAAGGTGTTTCAGCTGATAATGACGACGGTGAAGATTGAGATGCGGGAAATAAGTTGCGCCTCGCGCCTCTCGTTAATAATTTACTTGTCAGAGCTCTATCAACATTTAAATTTTTCAACATTTTCTGCGATTGCGGGCTATTTAAGAAATCACTGGCTTTCTGGAGCATCTCCCCCCTATCTTCTTCATCTTCTTCTTCTTCTTCACCGCGAAATAGACTCTTTATAAAGCTAGATTTTAAGCCTCTTAGAGATTTAATTTGACCGTCAGATCTTCGAAGATGAGCCCTTGTTACAGCTAGCAATCTTTTGTAATTTGAAATATCCAGCTCAGTATAATTTTCAGGAATTCGTTTTGTTAATAGCGACACCAGACCATTGGTAATATTACATTCTTCGTTTAGTACTTTGATTTTACCATTTGAAATTTCAATCGGATGCCCACCTAGGGTAAATTTTCCATTCTTTTGAGGCTTAATACCGAAAACTGTATCTTCGCTGTTTGAGAATAATTCTGCGTGTGCGATATCCTCTTTTGTATTAGCTGAAACATTTGATTTTGCACCAATCCCCGCATCTAATAGGGGTCTGAGTTTCTTGTGGATACGAGCCTGCTCGTCGTGTTCTCCATAACGAAACTTGTTAAATTTTTCGCGTACCATATTCGCCAACGCGATCAAACGGGTTTTATCGTTGATTTCCTTCGAAGCCATGATTGCAATTGAACGAGATTCTAAATTAATCTATAATTATATATTCGTCGAAGCCTATGCGATAACGACCATCGTTCAAATCCTTTGTTTTATCAATTACTATGCAAGAATAATTTGATTTCCTCCAGCAGTGTTCGCAAATCTGACAGAATTGATTAAAAGTCATATCAGTGTTGACGTGATCATAATAGATATGTCTCAGGTTGGTATAGTCTTGTTTAAATAATACCAGGAGGTTTGCGTTGTCTCTGATCAGATGTTTTGGTATGCGTGAATATGTCTGAGCTAAATAGAAAGAATCTATATTTTTATGTCGCCCCATGCAAAAATATGCTCTAATATGATGCTGTTTCTCGCAGCTAACGTCGTCAAAGATGAAAACAGAGTTTGGTTTCGCCTCGTTTGGAGGCCCGATCGGTCGTCAGCGACAGTTATTTCGACACTATCGATCTTGCTCATTTCGACTGAAAAATCGGCAGTTCGGCAGAAATTACAACCAATCAGAAGTCAGCATTTTGTATCGGAAACGCCCCGTCTGTCGACAGAAGTTCGGAAGTTCGATACTTTCTCGACAATTTTTCGACAGTTCGACAATTTTCGATTCGATGTTTCGATTGTTTGTTCGACAGCATTTCGACATTTCGGCTATTCCTTCGATACTATTTCGACGTTTTTTTCGACATCAGTTCGACATTTCCACATTTCGGCTATTCCTTCGATACTATTTCGGCGTCTTTTTTCGACATTCCGACGGCGCGTTCGACAATATTTCGATAGTTTGGCCATTCCTTCGATAGTATTTCGACGTTTTTTCGACAGGGCGTTCGACACTATTTCGATATTTTCTCACCCTAGAAATTAATCCCTCCTCCCTTTTCGTCCAGGCATCCTTTCATAGGCGCAACCTGGGGGGGGGGGGTACGAGCTATAGCCCCTCCCTTAAAAGACCTGAGCAAGGAATTTTAAGCAGGGATGGCAAACGAAACAAAACGAAACAACGAAATAACGATTGATTTTTGTCTAAAATATTGAAACGAAATAACGAAACGAAAAAATAAACGTTTCGTTTGCCATCCCTAGTTTTCTGATTTGTGATTTTTAGGATGGGCTACTAGTAGCCGAGCCTATTGCACCCACTGTGTCCTAGGGTCGGGTACTAGTAGCCGAGCCTACTGTAATCGAAATTTCATTTCTTTTCCCGGGTGAGTTGAGTTAGGGTGAGTTAAGTAAATAGCAGGGATGGCAAACAAACGAAACGAAATAACGAAATAACGATTGATTTTTGTCAAAAATATCGAAACGAAATAACGAAACGAAAAAAAAACTGTTTCGTTTGCCATCCCTGATTTTAAGCTAAAAATTACAAGCTGAGTATTTCATTTTTCATTTACCCACTCCATTCTCCCAATTTTTACTGGCTCAGCGCGTTCTCTCTCATTTTTAATATTAATAGATAATATGTGTCCTTCACTTCTGTGGACCTGAAGCATTTCTTTTTAGAATAGGTATAAATGTTTCGCGTCAGACAGACGGATTATTAAAGTCATTCGAATACTGGAAAGAATAGAAAATTCAGAATTTCACCTACATATATTTTTGAGAAAATTGAAAACAATTTTTTATAAATTATTATACATGCGAAGCGTGATACACTGCGTACTGTGGAAGTATTCCGCCGTCCATATACCGAGAGTAATCACCGTCGGGGCCACACCTAGAAGAAAGTGTAAGATTTCAATGCTAAGTTACTGAAATATTAAGTATACACACAACGAGTTAAGGTCTATATCCTAAAATATATTCAAAATAGATAAATATACAATCTAATTTTTCGACTTCTGAAAGGATCTACAGAGAAAACAATAACGTTCGATTAATAGAAAATTGCGAAAGCATCGTCATAGATTTTATGGTATAAGAAAAAGGAAAAAAAAATGTCGAGGGCTGGTCTCGTGAAAAAATAAAATAAAATAAAATAAAGGTACCCATTCATGTCCTTATACCTGTATTGTGTTTCGAACAAACTTTTTTGCAAAAATCTAATTTTCTTCAAATAGGTTTCATACAGGGGCGAAAATAAAGCGATTTTTTTTTGGGGGGGGGGGGGCTGAAGCCCCAGTGCCTAAAATCTTCTATACACATAAATATGAATGTATGTCTGTCTGTCTGACTGTGTATGTCCTTCATATTTCCATGGAAATTTCTATCAACAACACAGCTGCAGACTTTACTACACTGTTCATCTGATCGCCATGAACCTTTGGGAAGTTGTTCAATGCACTCCCGCGAAGGTTTGGGGGCAGTAGTGAGGGGTGTGCTCCCCCGACACGCTCCTGTTACTATGACATCATCCGAGTATATCTGAGCGAAAACCGTGCCTCTTAGTGGTGGTTGACATTTCCATGGAAATTTCTTTTAACAACACAGCTGCAAACTGCACGTGTCTCCTGCAGTGACATATATTGTAACATTTCTGGTTTTCTCCTGAATTTGTAGGAAGATCTATAGTCATTATTACGTGAAATGTAATGAGCAAACTGTGGATTTACGTAGGTATTTTCTTGTGACTAATGCATTGGAAAAAAAGGTTCTCAAACAGCTTTGAACTTTGTAGTTTACTTGCTTTGGGCACTCACACACATCTACCTTGGTCTTTTTCGTTATCAGTGGGATCACGATTGGTCTCCTCTACATTCTTTATCCCTTGAAATTGGAGGGCGATAATACTGAACTCACTTAAACCAACTTACTTTAGCCACCTCACTTAAGCCCACGGTCAAGGGTAATAAAAATCAAAAAAAATCATAGCCCCCCCCCCAAAAAAAATAAATAATAAAAAACTACAAAAAGTAGGTTTTTTACTGTAATACTTCCTTTGTAAGAAGAAAAAAAAAAGAAAAAAAGCATGACATCACAAACGATAATAGCGATACTCGTATAGTTTTATATTTTTCACTTAGGGGGACAATTTCGAAACTGGAGGGCTTATCCCCCCTATCCCCCTATATTTCCACCCCTGTTTCATGCCGAAAATAGAAATTGAACAAAAGACTGAAGATCCAAGAAGGTGATGCGTTGTTTTCAATTATAGAAAAAATTTCCCTTCATTCTCGACAAAAATTTTGACTTTAATTTCCGAGCGTCGATCCTACCCACAAGTATGCTATGAAATGTCAATTCCTCTATGTACATATAATTTTCAAGTTTCAAGAAATTTAGTGAGTCGTGCCCAATTCAAACAAAAATTGCAGTCCTGGTCATTATGACCGAGTTTTCCAATTCTAAGTCCTTTGTTCTCTCTCTCTCAAGGTATAATTTGCTAACTTTTAAATTTATAAATGACCATGATTGAAAATGAATGACTTTAAATTACTTCATGACCTTTTTTCAAAATAAATGACTTTCAATGTCTTAAATGACAGTTAGAACCCTGTTCATATATGAATGGGGAATTCAGGCGTCAGAAAAATGATGTATGAAAGGATTTTATCGCTAAAATTTTTAATGAGATAATATGACTCGAGCATACACTCTATCGTATGTATCAATTAAAGATTGCATCGTCGATGTTAAATTCATAATGGTAGACGTACAATGACAAGGAATTCCATTCCATTCCTAATTCCCATTCAAGCTGCTGCTAGTCATCGCGCGGGGTTACAGACAATAAGGTTTTGCCCCACTCAAGAAAAACAGAATTTTCTGTGTTGTACAGCACCAGATTTACCTATAGGCACTACAACAAGCACCAGCTCAGAGCGGCCAATTTTGAGAGGCAGCCGAATTTTGAGCATTTTTGTTTTCAGCACATTTTGGCGGGCCATCAGCCAGACACGGTACTGTAAATAAAAAGCTACTGAACAGATACAAAAAAACTTCCAGCTAGGTGCCTGGGGGCCCAAGTGCTTGTAAGCGACTTTAATCTTAATCCGGCTTCATGATTTCCACAATAATGCTATTGAAGAAATTAATAGAATCCCAATCCGATCTCTACTTAGTCTACAATTAAAATAATCGAACAGGAATAGGTATAGGAAATGATAACTAATTGACAATTAGTGATGACGGGAACACATGTGGCATCAGTTACTGTATACATTCTTGAACAAAATTTGCGAGTACAGGGTGTCCCAAAAGAATGAGCATAGCCAAGAGGGGGCGGGGGAAACCTGAAATTGAATGTAAAAATATGCAAGAATGAGTAATTTTTCGCCTTTAAAACACGTGTTTTTTTTAAAATTTTGCTTGAGCAGTAATTTTACCTTCATTTTTATACAATAGTCCCCTAATACATATTATACTGGCAATTTTCAAAAAATACCACAATTTTCGACTTTTTTCCCCTTGAAAGTCTTACTCCCCCCTCCCCTTGAGAAAATCCTGACTACAACACTGCCCAAAAGTCAGGTTCCAATTTTGCTCGGTATACTACACATACTGCCTGATTCTCGCCCGTCTTCATGCGTCTCGAGACCAGACTCTCAATGTGACCACAGCAGACACACGGAACATTTTTGTGTAACTTCTTGCCGTTCTGCAAACCGTGTGGTTCGCGGGTTTAGTTGCTGAAATCGAAATGATCAGATAGTGGGACCAGACTTCTAGGACACCCTGTACACCCCTCGCACTCTGAAACAGTCTACTGTTTCCAAGATGTACCCAATTGATATACTTTGATCGACGTATCATCTCATAATTCGCTTACAAATTATATCCTCCTTCGATGTGGAGAAGAATTTCGAGTTCAAGGAATAACTGAATACAGCTTCAACCTTTGACTGGGAAATTCCTGGTTCTAAAATGTAAAATCTGCCCCTCCCCAATTAGGGCGCTAGAAATGCACAGACGCAAAATTAGGTACATACATTTTAATGAAAAAACATAGGGTCTGAGGGGTCAAGCAAAAACTGTTTAAACGGCAGGTGGACCGGCTAGGGGCAATTTTTCCCCTATCCTCCCTCATTGATCCACTCCTAGAATAATTAGTAACTGAATATTCCATTAAATGACAAAAATGTGACATAACTTACCGATAAATAACAGTGCATGCAAATCCGCTTCACGAATATTAAACCACTGAACCACTCAGCGACGCATGAAATTTGTAACTGAAACCACTTATTCCGCACTTCCAGACTCCGGAGTCGAGAGATAACACACTCGTACCTATTACCGAACAGGATCGTGGGAATATTCGCAAACGTGTAAAGGCGCCGACGCGACGACAACCTTCAAAGCTCAATTCTTTTGCACATCACTATGCGGCTGACGAATATTCGATGATCAGCCTAACTTTGGACACTGTTCGATAGTAATTCGACAGCAATCA
The DNA here is from genome assembly GCA_031841125.1 of Acanthococcus lagerstroemiae. NCBI lineage: Eukaryota > Metazoa > Arthropoda > Insecta > Hemiptera > Eriococcidae > Acanthococcus > Acanthococcus lagerstroemiae. Next base: position 46,931,056 of record CM063112.1, read on the forward strand.
AATTTACTCGTTCCACTCAGTCGAACTTCCGACACTGTTCGACAATAATTCGACAGCAATCAAATTTATTCGTCCCGCCCCTTTATTTTCAGCCAATTAGAAAGCTTTAATCGAAGATTTCGATAGTTCGACACATGTCGAACTGTCGAACGACACTAATTTTGTCAGATCGGGGGGATCACCGATTCATTATCGTCGAAAGGAAAATAACCAATTTCGGGAACTAGGCGAATGACATCTTCAAGCTGTCTGTACTTTGCCTGATAGCGAGACTTTGAATATAAATAAAGATTTTGAAACGATACGCCGTTTGGATTATAGAGTAGGTTTATCAAAGCGGAAGTTTTTCCCGAGTTGGAGGGCCCTGCGAAAATAGATCGAATATTGCTTGGAAGAAGAACTCCGTGTCTCTGAGGCTTTCCAACCTCATCGCCGGATTCGCATTTTATTTCATTCAAAGGTAGAGAAACTGATTGTTTTATAGTTTTCATTCCAGGTTGTAGGTAGATGTTAACATTGGCTTCGATGCTTGAATAATGACGCTTTTACTCGGGGGGCTGAAATTATATATATATATATAAATTTATCTCGTATATAAGTCGAGTAATTTCCTCGAGAATGATTCATTTTTGAGTAGCATGTCAGTGAGTGACAACGTTATTAGCGGCGAGGGAATATTCAACAAGTTTTTAAATTTAAAATTTCTTCCCGAGTTGCATTATCCGTCGTATCAATATCTCGGTCCATTCACTAATTTGGAAAAACGTTTGAAACGAGGCGATCCTGGAATTAATCCACTAGATCGCGCTGCAAAGGAACACGATATTTTTTATACCGAGCACAAAGATACTTCTGCGCGGAATTTAGCAGATAAGATACTCGAAGAAAAAGCTTGGGATCGAGTTAAAGCGCCAGATTCGTCAATTTCGGAAAAAATAGCTGCTTACCTGACAACAAACGCGATGAAGGTTAAACGTAATCTGGGAATGGGTCTCACACAGTCTCGTCGAAAATTGAAAAACGCGAATAAGAAGAAGAATAAGAAGAGATGTCAGAGTGGTGGAAATTTAACATTTGGCTCCTTGGTGAAAAAGGCACGAAGCTCTTTAAAAAACACTAGAATAAAGAATTTAGACGATAATTCGACTTTACAAAAAGCAGTTCAAACTGCAATGAAGGCTATTGGTTCGCGCAAAGGTGCGATCAAAGGACTGAGAAAAAAGAATGGAAAAAGCCGTTTGATTCCGATCCCTAGAAGTGGGGGTGCCTTACCTTTGATACCAATTTTAGCTGGTCTATCAAAGATTGGTGCTATAGCCGGCGGTGCTGGTACAATTGTCAGTGCCATTAGAGATATTATAAATCTGAGAAAAAATTCTGATGCGAATTCGGGTAGTAGAAAAATCGGTGATGGATTGTTTCTGAGTCCATATCGTAAGGGATTTGGACTATATTTATCTCCAGCCTCTCGCTCACAGCCAAAAAACTAGATGAACTCGTGAAAATTATTCCTTGGAATCGGCCTTTGACAGATTTTGATATTGACAAAATAATTTCGAAAACTAGTCTATCTCCCACGTTCCAAGGTGTCTTTTCGCGAGATGAAATATTGAAACGTAAAGTACCTCCATTAAGTCGAGAATGCGGCCTGTTAAATTTAAGTCCTAGTGAGTCAGGAGGAACACACTGGACTTCGTTTTTTAAGCGAGATAATAGAGTTTTTTATTTTGATAGCTTCGGCAATCTCCCACCCCCTCGGGATTTTATCAAGTTTTTCGATAAATCTAAGATTTATTATAACTTTACTAGATTTCAACCCTTTAATTCGGTCATTTGCGGACAATTATGCATTTGCTTTCTCTTTAATAACCGAGAATTTTTTTAATTTTACAAAATAAATTATTATTTAAGAAAAAACGCCTCGATCTATTTATTTCCAGCGATTATCATCGATAATAATAATAATAAAAGAAATTTCTCTCATATTTCGTATTCACTAGTGTTGATTTACGTTTCTGAAGCAGTCCATACTCATCGAGTTGAGAGTTGCCTATCTACTTACCTACCTACCTACCTATCTAGCATGGAAATTGATAAGTTTGGTAGATCTCGTATTTCTAGCGCTTCAAGCACCAATGTTGGATCCGTTAATATGGAAATCACCCGTTTAAATTCCAAAATTCGAGATTTTCAACGTAAATTTGAAAAAACGCATATGGACAAGTTAAAAATTGATTTAGAAAGCGGAGATAATATTCGAATTAAAAACTTGATTGCCGACGAGAAGTCTGATGGGAAGGATGCAGTTTCTGTTGATTTTGTTGTACAATATACCAATTCTATGATGAAATCAATTGAAAATAGTTTTCAAGAGCTGCTTAAAAACGTCGACCCTCTGCTGAATATAATTCATAAAGCGCAAACGAATTTGAATGAAGAAGAAAAAAACCGAGTATCAATACCAGACCCAGCAGATCTACCAATAGCTCAATTACCATTGCTGAATGAGAAATCAACAACACTCGATTCACCCGAATAAAAAGATGAAAATATTCGTTTTTACAATAATTTTAATAAATACGTAAATCAATAGATAAAATGAATATACAGTTTTATAAATTAACGGGCGACAACGACGACGACGACAGCGGCGAGAACAACGGCGAGGAGAACAATATTTGTGCGTGACCAACTTGGAAGAAAGGAGGCTTACATCTAAATCAAGTTTTGGGGGGGAAACGCATTTGGAGCGATATTGGGCTATTATTCTAAGGATACATATTATTATTTAAACGTTACTGAGCTATCTATTTTTTACTTGAAATGAAATGAAAATCGTGATTTTCCTAATTAAATGTACGGAGACGTTCACCTCTATCCTCATGTTGAGCGGTTCCACCAAGCTGGTCACGCATATAATAATTAAAATAGCAATAATTACGTTTTTTATTCGTACGTTGTAATTTTCGATATTATATCCCGACGGCATATATGGCACGTATCTAGCTGTTCTGCGCAAATCATACAGCAACGGTGTCCGCAATCGTTGAAAGTGCAGTTTTTCATTCGATCTACGCATATGACGCACAAGTTCTCCTCCTTGGAGCTGAATTGAAGTCGTTGTTGTTGTTGTCGTTGTTGTCGTCGTCGTCGTCTTTGTTGTTGTTGATGCTGCGGTGGTGATGGCGTTGGTGGAATCTCATCTTCATCTGCGGAAATAAGATGAACATTAATATTGATAATACGATTTTCGGTTGTATACACACACACACTTTCAAATGCACTCTATTTTAAAATATTGCCAGAAAATATTTCTGCGATATTATTTCGTACCTACTCATCAGAATGCTGAGGTCGACATCGTCCTCAAAGTCGCTACCCTCGCTCTCAGCCTCCTCCGCCGTGCATTCGTCGAGAAACTCCAGGTCAACCGAGCTGTTCGAAGCGTATCTCGTTACTTTCAACCCCTTCACGTTCGACTCAAACAACTGAAAAGCTGTCTCGCTCTGCAACTGGGAGACGATTCGCGTTGGCAGAAAACTTCGAAATTCATTCAGAGTGTCGGTGATTGGAGCGAGGGTAGCGACTATGGCAGGTCCGTAACGTGTTTCCATCTTTGCTAGTTTTTTTATTATAAACGGACAGCCGATCTCGAGGTCGCGCAGCCGCTTTGTCGGTACTAGCTTGGCGCATGCCACCGTTGAATTTAACCGCTGTACATAGGGAGCTGAACGTTTTCGCGGATTTTTCTGAAAAATAGCGGATGCTATCAATATTTGTATCGAGAATAAGTCTATAGCGTTATTTCTCTCGAGTGAGAAGCGGAAATTTGTCAAACTAACGCGAAAATAAAAATTAAATTAATAATAATAATTCTTACTGTGTTACTAGCAGCAACGGGGGTGACGGGGGTTGAGGCGGTGGTGTCTCGACTACTTCCGGCCGCTGCCAAGTCCTCAGCACTTGGAACATTCGAAGCGCGAAATGACACCGAAGATAAATTTGAATTTGAAGCCATTTTTCTATAAAATAAAAAGATTTTATGAGATAACTTTAAGAATACGTTTAAAAAATTATGAAATTTGAAAAATTTACGATGACGATTAGGAATGCGAAAGAGTAGGTGTATATATAAGTTTGTTTATGAAACTAAAAATTGTAATGAAAAATAAATAAATAAATAAAATCGAAACGATTATATAGATATGATTACGACTGCGTTTAAACAGTTGAAAATCGAAAAGGAAAAATTCACAGCGACAGATACGAACTCGAAAAAGTACGTAATTTGAAAAATACTTACAGTTTCAGCGTTTGAACGGCGAAAAATTACGACGACGCGGTGAAGCAACTCGAAATCAAATAGCAAAGTTATACTCGTAGCTCGTACACTGCTCAGAACAGTCAGCTCACTTGATCATAGAATGAATCCATACAATTTTTAATTTTGTATTTATTCACTTACTACAGGATATACCCCAGCGTATGCTACAGTGAAAGTTGAAACAATAGGTTGGGAAAAAGATGACGTCTTTAGCCCTCCAGTTCATCATCCGACATGTTTACATTAAACGCGATTCTATATCTGGAATACTATCTGATATTAATTACCTATATTACGCAATAAACGCCGAAATCATTACGACGATTTTCAAAAAGTGAAATCAACAAGCAACCTCGTTAACAGATTCGAGTACCTATTTCGAACGCTTCGAGCATTGACATTGATCGGGCTAATATATCCTTAATTGCTTAGATTTTCAAACGTGAAATCGTCTTACACCTTTGGCGATAATACATTAAGCGTCGATCTAATTTTACATTTGGATCTGGAAAATGGTAGGTATCGCGAACTCGGGAGACCAGCAGATACATATTTCGCATCGATATTTCTTTCGAATCAAAATATTTCCGTTCATTCATTCTTTAATAATCGACGATAATATTCGATCGAATCATAATTTAGCTGGGAGAGACAGACTCTCCAACGGCGGGGCTACCGCCCCTGCCATCGAATACTCATCTCTCGTAATTTGGATACATCTAACGCACGAGGGAGAGATAGACTCTCCAACGGCGGGGCTACCGCCCCTGCCATCGAATACTCATCTCTCGTAATTTGGATACATCTAACGCATGAGGGAGAGACAGACTCTCGTAATTTGGATACATCTAACGCGCGAGGGAGATGCACGAAGGAGAGGACAAACAAGCTATAGCTTTTTCCTCAAAACTCTCGGGTTGAACGAAACATAATTTAGCTGGGAGAGACAGACTCTTCAACGACGGGGCTGGCGCCCCTGCCGCCGAAAAATCATCTCTCGTCATTCGGATAAAATAATAATAATTAATGTCTCTCATCAGATGCTTGATAGGTTAAAATATCATAGATAAAAAATATTAATATCTCTCATTTTCACCATGAAACTTTATGCATACACACACAAAATCTCACGCGAAATATATACAAACATTAGCCTTCATACACCATGCTTCATGACGTCAAGCATGTCGCTTAGAATAGCCTGCGGGCTGGGCCAGTATCGGCATTTTATAACTTCTATTATTTGATATTAGTATTATTTTTCATTTCCCCCAAGACGGGAGGCAGTCACTGTGGGGGAAAAGGCTGTAATATCTGCATACCTGTTTTCAAGGAAGAAGAACGGGAAGAAAAATGATGCGAAAAAGTTCTGAATTTATTGTATTATAATTGCAGTGGGATGGTAGGTGAAGACAGGGTATACGAATTTGAAATGGAGATAGAAAAATGAAAATGGGATACAATCAGATTAGGGGAAGTAAGGAAATGGGAAGAAAAGCTAACACAAAGAAAGAACGGCAATTTTATGTATTTTTATGGGGAGACAAGAGAGTTCAGGGAAGCGAAGTTTTACATCCGAAAATCAATAATGAGAAAAACCAAAGAAATTGGAGGAGTCTCTGAACGGATTCGCTACCCTCTCAGTGGAAGAAAAAATCAATGCATTGACAGTCCAAATATATGCCCCAATAATGGAGGCTAAATATGGGGACAAGGAGCTGTTCAATGCAAAGCTGGAAGAGCTTTGGAGCAAAACAAAGAACATTACACAATGATAGTGGGGGACTGGAATGCGAAAATTGGCGGAAACGGGGGAAAGGAGGGAATCTTGAGTAAATATTGTCTAGGAATCAAAAACAAAAATGAAGAAAGATTAATAGAGTTGGCATCCCAGCGAAATCTTAAAGTAGCAAATACTTTCTACAAAAAAAGACAAACGAGAAAATCCACGTGGATATCCACCGATGAAATAACCAAAAACGAAGTAAACCGTATTTTAACAAATGATATGAAGATCATACAAGACGTTTTCCACACTGACTAATTTCTACTTTTCGCCGGCCCACAGAACCTCACGAGCAAAGATAAGATGAGGAAGGAAGATAAAATAGAACAATTAAGTATAGGAAAAAGGATAAGCTTGCAATAAAAATCATCCTAGTGCACAAGTACGTCAAATATAGGTAATGGGTCCAAAAAATTATGGAACGGAAACAAAAGAAATGGAAACTCATTGCAATAAATATATAATATCATAGAAGCAGCGATCAAAGAAGGTAATAATGAATATGGGGTGGTTAGAGAAAAAGAAATAGCGGATAATAAACTAACAGAAAACACCAAAAAGATAATCGAAGAAAGTGAGCTACTACAAAAGGAAGAATTTTTGCACCAACGAAGAAAGTAAAATTGACAGAATTGATGAAATTAGCCTGACCACAAATTCCTAATGACATACGAGTAAAAACAGTTGATGCAGCGAAAGTGGAAAGCAGTTTGAGAGACAATGGATCTACAAAAATGGCTGCAAAAGAACTGAGCAAAAGGAGAAAGTTAGTATTGAAGGTAGAAAACAATTAAGGGGAAGGAATTAGGGACGAACAAAACGAAGAAGACGTACCCAAAGTAGTAAAAATTGAAGGAGAAGACAATCCTAAAAAAGCTATTGGGACAAACAATTTCATTTCAAAATAGGAACAAAAAATATCCAAAAGAATAAAGAGAGGATGGAAAAACTATTGGACCAAAAAAGAATTCTACAAAGGGAAAACAGCACAGAAACTGAAATTCAAAATCTGGGAGAGTGTTGTACGTTACCATCACTAACATACTGATTCCAGACATGGGTGGCAACAAAAGCCAGTGCGGAAAAAATTCAATCCACTCGAAGAGCAATGGAAAGAAGTATCATAGGAATCAAAAAGCTGGAGTAAATCAAAAACACGGAAATCAGGGAAAAATCAGGCCTCGAAGACGTAGGATACTCGATCAGAAAGTTAAAAGCAAAATATGCGGGACATGTAATTAGGCAAGAGGACAGATGGGAAAAAAAGTTTTGAACTGGATACCAAGAGAAGAGAAACGCAACAGGGGAAGACAACAAACAAGATGGAGGGACAAGATAGTTCAGGAGTGGGGGCCAACTTGGAGAAAGAGAAATATGAGAGAGGAAAAGAAGGAAGAGATGTGTAGAGGCATTTGCCCAGAAATCGGCCAATATATTGGGGAATAGAGCCCGACAATAGTTAAATATACGAGATTCTCTTAATCACTATGCTACAAAGTAAAATATAATAATTAAATAAAATAAATTATTATTCACCTTTTTTTTTTCAACCCCTCGCCTCCCTTGAGAAAATCCTGGATCCGCCTATGAATAAATTAATGATGAAATAAAATGAAACTGAAACAAAGAAGTAAATGTAAACAGAACAAGGGCGTTAGGATCCCTCATTTTCATACGATTTCAGTGTTTTTCGAGGATCATTCACGTTTTATCTCGTATCAGGCCACACAGCAGACATGGTCAGAACAATTTTCTGACTCTTTTTCATAGTATACGCATGTACAAATAAAAAGGCACGGCGCCATTGCTCTTACGTCATTCTGATGAGGCTTTTTGAAAGAGTCCATAAAGAAGTCACTGATTCGCTGTTAAGGTAAAGTGCCAATACTTGGTCGGGGTACCAAATCTTGGTCATTTTTTCCGTGCGCTCTAGCGTCACAGATAAAAGTCTGTTGGTGCTGCCACCTATCCTAACTTGTAGAGCAGACCTTCCTCTTCGATTTAAACGCTTGGCCGACAGAAATAAGTGTCTTGAGTGTTTTTAATCAGTGATTGAAGATTGTTGATCTAAAAGTGCGAAAATTTTACATTGTGGAAATTGACAAATGTTGAAATATCAAGATGGTAAGTAATTTTATGATAATTTTGCATACATTTTTGCTTTTACATGACCATAACATAGTACAGTGATGATTTTCTTCATATTTTGATAAATTTGGATATTTTTTTGTAGTACAAACAAGTTTTCAAAGTAAGCAAAATTCTGTACATAAAACTTGAATTATTGCAATGTTATGGTGCAGAAATCGATTCTGATGAGTGGAAACACTCTTTGTAATGAAGGAGAAATGATTTCGATGAAAATTTTTAACAAATACACTTTTCGATTTTTTGAGTGACCAACATTTGGCACTCCACTTTTTTGACCAATATTTGGCACCAAAATTTTTTCATTTTGAAATCCGATTTTAGGACTGTTCTGATTATACAACATACTGAATACATAATTTTTGTACATGTATGATTTTTCATACTTTATAAGTATAGTGTCTGTAAGTAAATTTTGTCCAAAAATGTAAAAATTCACAGGGTGCCAAATGTTGGTCAATTTTTGGGTGTGCCAAATGTTGGTCGAACAAGATTTGGCATTTTTTTTGTTGAAAATTCAAACCCCCATATCTCTTTGAGTTTTTCAGTTTTCACATTCCGCCTCGCACTTTTATGTCTTATTTGCCTTCTAGTTTTTATACGTGTTGGAAAAGTTTTATTCGAAGGGGTGATCAAGATTTGGCATATGGTGCCAAATCTTGGTATTTAGACGTTTTTTTCAAACGTAGTTGGGGAGGGGGGATCTTTTTAGTCTCAACCCCCTTAAAAGGTAGTTAAAGGATGAAATTTTAGTATGCCCGTTTCAAATTTACCCTCTGACGAATATAGACCCCCCCCAGGGGACCTCAAAATACCCCGACCAAGTATTGGCACTTTACCTTACTACTTTTCCTTGCTTTCATCTCTCTTTTCATTCCGCACATTGCGTATGGGTATTGATGTGTAAACTCAGTTCTAAAGAATATGTTCTTCCACATTTGAGTTCCCGTCAAGGAAATGCAAATATTTTTTCCTCCCATACTATTAAACGTTTATACTGAGTTGTAATTTTATAGCGATAAATTATTTGTAATCAACAAAGAGCTCGGTAAAAATTTGTCTCCAGACTTGCGAGCTAAATTGGTGTTGTCTCCGCTGTACGTTCATTTCTTGCTTTGTTTCGTGGTATGGTCTTGGCTGCTGCAAACGCGTTACAATTGAACAGATTGTGGCAGGTTTTGCGAAACTGACAACTCATAGAATAATACACGATGAAGTTCGAAGCCGCATCAAGTAATATGAGCATTAGAAGAACGTTTGAAAATTGAAGATAACAATCAAAATATGATGGTGAACTAATGACGTTCGGTATTACAAATATAGCGATGTCGTTAATTGCTTGCGGCAGCGTCGCAATTAGAAAGAGGAAAAGCACTACCAACAGCATTCGCGTTGTATGAATCGTCCGGTTCAGTCTGTCCAAATCTCTTGCATTCTGCTGGATGGTGCTCGACATTAGCTTCTGGCTGCGCTTTTTTGCCTTCCATAACTCGTACATCAATCTAAAACCAATAAATGCAAACAGCCTCTGCTCTTAAATTCACTTTCTTGCTAAGCAAATAATCTGAATCGATGAAGTGTGCAAAAGCTCTAGTATGGTGGATGATCTTGAGCATATGTGGCAGTAGATATAGTGCACGCCGGAGAATGACCTAAATGAATCGTGCCCATTGTCCGGTATGAGACGGAACTGGTTCAGGTCAAGGTTTCTATGACTAGAGGGTTGCTTTATCTCGAATATTACCCGCTATAATGTCTCTCAGCTCACCGCGCCACTAGATAGCTCCCTAAAAAATTCAGGGAAAATTGAAATGTTGAAGAAGAGATTTCAGCTGCTTAAACACTATAGTTTATTAGATGCTATATCCGGTAGGGGGGGGGGGGATGTCGAGAGGAACACTTATACGCCCAAAGATTGAAGAAAGCATAATTCTTCATAAGCCGGGCTGCTAATCCAAATTCAGTGACGCTATTGAAGTTTCTGTCCTGTCGGAGTTTGTTCACAGGTATAGCTGTACGCTTTTCTGTGTTTCCTTCAAATATCATCTATAACCTGGACCCACGAGTTTAGTAGCTGCAAAGTACATCACCATAGATGCTAGGATCAAGTTCTTGTGTACATTCAAACACATATTCCGGAATTTGTATAGTCCTGTATTGTATGTGGGTCGATCCACTCGCGTGTCCTGATCTAGTAGTGGGCATAACAAATAAGAGTTAAAGACGAGCATTTATGTTCACGAAACAAATATCGAAACCCTACAAAAGGGGCGAATACGGTGATGAGCGATCAAATGATTCGAGAATCGAATACCGAATGAAAACTGTAATCCGGATGACTGAGAAATAGAAATTCGTGATATGTTTGTGTGGTGAAAAGTTTGGAATGAATGAAGGATGAAAAAGAATCCATAGTACTTATGCCAATTATAAAAATTAGTGATGAAAGATGATAGAGAAACCTAATGAATTTAAGTAGGTAGGTATATCGAGAACCTCGAATTATGTTAATTACTTTACCAGTAACGATTGGAAAGAAAGACGGGGATTGGATGCGACGGAAAAGAATTTCTAAACAAGACGGTCAGGCGGGACGTTAAAAAAAAAGAAGAAAAACTCACATAATACCCTGCGTTAAAAAAATTGATTTAAAAAAGACCAAATCGATCATTTCTGATCATTCGATTGCTTGATTTTGATCAATTGAATAGTTTGGGTTAATCGATTTCAGCGTTCGCTTCATTAACTGTTCTCTCCTCCAATGCAATGGGTGGTGGTGTTGGAAAGTTCCACTTACTTAGGCATATTGATTGGAGACCTATTAAACGAAATAATTCGAAAGCGCACTACAAAGGATACGCTGGGATGTAGTAGGTTTGGCAGAAGTAAGAAAGGAGGGGGAAGCTCTTATTAGAAGGAAAAATGGGAACTACGAGTACTTTTATTATTTCGGGGAAACGAAAGGATATAGGGGTGTGGGGTTGTATGTAAGGGAGGAAGCATATGATAAAATTTACGAAATAAAAGCAGTAAATGAGAGAATAGGTCTATTAAAGATAAAATTTAGCAATAAGAAAAGAATGACAATAATCCAGGTGTACGCGTCTATTCAAGACGCATCAGACACGGAGAAAGATCAGTTTTACGACATGCTAAGGGAAACTATGATAGCGGAACGAGAATACTATACAATAATACTGGGTGATTTTAATAGTAAAATTGGAACAATAGGTACATATAGCGACTGTACGGGTGCAGTTGCGAAAGGAGAGTCCAACGATAATGGAATTAGAACGATGGCATTAGCGTCAAGCTGAGGGCTAAAAATTGCGGATACATACTTTCGTAAAAGACAAAATCGAATATGAACATAGATTTCCCCAGACAGGCGCACAAAAAACGCCACTGATCATCTATTGACTAACGATTTATCCATAGTGATGGATGTATCACCAATATCGGGATTCCCTTTTGCCTCAGATCACCGAATAATAAGATGTAAGATGAAATTCCTAGCACGGGCATTTTTTATGAACAACAAAAGGAATAATAGAAATTCGCTGAAAACTATAACCCCCTTATACAACATGCAAACGGCAAACGACTTCATAACAGAACAAGTGACGGAAAGACTGACAGAAATAGAATGTAAAGGAACGCAAGAGCTATACAACACGATAGAAGGAATAATAAAGGCAGCTGTAAAGAAATTTGGTAAGGAAAAAAAAACAGCGCAGACGGACGATAAACTATCCCCCAAAACCAAGGCACTCATTACAAAAAGAGAAAAACTCAAAGAATTACCGCTATTGACTGCATTACAAAAATTAGAGTTAGCAGAAATCCAGAAATGCATAAAGAAAGAGATGAGAAGGGACATATACGAATTTGACATTAGGGTAACAAAAGAAATTATGGAGGAATCAGGGTCAGCAAGGAAAGCTAGAAAAGTACTCACGAGAGGTTACGAGATAATGAATAAGCTGAAGGATGAGAAAGGAAATAAGATAAGACACGGCAGGAAGAAAGTGTTAGAGATCGCCACAAACTACTACAGACAACTCTACTCCAAACGAAACACCCAAACACAAATCGATGCATCAACCATGTCTCCACCCTCAGCCACTCCCCTCCAACACATAATGGTGCAAGAAATCCACAATTGGTTATCTCATTTAAAATCAGGAAAGACCCCGGGACCAGACAGAATAGGTAACGATATACACAAGATGTTCTCAGAAAGCCTTGCACAGCCACTGACAGATTTTTAATAAAATAGTAGAAACCGAGACAATCCCACTACAATGGAAAATCTCAGAAATTATCATGTTGCACAAGAAAGGAGACAGAACTCTAAATGACAACTATAGGCCTATTAGTCTCTCGTCAGGCATCGCTAAAGGGTTCATGGCTATACTAAAAAATAGGGCATATAATCTAATAGATAGATACATTAACGAGGGACAGGCGGGGTTTAGGAAGGGGTACTCCACAGTGGATCACATATACACGATCAACCAAGTAATGGAGAAGGCAGATGAATATAACCTGGAATTACACCTCCTCTTTATTGATTTCCAGAAGGCATTCGACTCCATCGACCACGAAAGCATATGAACGGCATTGATTCAAGCGGGTTGTGACACTAAAATAATAAAAATTCTACAAAATGCATATCAAGACTCCAAAGCTTACATAAAAGTGGAAGGGAAAGGAGAAATATTTGAGATAGGGAGGGGGTCAAACAGGGAGACCCGTTCTCACCGAATTTATTTACATGCACACTAGAAAGCGTGTTTTAAAAAATGGAATGGGAAAGTTACGGGATGCCAATTAATGGGAAAAGCTGAATAACTTAAAATTTGCTGATGACGTCGTTTTAATACACACGAACAATGAAGAACTGGGGAGAATGGCAACGGAATTATCGGAGGAGGGCGAAAAAATAGGGCTAAGAACAAATGTAAGCAAAACAAAATATATGAGTAATGGACTAGAAATGCAGCTTACGATCGGAACAAATAAGATAGAGAAAGTTGAGGAATATTCATGTCTAGGACAAAATATTTCGTTTCAAAAGGGTCTGGAGAAAGAAATTCAAATTAGAAGATCAAATGCATGGAGAAGTTTCTGGGCTTTAGGGTGGATTTTCAAAAGAAATGGGAACATGGAAGCCAAAACAAAAGCCCTCAACATGTGCGTAACGCCGGTGCTAACCTATGGCGCATAGACCTGGGCACTCACAGATACACAACTGGAAAGAATTAGGTCCACACAAAGAACAATGGAGAGGAGTATCCTGAATCTAAAAAGAAAAGATAAAGTTAGGAATGTGATAATCAGAAGAAGGACGGGCGTGGTAGATGTCAGATATAAAATCAAAAAATTGAAATTCAAATACGCGGGACATGTGATGAGAGGAGATGCCGAAAGATGGTCAAGGAGGGTTATGGAATGGCAAATGTATGAGGGACAGGGAAAGAGGGGAAGACCGCCCACGAGATGGAGGGATGAAATTGTGAGGTGGGTGGGAATAGCATGGGGAAGGGAAACATACGACAGAAGTAAATGGAAAAGGATCGGTGAGGCGTATGCCCAGCGTTGGGCCGGTTGACGGCGAGTTTGGTACACACCTATGTTGTAAAATATATATAATATAGTATACATATTTGTAGATTAGTCAACAAATATACGCTGTAAATAAATATGCCTCTCCATATCACGGGGGACCTCATATTCTTGGTTTTAACACACGGTCCACGTTCTTAATTGAGGAAGACTGATGTTGGCAAATGTTTACAGTAGTTGTAAAATGCCGATTCTGGTCCAGTCATAAGGTCATTGACCTTATGACCGAGGTCATTGTCCTTATGACTGGACCAGTAACTCATTATGGTTCACTGACCTTGAAGTGGGCAATGACCTTTCAAGGTTGTTTGAGGTCAATGACCTTGTGACTGGACTAGTACCGCATCACGGTTCACTGACCTTGAATAGGTCAACAACCTTTTGAGGTCATTGACATTTGTTTATATGGTTGACCTCATTAGTGGACTAGTAACGCATTGTGGTTCATTGACCTTTCTGGGGTTCTCAACCTCACTCTGATAGGTGTTCTCAACCTCCCCTCCCCCTATTTTAACCTAACACTTAACATCATGGCCAACCCAAGTATAGGTTTCAGCATACATGGCTTCGCCCCATAACGCCATCTATATGAAGCCCATCATACCACACTGTGTGTTTAGTTTCACCAAGCAGTCATAGAGGTCTCTGATTTTGTCTCCTTTTTCTTCAGATTTTTTTTTTTTAATGCAATCGTTGGGATTCGAACTCGAACCTTTCGAATGAAAGGCATACCCTCTAACCGCACGGCTACCTGACCCTCCCAAAAGAATAGTGCAAAAACTTATTCTTATACCTTTCTGCAGACCTAAATGCAAGTCTAAACTGGTTCTCATCACCGTCGCCGGCTTGATTGACAAGCTATTGTTTGCAATTTTTGAACCAGTCTAATGGCTTTCTTTTGTTCTCGCACTTGTCGCCATTTTTGATTGAAATGCTTTTGTTTGAAATTTTTTAACCAGACTAATGGCTTTCCATTGTTTCTATTCTTGTCGCCACTTTGATTGACAGGCTATTGTCTGAAATTTTCAAACCAGACTAATGTCTTTCTATTGTTCTCCTCTCTATCATCAACTTGATTGACAAGTCATTGTTTGAAATTTTTGAGCAGACTAATGGGTTTCTTTTGTTGTTACTTATTCTGAGTACTTCTAATAATGGGACTTCAACAAATTCTTTTGAACTCATCTAACCTGTTACAAACATTCTAGAAATTTCTATAAAGTAGGGTGGTGGTTGTGGTGGGGGCTTGTCAAACCACTTTTATATGGATCACAGAGCACTGATTGGCTTCCCTTCCATTCACGTAGTTTAGAGTGTGGATTCTTCATCAGTCTGGGATATGAATTGGTTGTTTGCTGGGTACACTTATCTGCTATCACTCCTAGTATTTAAACACTCTTTGAGTCTGATATAGTGAAGTGTTGTGTTGTGTTGTGTTTTTAAATTCACATTCTTTAGTAACATATGGCTTCGTCAAGTGATAATTTTGGTGATTTTCTAAACCAGCTTGGTGGTGGTAGAATAAGAAAGCCATACAAGAAGCTCGCCGAACTACAGCGACTAAAGACATATGAGATCTTTAAAAAAGAAATTCAGACAACAAAGTTTGGCAAGTCAGTTGTAGTAGAGTTGGAAGATTGTATGGTTCATCTACCAAAACGCTTCACCACAACGCTAGCCTGCAATGAAACTCAGTTTGAAAAATTTCAAAATGGAGCTCCATTCCTGAAACTTCTGGGATTCAAAGATGGTAAATTTGGTAAATATCCAATTATTGAATTTCCAGAAACTAAGCCAAGGAATGATTGCTTATGTGATATGGAGTGCGAAGAATGCAAATGCCAGATCATTAGCAAATCAGAATCCTGTGTTTGTATTCAGTTTTCATCACATGATCATCTATAATTTCTAGTTATACGCTGTAAGTTGAATTAGTAATAAATTAATAGAGATAAGTATTGTAAAAATTGTTTATTCATCAATGTATATAATGTGTATATTATTCTAATTAAAAACTGAAACAAATTTATTCTACCCTTCATTTAGAAGAAAGGAAGGAAGCTGTGCGGACTAAATTATAGTATATTTTTGCTATCTTCCCAAGTATTTTGGCTGCTTGGGAATCCCAACCACTTTACTAAAACCTTATCACCTTTGCGTCGCACAATTTTCTCTACAAGGTAGATATCCCTAAAATTGGTCTTTTGCAATTCCTCATTATAGAACCCACCTTTTATAGGGTTTCCGTAATAATCTTTTAGTTCATAAGTCACAGGTAAGGTAGGACAGACTTTAGTTATGAAAAACAACTCTGTAGACCAGTTTGGTAAGTAGCCCTTATCGAAAACTCCTTTTATGCGACTAATGCGAACACATTCCCCCTCCTTGAATTTTACAGTACCACGCTTTTTACTATTATGATTAGAGTCATGTAATGCTTTCAACCTACCCTCATCTTGGGCACTAATACTTGCTGGAGTAGTTTTGATGCTTCTATGAATGCTATGATTGTACTCATACATCAAATCAGGTAAAATGTCTACCCAACGATAAGAGCCTCTAGCAGAAAATTCTCGCCACATTTTGGTTTTCAAAGTGCGATTGAAACGTTCAATTACACATGCCTTTTTATTGCTATAAACACTATACATTTTAGTATGAAACTCCTTAGTTAACATTGACTGGAATTTAGAGTTGTAGAATTCTTTCCCCAAATCAACCTGAAGAAATTTGGGAGGTTTCAAATGAGCACCATCACTAGAGTTTAGAATATCTCTCATAGCATTAGTTACATCAATAGCGTTTTTTTGACGAATAGGTCTTGCCCAAGCATATTTTGAAAATACATCAATAACTGTAAGTAAATATCGGAATCCATCATTTTCTTTCTCATACGGTATCATTTCTACAAGATCAGCTTGAAATAAATCCTGCAAGCCTCTAACAAAAACATGTCTTCTATAGTAGTTACGACGAGCTGATTTGTGTAATTCCTTCGCAATTTCTTTCCTAACATTTAACGACACTGATGAATTTTTTACCATTTTCATAGTATGGGTACAAAACAATATGAGTTAATTTACTCAATGTATCCAGCTTCACGAAGCTCTTCTACTATACTAAGAATCTCGTTATCTAGTCCGGTATTCCCAGCCTGCTTTGAACAATGCAATAAATACAAACGTTCAACCAACTCATTCGGATCATCCCAGTAGGTAAAATGAGAGTTGATAGGCCCCAAATGTGTATTTATGAGTTTCATTTCAGTAGGGAGCTCAAAACCTTGACCAGTATAAGAATTTTCATTTTTATCACCATCCCTATTACCATGTTTAGGGTTTCTGTTGGGGAGGATTGCATTTATGTTGGAAATCATGTCATCTATATCCGTTCTTATGCTATCTAGACCCCTTAAATTGTTTGCTATAGCAAATGATTGATTCAAATCCTCATTCAAGGAACTTCTAGTCCCTATTCTGATGGGAGTACTCGCAGCTAAAGGTTTTTGTGATGGATGCAAATTACTAACCCATACATCTTCATACTCGGGGAAAAATTTACTTATAATATTCTTATATTTATTTCCAACTTTGCTTTTGATTTTATCTCCACCCTTTGTTAAGTGATATTTTGTATCTTGAAGCATTGATTTATAACTTTCCAAATCTTGTTCATTATAGTGTTCAGGACTTTTCTTTGTGAGTAGAGACATCAATCCTTTGGTTCGATCATAATCCTTACCACAAACAGTCACTTTTGAGTGTGTGAAAGTAAGTGGGTAGTTACCAAGATACCAACCATCCTTCTTCTTCTGAATACCAAATAGTTTATCGTCACAAATTATTACAGAAGGAGGATCATCATTCACATTATTATTATTATTATTATTATTATTATTATTATTATTATTATTATTATCTGCTTGAAAATCTTGTTGTTTAAACTCGTGTTCAGGAAAAGGTGGTGGCTTACTTTTATCAAGCAGCGGCTGGAACTTTTTCTCCATCTTCATACGATAATTCAAGTCCCCCTCTTTAAGAGCTTGATACTTAGCTCTAATAGCGTTGGCTAGTTCAACCAAGCGTTTCTTGTGTTCTATTTCTTGCGATGCCATTTTGATACTGGTTAAAATTTTGCTTTGTTATCTTATTATATACTGATCAAAACCCAGCCTGTAACGACCATTGTCAATATCACTAGTCTTGTCAATAAGTAGACAACCATAAGATGCAGCATTCCAGCAAAATGAGCACATCTCACAAAATTCTTTAAAAGTCATATCAGTATTAACATGATCGTGGTAAATATGTTTCAAATTCATAAAGTCCTGCTTAAATACTAGCAACATATTCAAATTATCACGAACTAAATGTTTTGGACATGATGTGTATGTCTGAAGAAGATAAAATGAGTCTATGTTTCTATGCCTTCCCATTGTGAAAAAAGCACGGAGATGATTCTGTCGTTCACAAGCGATATCATCAAAAACAAAGATAGAATTCTCCTTTGCTTCGTTTGGGGAAATGACCGACTCGTTGTCATCAAATGGGAAGTAACCAATCTCAGGAACTTGAGATAAGACCGCTTCTAGTTCTTGATATTTTGGCTGATATCTTGATTTGGAATATAAGTAAATATTTTCAAATGATAATCCATTTAAATTGTAAATTAGATTTAAGAGGGCATTTGTCTTTCCACAGTTACTAGGACCACAAAAGATGGCTCGAATATTATTGGGTAAGAGACTACCATGTTTACATTTCTCAGTAGTAAACTGAGACACAGTTTTTATCTCTGTTATAGGTAGCTTAACTTCTTGAGCTAACAACCTCATTTTGAAATAATTTAATAGAAACTAACCAAAAATTTCAAAATTAAAGCTTTATATATGTGTAAATATATAGCATTCACTACCTATAAACATCACTTAATTTCAGCTTTTGTTTCTTTTAGGATTCCAGTAGGAATGATATTTGGGTTTGGTAATACATCATCCGATCCTTTTATAGAATTACTCTGCTTTTGCACTGCTTTTAAAAGATCTTTCATTTCTTGAATTATAGTTTTATGTAAATATTCTTCAGCAGATTGTCTCTCTTTTAAGAATACATCTTGCATATATGTTAAGATATCTTCTTTTATAGATTCCATGTAATCATTATGACTTTTTGTTACAAATTCCTGTAAATATTGAATATTTACTGCATCACTATCTTGAGATTGACCATCACATGTCAGGTTCCGCAACCGAACCTGATTCACATCAATAGTGCTAGCATCAGCGTTTAAAACCAGTTTGGTTAGTAGAGCAGAGTGGGGGTAGTTTATACTGTAGTAGGGATATGTCCCACCACACTTGTTTTGTCTTGTAAACCGACCAAACTTATCGACTCGAACACTATTCCCATTAGTATTCATCTTCTTACCTTGAAAAACAATACCTATCTGAATAATTGAGTGATATTTAAAAAGTGAAGTGTTACTTTGTGCATTTTTCTTCAAAAAACTGTAAGTGTGATAAACGTGTATCCACAATGGTGTTCATCTTGAATAGTGTGTACCCATGCAGTACTCCGGCTATTTATATTGAAATTGGTTTGGATCCAGAGAACTACTATCAACCAACAATAAAAATTTCTGATTTAACATTTGGCGAAGACAATTTCATCACCTTATTGGCATCGGATTTTGATCGCTTGAGGAACCTCAATGATATTGTCATATCAAGAATATCATCCCCAGCTGCACTACCAGAGGATTTCACTATATCAAATCCACCATGTAACAATGATGAAGAACAATACCAGGAACATGAATGTGAATATTCGCCTGATTCAATAACTCCTCCCCCCATGGATACATCTGTAAGTCAACCTTTTGAAGTTGGAAATTATACAGTCAGTTTATTATACCAGTATAATATTTTAAGATTTTCAAAAACTATTTTTCTCATGTATGGAGCTCCTTGTTTGGACCTAAGTTTTAGAACTTGGCTAGAAATTGAAAAAATGTATCCCACTATTTCATGTAAATTTAAAATCTTAGGGAACCATAAACTGTATAGTCAGATCCAGCACTCTAGAATTGTGAATTATTATTTAAATATTATTAAAAACAAAAAAATTGAGGAGAATTTGTGCATTATAACATTAAATGATTTAAATTTTAGTCTAGTAAGGTTGCATAGTAACTTATTACCAAAATGTCCGATTGAATATAACAAGAGTACTATAGATTACGCTACTTGTGAGCTTATACAAGCTGAGATACGATTATTTGCTGTAAATATTATTTATAGAGATATTCAAGCAGCTGTTAATGCTACCTTAAGTCAGAATAAGCCTCTTCCTGACTGGTGGATATAAATAATCAACTTGTAAATATTTACTTAGGTAATTATATTTCATAATAAATTATATTTCATATTTCATAATTAAATATGTACAACTGATAATCAATAATAAATTATTTAGAAAATTCACTGTTTCTTATTCCAATATTTAATTAATAAAATTACTCATCTTCGCTGCTATATACAAATTCAATTTCCAAATCAGAATCAGAATCATAATCATCATCATCATCATCATTATCATTATTATTATTATTATTATTATTATTATTATTATTATTATTTATATACACATCCATATTATCGCAATTAGTATGAACCTCAGGCTCATCTTGTCCTTGGAATTCACAATTTAACTCGCTTTCAGAAGTTGAAATCTCATTTCTAGGTAGTAGATTGTTTCTTAGAAGCCACAGTTTGAATTTCATTGCCTGATTAAGAGCACAGACATATGGTACATGTTTATAAGAAGTAACTAAGTGGGTGGGGTAAAAGCACTGCGGATCAGAATTAGTAAGCTTAGGTAGGTCTTTAGCTCTTGGGCATTTAATAATATCCAGATCAATTACAGGCTTACCAGTCAGGTCTCGAATATACTTGCATCGTTCACCTCCTTTAACATATATTAGTGTTGCCTGACTCGTAACATCCAGAATTAATCTTTTGCAGCTTGATGGATCAGTATAGCCATCACACCATAGAATACCGTGAATGTTGTCGGTTAAGAAATGCACATTTTTCTGCTGTTTTTCTGCCAACAAATGAAAGTTGATTGGTGGTTTTACAATACAATGTACAATCTGATTAGTATTGATTGAGCAGATGGCCACCTCTTTCAAGATAAACTCATTTTCAGAGTTTTTAAAAGCCTGGAAATCTAATGTGAAGTATTCCATTTTTAACTTGCGAGCTAGTACTTTCTCAACAACTTACAGAAATAGAATGAACAAATTTTATACAAATAATGGTTTAAATAACAATAGGTAATCCCTTATCCCTCCTGCTGCTCTCCCTTCCATGTTCACTACAACTATTACAATCGTCTCACAATGTTTGAGAGTGGTGTATACTGAACCATCTTATCATGAAGTATCAAGCAGAAGCAGCTTGTATTAGCTGGAATAGCAACACTAGTATTAATTTCTAAACGAATATCGACAGGGGCATTTTTTAGCTGATCATTTTGATAGCTACAATCAAATACTACTAGTGGATAATCCTTAATAAATTCGTTAATATCCATAAGAGCTCTACCATAGTCACGCCCATAATATGATCTCTGAAAGTTTGCATACATATTATATAGGAAAGATACTTGTTGTTTTGTAAAGTCCAAGTTCATATTACTGTAGGGATAATACTGCGAGTTTAAAAATAATTTTATATCCCTCAGTTGTAGGTTTTGGAAGGTATCATTCTTCTGAGCATAATCATTTTTTCTACCCGACTGGAGAGCTACAATTACAAATCGTGGTTTTTCCAGCTGTGTAGTTGTCATTATTGACCAACTGTTGCTTGTTGATTGAGTTAGGGAAGGATTCTCATGAAGATCCCATGATCTGAAGGCTATTGTTAAGGCAGCATCCTTCTGCACAACTTTTAATAATCCAATTCGAGCCGCATCTGACAGTTTAATTGTTGGTAAACACCACTGAAGTTTGGTTATTTCAACAGTAGACTTGTCCTCAGCTGTTGTGGAATATAAAACATTTTTATCATTCCTCGATCGCAAGAGAATCAGTTCTTGTTTAGATCCAACTATAATCTTCTGAAAATCTTCGGCAAATCCAAGTAAGAGTTTCAGTGGTATACAAACATTGAAATATCTCCCTTCTTGTGCTGTTACATACTCACTAAATCTCCCCCAACCAGCATTCTGATAATTTTTATATTGATCTCGAGTAAAACTACAAAGTCCTTTCAATAATGATGCATAACCAAGATTTCTAGTTTTATCAATCTCAATACTGTTCAAGAGGTATCGCACCTCATCAAACAGAAATGCAATACCATTATTAACAAATGAGGCATTAGACCCAATTGGATCTATATTAATACGTCCCTCTAGGAGAATATAACTCTCTCCAGGGATTGATATAACATCCTGATCTTGTACTTGAATACGAATTTCATCATTGTATAAATATGTTGATGAAGCCAGTGGTTGATACATTTGGAAATCACAGTGTGTGATGGCATTTTGAAATCGAACATTATTAGTAATATTTAAAACATCAGATCCAAGTGTAGCCATTTCTTAAGAATTTATAATTTTTTTAATTTAAAACCAAGCAGCTGAAGTAAACGACGATTTGCACGTGTTAACTGTTTGACCTTCCTCGAGTGATTACTTAATTTTGGCTTTGTGCTTCTTTTTATAGGCTGCTGTCGTGGTTTGTTATTAATATAACTCGCGGGTATCTGATTATGGAAAGCAATACCCATTATTCTATATATGATACCTACAGTAATATAGGAACTGATTCTACTTATTACTGTTGATTAATTTGTTTCAAATTTAGCTGGATAGTTATTTCTTCCCCTCGAAAATCAACTAGCTGTCCTCTCTGATCGGTTAAACGCAGAGTAATATTACTGATCCGTTTGGCTGTCACTGGTAAATAAATAATTTGAGTTGGTTGTATGCTTATTTTAAAGCCTGGCTCTACATCCGGATAAAAAACATAGAGGGTATGACATTTTTTACCATTCCTGTAAGAGCCGTCAACAATATTACACTCAACATTTATTTCATTAACCGAACTAATTGATACTGGTAAATCCGAAATATGTTGAGTTTTATTTAGCAAGAAGTTGCTTTGAAAACCAAATACAGACTTCAAGGAGTTTTGCTCAAAAGCTATGTGAAAATCAGAGTATAACTCGATTTTCATTGTATTTAAATTAGCCTTTAGTTGGAAACTTTTTACACCATACTTCTTACTTTCCTCTTGTAAGAAGTTAGCAATCTGATCAATTTCATATGCTCCTTCTGGAACTATAATGTCATGAGTTTCCAGTGTTTCAGGATTTTGAAATGTTATCGTATCATTCACATCTCTTTTAATATTGGGAATAGAATTGTATGTATTTAAACTGTACAGACCTATACCATAAATAGCACTCTGATCTAACTCAATTGGTGGATAATAATCTTGACTTAGCTCTGAAGAGCATTGACTAATACCAAGCAGACAATCCATGACTATCTTATATGGAATGTATTAACAAAATGTAGGAACCCTATTTATTTGCAGTCTATTTATAAACATTGATTGCAGCCGAATAATCAACCAGCCTTGTGGTGGGAGTGAAACCATAAACATAATAATTAATTAATAAGAATAAATATTATAAATTATTTATTACTTTCAGAACAAAAAATACTGTTGTATTTATTAAATAAGAAACATAAAGTTAGTTGTCCACATATTACAGTATTATATTCTTGATCTTGCTGATAATTATAGTAAATTTCACAATTTGCTAGGTAATTCTCTACTTCAATAGGCGGCCTCAGTCCACCAAAACTATTGTACCAATGTACAACTGAGCCAACCTTTAGAAACCCACACCAGTGACTCCCCCTCTCACATACCCAGCAAGGTTTACAACAGCCATCTCATTAACTAATGGTCTCTTTAAAACAGTTCCAAACTCATCTCGTGAAAACACCCCCCTAAAAAGTCTAACCATTTCAGTACACTGAACAATCTCCAGTATATCATAGTTGGTCAAAGGTTTATTCCAGGGAGCATTTTCACAAATTCTTCGAGTTTTTTGCATATGGGGAAAGAAATAGACCGAGACCTCTCTTATGAGGCCTTAAAAAAAGACCTTTTCCAATTTGATAACTAGCAGCATTATAACCATTCCCAGATTTTATCTGTTGTTTAGCAGCCATAATATCTTTGATTGCTTTTATAACAGTACCAACACCACCTGCAAGAGTGCCCAGACTTGAAACTCCTGCTAGAAGAGGAACAAGCGGTAAAATACCACCAACTTGTGGAATTGGAATAATTCTAGGAGTTTGGAGATGCTTGCTTCTTCTCCTCACTGTTTTCTTTACAGCCTTCATGGCTTTAGCGACAACCCTCTTCAAGTTTGCTGAATTTTGAAGATTCTTAGGCTTGCTGCTCTTAATAGCCATTCTAGCATTCTTTAGAATAGCTCCAAAAGTGAGACCCTGACCATTCTTCAGTTGTTTCCTCTTTGCTTTCTTATTTTTAATCTTCTTATTTCCTTTCCCTGTTTTATTAGGATTCTTAAGTCCGAGGCCTAGTTTTCTCTTCATCTTCATACAGTTGGTAGTAAGATAGGCAGCTATGCGCTCTGATGAATCAGCATCTGAAGAAATCACACGATTCCAAGCAGCGTCTTCAAGTATTTTATCAGCTAAATGGCGTGACTTTGTATCTTTATGTTTGGCATAGAAAATATCATGCTCCCTTGCAGCTTCGTCAAGCGGGTTGATTCCTCTATCTCCACGTTTTAGTCGCTTCTCCAAGTCAGTTCCAGGTCCAAGAAAGTGATATGTTTTTTTGCCAACAAGTTTATTAAAAATTGGAGAGACAGGGGAAATGCCCGAACTTAGCCGATTGAGTCCAAGGGGCCAATGTAACTCACAGGGAAGCTTGTTTAACACATCATTGAATAAGCCACAACCAACCTGCACTGAAGAAGGTCCACTAAAGAATGTCATTTTAAAATTCATGTGAGCAAATTTATAGCATATTTATACTAATCCAAAAATTTTTGATGCGAGATCTAACCCAAATTCATGTGAATAGTACTTTTAATGTAGAATATAGTGAGGTAATGATTGTAGACTCTTTTAATCATTGTGATAGGGTAATGGTAAGCATGTTCAATATTTTTCCTTCAAATGGACACGCTGTTTACCCTCCCATAACTTATATTGGTGGAATGTTCCAGATTATGTTATTTAGCAAGCTTTATTGAAAGTGTGCTGGATGAAAAATATTTCGTTTCGCATAAAACAACAATGCAAAATACCTACTTTTACTCGGAGACATAACAATTTACCTGCTATTGAAAGAGAGAAAAAAAAAAAAAAACAGATTTAAATATAGTGAGACACACACATTGTGCAGACTAATCCTGCTGTAGTTAAAGGATAGGTGTCTTCTAAAGATTGATCCTATTGTTGATTTTTTCTTACAGCTCACTTACTAAAAACCTATTAAAAAATAGGTGAATTTTCTATGAATTCTCTCCCTGCTGTTGTTAAAGGATAGTGAGGTGTCTTCTAAAGATTGTTCCTATTGTTGATTTTTTCTTACAGCTCACTTACTAAAAACCCGTTGAAAACCCATTAAAAACCCATTAAAAAAATAGGTGGATTTTCTATGAATTCTCTCTCTCTTTTAAAACTGACTTATTTCATTTATATTAAAGAATGTTACATTTCCACATCGACATTTCTATATCATCAGCATATCCCATTAAGGATCAATATATATAAAGGCTGGAACAGATCCGTCAAGATTATTCACTGTGCTTGCCTTTGCCTTTGCTATAGATATATCCTCTGTGTTCTTAGCTTCTACAGTGCTTGTGATTCTCTCACTTTCCTATCATTATTTCTCTTCATTTTTTCCTCAAAATGAATTCCCTACATCAGCAACCTCGAGTTCAGGATAATGAAATTTCTTCAACTGTGAATGAGCTTGGCAATAGGGGCGTAAATCGATTATTAGCGATTATCTCTCTGTTGAAAGATGTAAATGTGGCGGCGACTTTTGTATTATTTATGATAAGAGGGCTAGCACCATTTATTGAGGCGCTTGGTCCTCTTGCCAGAGTGTATAGTCCGGAGGAGAGGTTAGAGTTCCTCCAGATGCTGCAGTATTTAATCGACGAGGAAAGTGCTAGAGCTGCCATGGAACAGTACAGTAGTAACGCTGTATGTGTTCCAGTGGTCAACTCCTCAACGTCGCCCAGAATATCCAGAAATAACCGACTGATTGGTTATTTACATATCCTATTGCCAAGCTTAGAAATATTCCATTCTCTCGGCTACACTGCACGATTCCTACATCTACTTTGGGAGTTATTGTCAGATCTGGATCCTCATCATCCTTGTTATACCCCTGAGGAGAGACAGGGTCTTCAAACTTTCCTCAGGGGTATCATCGAGGACTATCAAATTCAAGTAGGGGAAGATCCAGATCTTGATAATATGCCAACAGAACCTGAAGATGAGGTGTAAAGTAGGATTTTCATGCTAGCCTCTTTCCCTTCATCCTCACATCCACCCTTCCCTCCCTCCTTCCATCTCTATTCCTTTTTTAAAACGGCCCTTTTTAGGGCCAGGGAGGCTTTAGGTTGGAACCTCCACGTGGTGCCTCCTGGGCAGCAGTTTATGCTGGCGAATACCCACCTGTTTTTTTATTATTTTTTTATTTTTTAAAGTTACATA
This sequence comes from Acanthococcus lagerstroemiae, assembly GCA_031841125.1. NCBI lineage: Eukaryota > Metazoa > Arthropoda > Insecta > Hemiptera > Eriococcidae > Acanthococcus > Acanthococcus lagerstroemiae. The sequence goes on from CM063112.1 coordinate 46,957,739, forward strand.
CTACTCAGAGTTTCTCCAACAGTCGAGGAAATAATGTTACCTTTAGAAATAACTTTATTAACAGTTTTAAACTATTTTACAATCAATGATATTTACAATTGATAATATTTACAATGATGACTATTTCTGAGTCAACTCAAAGTTTATTTACACACTCGTCAACTATTATAGGAGGGAAAAAAAAGAAAAAAATTAATTAATAATAATTTTCATCGACTAAATTCTCAACTAAGTAAGTTATCAGCAGATGAGAAGTTATGAGTTCTGAGTAGAGCTGGATCCAAATGTTTTGGCAAATTGACTGTCTTCAGTTGCAGATTTACTTGCTGAATGACTGGCTGACCTGTGTGAGCAATTTACTCACAGACTTGTTGATTCATGATTCATTTTCCATATCATTGGTTAGTTGGCTGACTGGCTGACTATAGTTGTCTTGAGTGGTGGATTTATTAACAGGCTAGGTGATTCATTGTCTGCCTGACTGTGTGTAGTTGACTACCCAGGTGAATGACTGGTTGAAGGTGATTCATTGTCTGTCTGACTGTGTGTAGTTGACTACCCAGGTGAATGACTGGTTGAATGATTTGGCTGCTTTGTTGGATGTCATGAGTAGTTGATTTGGTAGCCAGGCTTGTTGATTCACTGAATGGCTGACTGTTGGTCTTGAGTAGCTGATTTGCTAGATTATTGTTGTCTGCTTATCTAATGAAATTTATGTGATACAGTTAGGTTGGCTACATAACTGAGATTTACTAAGTGGTATGAGAGGGGGTGGTGGTCTGACAGCTTTCTTTTTCATATTTAATTGTACTAATGGTTCTGCTCTCCTCTTTCTTACTGATGATAATTGTGGGGGTGGTGGTGGAACTAGTATCGAGGTTGATTCTCTTTCAATATCCATATTTTCTTCTTCTTCTTCATTATGTTGATTATTTTTTTTTAATATATCTTTGTGGGGAGGTATTTTATAATGTCCCCATGCCAGTGTATCAATCCCATTGTCAAGAATAAATCGTTTGTCATCATCAGCTGATAAGGCCACTTTATTTTGTTCTATCGTGTATAATTTCTGAGCATAGCTTCTAATATTGTTAATCAAGCGATATTCAGAGGCTTTACTCTTCAAGCATTGTACATAATTTTCAAACGTTAAGGTTTTTTCTACAATATTTTTTCTAATCCCCTTAGCTTTCTTATGATCCTTTCCAGATAGTTTAAAACTATAAAGTTTGGGTCTAATAGCACAAAATTCCTCTATTATCTTGCCATTGGCCTCGTCCTTGTACTTTCCTAGGACTTTCTTATTAGTAGAGTCCCAACAGATATGGTTGCGTGGATAATCTGAAAAGTCGAAATGCTCTCTATTTTGCCACAGTTTTTCATAAAAGTTTTCTGTTCTTACTAAGAATATAAACGAGTCTGTGTCAGTATAGCCAACCTGGATTTGCCCCCTCTCTGAAAAGATTTTTTTCATTACACCATAATAGAATTCTGCCATTACCTTCTTTGAAATGTCTAATATACTTAACCCTATGGTTATTACACGATCAAAATAAATTTTGGTTCTTTTCATTTCAATCAGTGTTAAATTTGATTTCTTATTTAACAGTATACGGGACTTAAAATTGGGCTTATTGACCCATTTTTGAATCAATCGCGGTGTTCTATATAGCTTGAAGTCCCTTCTCTTCCTCACCCCCTCCAAACATTTGCCAAACACGCTATTATTGGCCAATTTGAAGAATCCCTTCTCGAATTCATTCTTAGCCTTCTTCCTCATTTCAGTATTCAGATCAATATATTCCTTCAACCAGCATGCCTGAGTAAACTTTACTCCACGGTGGACTTTTGTTAGCCTTAATCCATATCTTATCGCTGTCTTTAAATAACTGTAATGAATTATATACTTCTCCTTATCTCCTAGGGTGGCTACCAATTTGGGAACCCCATTCTTGGAGGTTTTCATCTTTTGTGGACACATTGGATAATCATTATGTTCATCATGTAAATTTTGGCTGTACTGAAGGTCGACTTGAAGAATGTAACCAGTTTCACTGTCATCTGGAATACTTGAAATTTTTTCTTCTGTTAGCTCGGATAATTCTTCTTCAGACAACCATTGGTAACCACCCACAGCCAATGGGGAGGACATACAGTAGCCATATAAATTATTAGCATCGAAATAGCCAATATATGATGTTGGCTGATCAGGGTTGTAATACTCCCCCATTTCTTTATTGTTTGCTTTCATGTAACGAATGCTGGCCCCACAAAATCCTCCTCTAATACCTTCTTCCATAAATAAATACATGTCATAATCTTTAATTAATTCCAATTTTACTTTGGTATACTTCAAACAAGCCTGCCAGCTAAGGCCTGGGGCTGAGTATACCCAAGCTGGATCTATTTTGTATATATTATGACAAATTTCTCTAAAATTTTCGAAGACGTCAGCTAATAAAATTGTATCTGTCTGGAGGTAAATATCACTGTACATTCCAAGGTTTCGACAGTTAAATTTTCTAAAAACATTTAAAGCATGCTGGTAATCCTCCTCACTAATTTCTTCGTCAGTCATTTCATTATAAAATCTTTCCGGTGGGGGGAGCTCTTTTTCCTCATACTTGCTTAAATCAGTTATATAATTATAACAGAAAACTCCTTTTCTACAAACAAGATCAAAGTCCTCTCCACTATAAAATCGTCGAGTGTGTTGCATATTCTCTTTGGGTAAATTATCAACCAATGTACTTAGAGATGAGGCCATAAATCTGAATGAGTCAATGAAACGGATGCTGAAACGATTTGTTATTTTCTTTTCAAAAGATATGAAATTTTCAGCACTTGAGGCAATAACTCTGATCTCTTCTGATCTAGCACGATTCCTATTCTCATTACCGCGACTACCACTACCACCAGCAACAACTGACATCGGCGTATCCATTATGCTTTCTTCATCGTCAGCAACCCCGACTAATTCTTCCTCTTCCCCTTCTTCTTTATCCTCTTCTTCAATGTTTACTTCCACCTCTGGGAACATTTCGCTTATTATCAGTTTAAAATCATAATGTGAACCGTTGTGGAAGACTACTGGTAGGAAGTGGGGTAGCTGATATTCGATGTTGCATTGTCTGTGTGCTAGTCCCCTAACTTCCCCTGTGAGGTGGTCATGATCTATAACTAGATCATTTTTATTTGTAGTTGTTTGCTCACATATATGGCATTGCAGAGGCCCATCATATAACGCTTTCTTTTCACTATCCGATATTTCCATAGGTTTTACTACTTTATACATTTCTGCAATTTTCTTAGCATCCGCCTCCAAGCTTGCCCAGAAGTGTTTCACTGCATTGGGACCTCTATATAAAACTGGCTTATACTCCGTTTTATCAGCTGGGTTTCTAGAAACTATATAATAACAATACGAGGTAGCAATATGCATCTGCTTCTTTATAGTAAAGGAGGATTCAGTAGAGGGGGTGGGGCCAGCAATTGGGGCTAAAGCACTCTCCAGATCTGCATAAACTATGTATGGAACCACCTGCTTGTACTTATAGTTTTTAAACTGTAATAGTGCAGTCTTCTCTGTAGGCATAATTGCTCTTGCTGGTTGGTATTTGATACAGTTAACTAAATGTTCCTCCAGCACCCTCTCTGAATGGAAGTGTTGGAGGCAACGACGACAAATATGCAGTTTATGTCCATGTGCTCCCTTCTGTTTCGAAACCAAACGGCTGAGATCTTTGATATAGCAATAATGTAAATTTTCATCGGAATGAAGATAAAGGAGGTCCCAATGTCTATCTTTCACAAAATGATCACTTATTCTCAAGGGGTAAACAGAATTTTCTTCATCTAATCCATATACATTTACAGATGCTTTATTGTTTTTCTCAAAAATCGCAATTTCACTGAGAGGTGTTGGGCAACTCAGTCCAGAAAAGTCAAATTTATCTAACAGCTCTTTATACTTGGTCACTCTTTGATTATGAAGCATGTTTTCAATTAGTTTAGCGCAAATCGAATACATAAAACATTTCTGATCATTATTCTGGATATTTATTACAGCGTGTTTTCTTCCAACTTTGTCTGGTAGGGGGATATGGGAGCCAGCGATGAGTGGAGAGAACTTTGTTATATGAAGCTCCATATCTGAAACTTTTTCAAAACTCCAATTTGAACCAATGTGCTCGAGCTCTCCCATGCGTGTCTCCATCTGGGTTATTAATTTATCATACCATTCATCTATGTTAGTTCCAACCAATATTTCAGTATTTTTTGATCTCAGCCCGAAATTATCCCGCAAGTCCTCACCTCCATTGGCAGCAGGTTTCATAATTATTATATTCAGAACAATATTCACCTTCAATGAGTAATGTAAATCTAAAGCTTGCTCGATTCTGTTATAGATACCTTGCTTAAAATGCATTAGGAAACCTTTAATGTCTCTAAGCACAACTGGTTGATATAGATCATCTGTATTAAGAGTGAATAAAACATCAACTATTCGCCTATTTTGCGACTGATTAATAATGAAACCATTGATGGGGTCCGATTCTAAATTATTTCTTCTCAATGCCTGCTTATGGATAGTCGAAAAAGTATGATGATACCAAAAAGGTCGGGGGTAAATGCTGCTACAAGTTTCACAGAGAGCCGTTTCAAAATTCCTTTTTCTTTGCCTACCTACCTCCTGTTCTTGCCGCTCACTTGTTGATGACGCAGGTAGCAATGCTGCTCCCGGGTTGCAGACTCCACCATTCTGGTTGATATATCGTTGCAGTACAAATTTCTTCATTTTCACACATGAAAAAATAAAATTGATGTTTGGAAAAGTTTTTTTGAATAAAAATTGCGAATGTCTACTCGAGTTAAGCACTAAAATTCAGAGTCCACAAATCACTAAAACACTGCACTTAATAAACACAACAACGAACCGTATCAAAGTCTGAAGTCCAATATCACTGAAAATTGACACTTGATACACCAGAGAACGCCGAAGAGCAATAAAGTGCACAAGAATCACACAACTCGCTGAGAACAAACTAATGTGGAGTAAGTGTTTGCTTCCCTTTTATAACCAGATTCTCACTACACACCCTTCAAAGTGGGTTAAACTACAAAGGACACCCATTAGTTTGGGTTGAAAATTTCAAACAATGGTTTACCAATCAAGCTGGTGACATGAGGGGAAACAATGCAAAACCATTAGTCAAGTTTAAAAATTTCAAACAATAGCATACCAATCAAACATGGTGACAGGTGAGAGAACAATAGAAAACCATTAGACTGGTTCAAAAATTTCAAATAATAGCTTGTCATTCAAGCCGGCGACGGTGATGAGAACCAGTTTAGACTTGCATTTAGGTCTGCAGAAAGGTATAAGAATAAGTTTTTGCACTATTCTTTTGGGAGGGTCAGGTAGCCGTGCGGTTAGAGGGTATGCCTTTCATTCGAAAGGTTCGAGTTCGAATCCCAACGATTGCATTAAAAAAAAAAATCTGAAGAAAAAGGAGACAAAATCAGAGACCTCTATGACTGCTTGGTGAAACTAAACACACAGTGTGGTATGATGGGCTTCATATAGATGGCGTTATGGGGCGAAGCCATGTATGCTGAAACCTATACTTGGGTTGGCCATGATGTTAAGTGTTAGGTTAAAATAGGGGGAGGGGAGGTTGAGAACACCTATCAGAGTGAGGTTGAGAACCCCAGAAAGGTCAATGAACCACAATGCGTTACTAGTCCACTAATGAGGTCAACCATATAAACAAATGTCAATGACCTCAAAAGGTTGTTGACCTATTCAAGGTCAGTGAACCGTGATGTGGTACTAGTCCAGTCACATGGTCATTGACCTCAAACAACCTTGAAAGGTCATTGCCCACTTCAAGGTCAGTGAACCATAATGAGTTACTGGTCCAGCCATAAGGACAATGACCTTGGTCATAAGGTCATGCGGTCAATGACCTTATGACTGGACCAGAATCGGCATTTTACAACTACTGTTTACTTATTGATATCTCCCTGATGTATTGTGGCCATGTTTTCCTCGTTTTGGGGTTAGCGCCAATAGTTACATTATTAAAGCACTTGCTTCATTCTTTTTTCACAGACAGATATTTTAGTGTCCATTAACCGTTTTTTGCGTAGTTTTTAAAACTGTACTCGAAAGAACCTCGTTTCGTGCCTACTTTGCTTGCAAAAAATCTTGGTTTTACCTATCGTTGACCGTGAACAGTCGAAATGAAGTGTAATGAACTAAACTCCTCCAAAATTAAAGTTTTGCTTTATAATTATTTGAATCCCCTAAAAACAACTATTTCGGTTCATGAATATAGGTCAAACTCGTTAGATACTTTACTACAATCTTTGAAACTGATTAATGGGAGGAAAGATTTGCCCATCACAAATCCCACGGACGTAGAATTAGGATTGCCCTAATTTGTCATAACAGTGACCTTTATAAACGATTCTAATCTATGCACAAAATGCATCACATTCAGTGAAATACCTACCCGAGAGTAAATATAGGCAAGGCGACGGCTGGAATAACAAAAAAGCCACATGCATAAAACATTTCGAACGCGCTTTGCAACGGATGCGAATATTCTTCAAGTATATTCACTATAAACGTAGCCAGCGAGCACAGAACGTAAACGGCCACCACGGTTTTGTATGTGGTCTTCATATTACACCATAGTCTTGCTTTCCAAGGGTAGACTACAGCCAAATATCTCCAAACGGCCAATACTAATGTCATCCAAACTGAGATTAAGCGTGCGAGAGGAAATAGTACATAGATGTAGTTCCGAACCCCGAATGAAAGAGACACGGCGAGCCAGGAAATGTAAGAGAGCAATAGAGCCAAGTCAGCAACAGCCAGCCAGGTTAACACAACATTAGTCGGCGAAACCATATTGTTCCGTGTGAGAACAATTATATTGATAATATTGAACACAGAGCCGAGAATGATGATGGCTCCGCTCAGGTACCCATGTACATTGTTATCGTAGAATAAGGCAACAGAAACCAATGCCGAGGGGCAGGAGGGATCCTTTTCAAAAGTTTCATACTTATTGTAGTATTCTGTGGCCATACTTGCGCTTTCAGACCAGCGTTTTCATTCTGCAACAAATAATTCGATTTCACAAACGGGTGGATAAAGTGAGTTTTTAAAAACAAGTTTGCTGAAAATTTGACCATCCAAAGTTCTAGAACGTCTGGCATTATTTTAGCGCCGCTTGATATCAGTTTATGTACATATATCTATCATCTAACAGCCATAAATTTGCGTCACAAAATCCAGGTATATATATGACACATAATATTAGACAGGTTTTTCTTTTTTCTTTTTTTTTCTTTTTTTCCAAACTATTATTACGAAACTTTACGAAATAGGTACATAATATAATAATCTTGTCAAGAATTCTGGCCAAAAAGGTAGATAGCATAGTACGCTCTATGAGAAAGTTTACATTGTAGCCTCCTTACAAGGCAGCGGAGAGAATATTTTCTACTATTAAAGACGCTTGACGCCCTCCACACATTTTAGGATCGCCCTTTGTGGTGCATTAATTTTACTTCGTGGTCAAGAATAAGTATAGTGGTGCATTTTATCTAGATATATGCCACATAAGGTACCTACCTCGAAATGCGCTAAGTTCCTAACAATGTCACCTACTTATTTCTTGGTGAGTAATAATTTATAGATACCGGGCCGTAACTTCATGCAACTACGCTGAATACGATATCGATTACAGTCATAAAAAGCGAAAACTATGGAAGTTTGCAGTTAATTAAAATGTCTAACCACGGCTAATTGACCATCAAAGAGTGTAACGATTTTATTATTATCATTTTGAGTGGCTCGATGTCATAGAAATCTGGCACGTTAAATTCAAAAAAAAAAAAAAAGTGATTTGAAATTTTTATCTGTTGTTTCAGATTTAACAAGTTGTTGCGTAAAGTAAAATTTAAATGATGTTGAGATGTTGGCACTACTGCTGTACGTGTTACCACGTTGGGACGCTCTGCAGCTGCACTCGTTGTGTGCTGCGTCTCTTACAGTTTATTCTATTAGCAATCGTCGTCGCGTTCGAGTCTATATTACTATTCTATCTTTCGATGCAATACACGTCTTCGAGCTTTACTGTGTTATTATTATTTATTATGAAGTTACTATTGGTATATTCTACGAGATTCAGGGGCTAACACCCTTCAAATGAAATGGGAAAAAAAATCATCAAGTAAGTTTTTTTTAATATATATCGTAAATGTACCTCTTTTTCTACATATTGCATTCACTGAATTTTCAAAATAATGATTTCTTGGGACTTATAGTTATGCAGTTAAACTTCAAAGTAGGTAGTACTTTCTCCTAATAACGCTAACTGTTGATTTTTGTTTCAGAAAGAAAAATAAGCGGCGATTATGGAGTCAACGAGCATTTTCGATATTAAATGCAGGAAATGAAATTCATGAAGGAAAGTTATTGTCTACAAATGCTGCTCGTGCTCAGTATAACATACGTGTCGAATTTTACGAGATTATATTTCGAAAATAATTCTTACGTCAAATTCATCAAATTGCCGATTTCATAAAATCGGCAGATATTTTGCTGATTTTATAAAATCAGTAACGCAAGAGCAGTGGTTGCCGAATTTATAAAATCAGCAGAAATTTTTGCTGAATTTATAAAATAGGCTAGTGTCTGCCGATTTTACAAAATCGATAGTAAGTGATTGTTGTTCATGAGTGTACCCGACGAATGAGGTCAGAATTTTCATATGTTTACTAAAAAGGAAAATTTGTGATAGGATAAAATGAAGACGAGTTCTATTCGTAATTCGAATAATGCCATTAACTTGTTAAGTCATGCCTTCTTTACTGATAAAGTGAGACGTAAACTTTATCTGTGCCTGTTACAAATGCTCTTCAGTATTTGTTTGCAAACAGTGCCAGTGAATATTGCGACTAATTATTTCTTTTAATTTTTAGTTCATTTGACCGCATGCGAATTATTTTTCCATACAATTAGAATCAGTACTCGTAGTTTAATTATAAGTATATACCTATCTAGCAATTAATTCTAGCTCGCTCGAGATAATTTTGCTTTAGTTTCATTTCGATCCAACGTCGAGCTCGAAAACCAAGACAAGGGTGAAAGCAATACGGATATACTGTATAGACATATACCTATCACTCATTTGTTTTCTGTTTTGGACCTGCTTTCTACCTCCCACATATTGGTCATTTTTTCTCATAAAAAATTTTGAGTTGTACAGTTTCGAACCATCAGTTTTCATCCTCCCCTCCAAAGCCATCCACTTTCGCTATATGTATTCTTCATGAAGATTCGCAAATATGTCATCATTCCAAGGCTGAATAGATGAATACACTGTTTACCAATAAAAAAGTTGATGAAAATTTCTTACCTTGGTATCGAGATAACGGTACTCGATTTACACGACAATACAATATTAGTTACATCTATTTTATAATTTCCGTAATTTTACTGAAAAGTGAAGTCCAGTCTCATAGCATACTTCCGCACATGAACTGAACGCGAAAAAATTGTCCTATGTACTTACTTCCTAAGGGTGCAGTGTTCCTCGCTCGGTAGATGGCATTACGTGGAGCTAGTATTTATAATCAAACAAACTGATCGGGGGGAAAATAGCGATATCGATTTACTGTAACATTTAATCTGACTTGTTTTCCAAGATATACGAAGTGAATCAGACGCAGGATGAGACCGTAGGGAAACATGTAGTAATAAAAGGGGAATTTTGCCAACTGATAATTGGACGCTGTTCAGCATGAGGGAACCAACTTAGCAAAATCCGCTTTTTGAGAACCCGTGATTCGAAGTTCAAGAGCCATGTAGAAACTATATGACACAGCGTTTACTGATAAGCTTTTTTTAACGTGAGTACACATTTTTGAATCGGGGGCCCAGTTTTGAAAAATTCTACGTTTTACTCTCGTTCCAACGATACTATTAATAACTTATTTTGTTTACAAATGTTACTTGGTTTCTCTTGCTGAACAGCGTCCAATTGCTAACTGCAAATTTCTCAAACGGGTCGAATGAAAGCATTAAATCACATAAATGCAGAATGGTCTCATAACTTATTTTTCATAATTCGATTATTGTGACAAGTTACGATCGGACATTTTAACTATTAATCGGATTACAGAGAGATAGGTACTCATGACCTTGCATTGCACTGAAAGACTTTGTGCGACCTCCAAGGAGGGCGTGCAATACGCACCCGGTTCAGGTAATGCGTTACAAACAAGCACTTCTGATTTCGTACACTTTTCGGATAGTAAGGCTCAGCTAGATACTTGCAAGTTTATTGAGACAAATGAATATAAATTCTAAATATATCCTCTGTGGACGGTCTTAACCTAGTGAGTATGGGAGAGCGTTGTATCATGGACCTAAATTTGCAATGTTTTTTCTTGCGATTTCAATATATTAAAAAAGGGATTAATGTCATGCTCGCTTGCAGGTTTGAACCTTTACCTAAAAACCCAGAAGGGTGTGAGAAAAAAAATTTTTGGCTCAAAAATTAATTTAAAAAAAAAAAAAAAAGTCAACATTTAGACCACCAGTACAATATGCCGTTCTATCATCTTGCAAAATAGTGCGTTCGAAACATGTAAAACATACAAAGACGCTTATATTAAGACACACAGACAGGCCCGTAGCTAAGCTAGGGCTGTCAGGGCATTGCCCTGGCTGTCCAAAAAGAAGATCAATGATAATTATTTGTGATGAGCAAAGAATATCAACAATCAATAATTCCCTGAACTGAACGTCGTGACTTGTGTGTTTGTATTCAAATTTGATATTATTTGAAACTTGAATCAAAAATTAAAGCTTACTATTCCAGCGATCTACCAAACCAAAAAGAACATCAAAGACATCAGTATATCACTTTATGAAGGCGGATTAAAATTTTTTTCATTAAAATCGAGAAAAAATACCGGCAAGCAGGACGTGAATATTTTATGTAATTTTTGTCTCAATATTCTTCACTTCTTCACAGTCTTTTTACTAAAATGAGTGAAAATAAATGTTTTCTATTTTTCTTTTTCAGAGCTAAGTACTTCATCAAGAAAAATACAAAAACTAAAAAAAAAAAATAGAAAAAAAAATAGAAAATGAAAAAAATAATAATGGGGGAGAAAGGGGGTGACTAAATGAATATTTAAAAATGCTGAAATATTGCCTAGCCACCACCAAAGGTCATTTGCCCTGACTGAAATGCAAAAGGCTGGCTACGGGCCTGCACAAAGAAAACGCTTGCCTTCACCCAATGTAGTATAGTATCCTCGACGTGAGGTACATTTGACAACGCTCCATGATTTCCAATATAATTGACAAGTGAAATGAATTCACCTATTCACGTTTTTTCCAGCTTCATTCTGAGCATGCTCTGAAAGATGAAAAATACGAATTCTCTAATCGTCCATAGTAGGTACAACAGAAAATAAAAACCATGACATCCACGCCATTTTACACTCTTCATTTATCGAACTTCAGAAGTTTGGTGTTTATTTCGAAATCAGTAATGCTACATTTATTAATTCGATACGTCAAATAAGATCCAGTAAAAATATTTTCTGTAGCTCTATTCACTTTCTGGCAATATCACTCGAAATTCATGAAGAAAAATTTTCTTTTCTGAATGAATTAACATTGTTCGTGATACTGCTGCTGTTTCTGTTATCAGAACCTCGGAAAACAAAAACAGTATTACCAGACATGTACTACACGAAGTGCACTGACTCGTTTTGCTCTTATGTCACGTAGGTCTCAAGAAACACATTGTACAACGGGTCTTAGGTATGACACTCTCCCCGAAATTTTGAATATTGGACTTATTTTATTTGCATTTTTGAGACCAATGACCCAGAAACTTCCTACTCTGGTATCTGTCGTGAGGTGAAATTCACCTTCTGCAATTACCGAAGACTTCTTCCTCTCACGCTATCTCAGTCGACGACATACAGCCATCTGTCTAGATCTATCCACAAATATCAACCGACCTCATTTCCGACCTGATGACTCACGCACACACATTTTATTCCTCAGCAACAACTTCAAGTTTCTTAGAATTCCAAGAACCACACGAGTACGACTGTAAGGAAGTGTACAAATATCACCGTCGTCTCTCACCGTCGATCCTAGTATCCCATTAGACACTTACTCATATTCTGAAAGAGAGTCGCTAACAAATTACCAAAAGTTATCAAGTAGGTCATCGAGACCGTCCGCGATCCGTCGTTGGGATTCTAAAACCGTCTTGTGCGGCTCTGACGGTTCGAAATCAGCTCACCCGGGAGAATCCCCATTCCCGAATGGGCAGAACCTGAAACCAAGCTTTGGCTCTAGAAACTCACAGCAAGAACCGCAACGTCGGTCTTGCTTCAGTCTTGCACTCTCCAAAAGGTTAAGTGGAGACTTCGTTCACGTCTCTCGCTTCCAGATCTGGGACTAGAAAATTAACCTATAACTGATCTTATGTCGTGTCGTATGCTCTCAAAAGCCTAATGGCTGACCGCTGTAACTGGTCAATAACATAAAGTCAAAGTATTGTCGAAAGTGTTAATAAATCTATTCAAATTAATCTGACTCGACCAAATCATTTGTCCAGCCGAGAGTCTCTAATCTGGGACTCGTTACCAATCAGCCCCTTGAGCCCACGCTGTGGACTCTTCCGGTCACCGTCAATCTACTACACTAACCAGCAGAAGCTCGAGAGGCTCTCCGACCTCACAACAGTATCCTGTTTAATTTTTTCGGCAAAGTCAACTTGGCCAATTCGAAGAAGTAAAATTTGGAGTTTCGGACTAAAATCAGGATCGGATCGAAAATTTGATTAAATTTTCACAATTACTATTATTATCACCTTAACGCACTTTTTTACAATATTTTAATCTAATCTTACTTATATGTAATATCTTGATCAGTATAAATTACAATAATTATTGCGATGTAACTGTGCTGTCACTTCCGATTTTTGGTATACGCCTCCCCACACTGTCCGAATTATTTTTTATCTCAAGATACTCTACTCCTTGTTTGCCCTCTTTCTTTGACGATTTCGTCCCTCCGTTTTAGGGTTGGGATGGTGTCCACGCTTTGACTTTCTTTTCCAATTTCCCATCTACTTGTTTTATTATATATCCCGCATATTTCAATTTTTGCATTTCCATTGTCTCCCCTACATTTTTACTTTCTCTTTCGTTTCATCTTTTCGCAATCGAAATTTCGTATTTTTTTTCCCGAGATGCTTTTTTCCATAGATTTTTATGTTATTATTTTATTTACATTAGATTTTGTCAACGACACTTTTATTTTTATTAATGTTTTCATTTTTCCTTTATATATTTTATGCCAAAATCAAAAGTCTGTCCACCCATTCACGATTCTCTCTTTGATTTCTCTCCCTCTTTTGTTTCCGAATGATAAAGTTTGCCCTAGGTATATGTTATTATACTTTTCTTCACTTTATTTCCATTCCTTCTAACATAATAGTTTTCTCTTCTCTTTTTAATAACACTTCCGTTTTTGACGGGTTTATTCTTAAACCTGCTTCTTTACTTTGTGTTACTAATTCATTCCCCATTTCCTCTAATTCTCCTATCTCGCTCGATATTATAGTACTACCTCATCTGCAAGTACTAAATTTCAAAAACAGGGACTTAAAATCCGTTATTCCGACACCTTCTCCAATTTTTTTGGCAAAGTCAGTTTGTCCCCCCTGCCTCTAAAAGGATCAAATTCGGATTTTGGGGCCGAAATTGGAGTCTCCTCTATATTTTCGCGGCTTCTTGAAAGGGTTTCGCAAATGTTGTTTTCACGGGACTTCGATTCGTGTAGTGTCCATCTTATTTCTGGTAATATTAAATTATTAGAGTTTCAGAGTACGCGGATTTTTCTTATGATCCCCAAAATCAATTTCAAAGCTAGTTATCACTCCAAATCGAAACTACTCCACAAACGGAGAGGGAGAACATTTATGATTGTAAATAAGAACAACACCTAATTGGAACGACCACACTGCGCCAAACTATGGTTTCTGTTATCAGGACGGTCCATAACCGAAACTATCGATTCACACTTTCAATCACCGTCACTGAATTACTGACCTGAGAGTAAAATTATCGTCAAGGCGACAGATGGGGTCGCTCTGAGCTACGCAATGTAAATAAAGTTGTTCAACAACAACCACGAATTCAGGACTAAACGATCGAAGTAGATCTGTTACCAAGCTAGATTAGGAATTTTTAGACTTGTGAGTTACTCATATCCACAAGCTCATATATATTTGTTTTCAAAATATTCGCGTCCTCTGGTCTTGTTCATATTACTTAGTAAACAAAAAAGGTCAAACCTTTCTCGGACATTTGTCTTGCCTCTGGTCCTTGAATCCATATGAGTTAATCCTCGGGTTTGTTCTGGAACCTGAAAATCTTACTTTTTTTAGTTAGGCTTCTAATTTTTTTAATTATCTTAGTTTTGCTGCAATTTTCAGTTCTTTTTCTGGAACTTCTCTGCCTTTTTTGTCTCCTGTCTCATCCCCCCCTCCCACTAGAACGTTTTAATGACGACGCACTGATCGTCCCACATTATTCGGGATTGCAAACGGAACTGTCCGATCACCTCCATAGACCATGTGGCCGAATTAAGTACATACACCCGTACAGGCAGTGTCGACTGCGTTTCTCCCCGCGTCCACCACGTCCCCCCGAAACCGGGTTCTAACGGGGTCGACGATGCATTTGATCGCACGCTCGGTTCCTTTTATCCTTCGTCTATTAGCCCCGGTATCCTTTCGTTCACTTCCAGCATATGTTTTCTCCCTCCTTCGATATCGGCGAGCTTGGCCGCCTAGCCGCAGCCGCGCGTTTAGTTCCCTTTTTCTCCAGATTCAGTGACACTAAGGGACATACTTCCATTTTTCAATAAATTCTCCGTTTTCACCGTATGTCAGGACACTCCATCGGCGACGTTCTCGCCGGAACAACCGCTCGGAGCAGCCTCGCTTCGCAACGTTAGCCTAAGTTCCAGCTCTCCTTCTTCCAGCCTAAACTCTCCATTTTTCTTCCTCTGTGAAACCTACGTTCTCCGACCTAAGCCGCCTACTTCTTCAAGCCTAAAAGTTCTGCTTCCTCTACTAGCCTACTACGCGCCTTCCTTCGCCGAAAACCTAACTAGGCATCACTTCGACGACCAAGGTAAGTCACGTACCTGGAGGCTACTCGCTAGGTTGTGACTTCACTTGCGTCAACACTACGGTCGCGTCATCACCGACACGACCGAAGTAAAGAGCCATCAGCATCCGCACTGGACTAGATAGCGTACCTGGAGGCTACTCGCCAGGTTGCCATCTAACTCGCGTCATACTACGGTCGCGTCCTCACCGACACAACCCGAAGTAAAGGGTTGTCAGTGTCCGTACCGTGCTAGATAGCGTACCTGGAGGTTACTCGCTAGGTTGTGATCTAACTCCCGTCCGTACTACGGTCGCGTCCTCGCCGACACGACCGAAGTAAAGGGTTGTCAGCGTCCGTACCGGGCTAGATAGCGTACCTGGAAGCTACTCGCTAGGTTGCCATCTAGCTCGCGTCGGAGATAAATAGCGTACCTGGAGGTTACTCTCTAGGTTGCTATTTAACTCCAAGACGTACGACGATCGCGTCCTCACGGACCCGAACGAACCAAAGGGTTGGAATACGTGCAATTAGGCCTCAGCTACTTCTCCGTCCACTCCACCTCCTAGCTCCTTACGTCCTGCCAACCGTTGCGAAAGTGCCTAGTTAGGCCACTAGGTCATTGATACACCTGTATCTCCCCCCGCGAATCGCCCACGCCGCCGTCTCACTGCCGAACTGAGAAAACCTTATTTCGCGAAAACATACTCTACTTCGCGCCGTTGTTTTTCGAACGTGCCGTGCCATAAATGCATTTACCTAATTACTTAATAGTTAAAAATCCGCCAGCCGATCGTTGTTTTTTGTGTTTATGTGTACATGTGTAAATATTAGAAACCTTAGCATACAAGAATTATTTGCCGTACCCGCGTTTTTTCAATTTTTGTTTCTCCCTTGTTGTGCCGCGAACTAATCAATTTTGGCCGCCCGAACTCTTAAAAAATATGTCGACCCGCGACGAGGCACTCCCCTCGGCTAATTACGAGGCGTTCCGGTCCCTCCGGAACCGTCGGGTCCCGCTACCCACCGGCCGAACCACTTCCTCCGCGGACCAACCAGGCCGGATAGCCCGAGTTCCGCGACAAAGTTTATGTTCTTACTGTTAGACTTTCCTTCGTTCTTAATTTCTTAATTTATTCCCACGTTTCTGTACTCAGTCTTATTCAGTATTTCTTATAAATCATTGGAAAACTATAAGAAATAAGGAAAAAATTTCTAAATCAAATGTATCCTGTAGTAATTCCCCCCAAAATGGTTACATTTTCGTTAAATATGACCTTGGCAATCAGTTTCATTTTCCTGCCAGAAAGAAGTCCACACAAAATTTTATTCATTTTATCATTTCGTGAACTATCACTTTACACACGTCAGTTCACTGCGCGCCTTTTCCATCTGTCTGTTTGTATGGGAAATGCTTTTCGAAAACGCAACAAGTCCAGTTTTTCTTCTGTCCTTACGTCCATGTACTTGTCGGTCTGTTCTTCCAGTCTTTCACGTTTTATATAGGCGAACGGGTTCGCTCCAGCTATTTTCTAATCTCGTATGCGGGTACCTCCTTCCAACCGCAGCATCCACCTTCTCAAGCGAGAGAGCGAGGTCTGGTAGCATCAGGGGTCTTGCCTCTATTGAATATAGATCTAAAGTTTGGTAAATTTTGAATAAATTCATATTCTCACAATTTTTGCCTTTGTTCATATTTTCTCAACAAAAGATAGTTACAGTTTCATAATTTTTATTTCTTAACATTTGACGTTCAATTTAATTTTTTCCCAACAAGTGGTAATATTTGAAAATTTCCATATTAGAGATGTTTGTGTGTGCAATCTTATTACCTATAAAAGTCTGGATGTCCAAAATCATATTTTTTAGTTTATAGTTAATATTGACCAATATACTATAGGTCTCTGCCACTTGTAAAATTTTTGGTTCCTCACGTTTTTCCGAATTTTTCGTATTCTTCAAACTTTGTGTACCACCTTAGAATGAGTTGCTCTACCTTTTCCGTTACTTACCTGCTCGACTGGTTGCATAGTCACACCATACGAATTTTAGTCCGGATACTTTTCTGACAAGGTTTGTTCCTATATGTATAAGACTAGAACGGAATAGCCTTTAAATCACGCTTCTAAGATTGCAGTGCGAACACTGAATGCTACAGTTCCTAGACCACGACATGTCGTAGCTCGGATAACAAGTGTTACTCCGACCTACTATATATCCCGTACTGCACGAATCTATCTGCGAGTTCATCGCAAGATTTTGAATCGTACATCACTTTAGTCACCGACAACTGAGAATGAATTCCGCTCTCTTTTTTATAATCAAAATATCAAAATCGTCATTTCACTGTCTAGCAAGACTTCTACCCTGTATTTAGTACAGTACGTTCCAGTTACTCAGAACTGTTTTGTTGATTTTAAGACTACTAGCCCTTATCACGCTTCTGATTGCAGTGCGAACACTGAATCTACAGTTCCGAGTGTACATGTCGTAGCTCGGATAACAAGTGTTGCTACCTACTATATGTGCACTGCGCGAATCTATCTCGAGTATCATCGCAACCAAGATTTCGGCGTGACATCGTACATATGTATAGTGGCTCAGATACCTCGATCGCCATCTCGACTGACGCATTTAAGTTCAGTAACAGAATTAGTTTCTTTTAAATTCTGTCTCATATCTATGACTCGCGAACTAACATTTTATCAACTGACTTTTTTTTAGGTCACAGTCACAAAGTACCTACTGTTTTTACCTTTCTTCATCATCAGGCACATTTCGCACCGAATAAGTAGCTCATGACCTCAGGATATCTTTCAAAACAAACTTCACTCAACTAAATATAATGAATAATACGAGTATGAAGAGTAATCAATTTTCTTATGATTTCAATAAGAAACAAAAAAAAAAAAAAAAATCCTTGAAAATTAGAGTTCTAACTATTGAAAGTTGAACCGTAGACTTTAGGTTGCCTAATGTCGACAGTCGGCTCAAATCATTGCCCTAACAAATTATTCATACACAAAGAGTAATTAAAATTATTAGTCATAAAGGAATTGAACAGGAATGAAAATTAACTTATACATAAATCATATAATATGTAATGTTTTAATAATATTAAGTTAATTTTAATTTAAACTAAAAATTGAATTATTTCATTAGGAATAATTGTATTAGGACCGTGATAATTATTACCTAATTAAACCATCAAGTTCATCATGCAATAGGACATGAAAATATACACTTCTCCTGTTCTGAGAGTTTCAGCTTATCAGAAATTTAATTTTTTATAAATTTATTTTTATAATGGGCTGAAACTTTTATTGTGAAATATTTAGCCACGTTATTCTCACCTATTGTATTATATTGCAGACGATTTTAGTGCGTTAATTCAATTTTAAGGAGTATGTTCTTCCATTTTTAAGTTCAGTTCGCTTTAAGGAAACGCAAAAACTGTTTTTTCCATGAGTAGGTACTCAACGATTATGCTGAGTTCTAACTTCTAGAAAAAATAAATTATTCGTAATTAGTGAAAAACTCTAGAAAAATTTGTCTCAGATTTGCAAGCTAAACTGGTGTTGTCTCCGCGGTATCTTCATTGCTTGCGCTGATTTCCAGTACATTCCAGGATGCTGTAAACTTACAAATAATGCATTTGAACAGAATGTGACAGGTTTCGCGAAACTGACTACACATGAAATAATACACTAAGAAGTTTGTAGCCGCATCAAGTATCATAAGCATTACAAAGAATTCATCAAATTTGCGGAAACAGACCACGTGAAATTTTAAATCGCTCTCCTCTAATACATAATCCAGCAAGAAGGTAATTTTATATGGCTCCATCGTCAGTAAAAAAAGGGACAGCACTATCACCAGCATGAGCGCTGTACGATTCATCTGGTTCTCTATATCCAAATCCCTCGCATTCGGTTGGCTGAGACTCGGAATCAGCTTTAGACGACGTTTTTTCACTTTCCATAGGGCGTATACCTGTCTGAAACCAATATAATATATGTAATCAGCCACTGATTTTAAAATCAATTTCTTAATAAACAAATAATCTTCGTCTGGCCTATTTCTAGGCAGATGCCTCCACACGTTTCTTCCATCTTTTTCTCTCTCGTGCCTCTCTTTCCCATGTTGGTCTCCACTCCTGTACTATCTCATCTCTCTTTCTTATTTGTGGATTTCCCCTGATGCGCTTCCCTTCCCTTGGCATCCAATCCAAAACCTTCCTGCCCCATCTATCCTTTTGCCAATTACATGTCCTGCATATTTTGCTTTTAACTTTATGATCGTGTATCCTGTGTCTTCGAGTCCTGATTTTTCCCTGATTTCCCTGTTTTAGATTTTGTCCCGCTTTTTAATTCGTGAAATACTTCTTTCCCCTACTCCTTTGGGTAGACTGATTTTTTTCCACACTGGCTTTTGTTGCTGTCCATACTTGACACCGGTATGTTAGTGATGGTAAGGTACAACTTTCACAGATTTTGAATTTCAGTTTCTTTGCTATTTCCCCTTCGTAGAATTTCTTTTTGGCCCAATAGCTTTTACACACTCCCTTCATTCTTTTGGATATTTATTTATTTTTTATTCCTATTTTGAAATGGAATTGTGTGTCCCAAATATTCAACTTCTTTTACTACTTGTATTATCCTTCCTTCAATTTCGAATTCCCATTCTTCCTTATTTGTTATAATTTTTGTTTTTTTCATATTAATTGTCAATCCTGCTATTTTGTTTTCGTTTGTGAGATCGTTTGCCATATTTTGAAATTCTTTTTTTACTTTCTGCTATAGTCACAATATCATCCGGAAATCTTAACTTTGTCAGCCTTTCTCTATCTATTTTTATTCTCCGTCGTTCCCATTTTAGGTTCCTAAAAATCTGTTCTACTGTGCCATTAAATAAGTTTGGGATAGTGGATCACCTTGACGTACCCTTCTTTAAATTGCAAATTTCCGTCTTTGTTTGTCCATTTTTATGTAAGCTCTTATATTTTCATACATCTTTTTGACTATTTATCCATTTTTCTTCAACCCCCTGTTTTCGCATAGCTTTCCGTAAGAAATTGTGGTGAAAAAAATCAAAGGCTTTGCTGAAGTCGGTGAACGTAACATGCACTTTCCGATTTTATTCATTGGCTTTTTCAATCAACTGATTAATTATGAAGATTTGGTCTCTTTTGTTGAGTAATTTTTGCGAAAGCCTGCTTGTTCTCGGCTCTTATTTGTATCTAGTTAATTGTATAAAAGATTTTTGACAATGGTCGAGAAAAGTTTCCCGAAACTTTGTATTAAACTTATTGGTCTGTAATTTGCTACACTTTTTCTACCTCCTTTTTTGTAAAGTAAAATTGTTTCCCTCGTTTCCCATTATTGAGGCATATCTCTCCTTTTTCTAATATTTGATTGAATAATTCCGTTAGTGGGGTGCATTATATTTCCATGAGTATTTTCAGCATTTCATTACTGATTTTATCGGAGCCTGGAGCTTTATTACTTTTAATTTCTTAAGGGCGTATTCTACTTTACTTTTTCATATTTCATGTTCCTCTTCTTCGTTTTGTTCATTTTTCCTTTTTTTTTCTCTCTTTTCTCTTTTCTTTGCCGTATTGGGACTCGGAATCAAAGTGACTGACATCTAGCAGATGTTGTGTGAACCATCATCGAGTGATCATGGAGAGAAAACACTTAATTTATTTTTAAGTGCCCTTAAATAGAAAAAATCATTTAAAATTGCACTTAAGTAACATCTGGAAGTTACTTAAGTGCAGTTTTAGGCGATTTTTTCCATATAAGGGCCCTCAAAAAATTGTTTGAAAATAGAGCTGTAATTTCTTACTTCACCGCACTTCTATTAATTTTGTTATCTGACATATTAAATTTTTAATCGCAATTTCGAATATATAGCTCCCTGCAGTTCAAATTTGAAGCATGTCCCTCATTTCTTTATTTTATAATGATTTTTTGAGAAAAAAAAAACTATTTCCCATTTAGGGCAATGTTATTTACCTCCACGATCATTCAACCTTAATTAGGAGGTGCACATTAGCGCTCCTACATTCCGTTCCACATCCCAATAGTTTTTCATAGAACTGCGTATAGCTGCTTCTATTGTTTGCTCTCTATCTCTAATTTTCTCCCCTTGTTTGTTTTTGACCTTCAATACCAAATTTCTCCCTCCGCTCAGTTCTTTTGTTGCCATTTTTATGGATCCATTGTCCTTCGTACTGGTTTCCACTTTTGCTGTATCAAATGTTCTTATGCCATTAGCTAGAGACCGGATTTTTCGGCATTGGACCGTGTGAATTTCGGCACCGAAATTGAAAAATTCGCATTATTTAGCATTTAAAGATTTAAAAAAAAAAAAAAAAAAAAGCTCGACTCTTGCTTTCTTTGAATGTTTTAATTCCAATTACGAGTGTACATGTTGTTAGAAATAAACGAAAAAAACAGCGGTGTCAGATGGTTGTTCTTTTTTTGGAAGGGGGGGGGGGGTATAAAAATTTGAGACTAAAGTCGACAAAAAAAAAATGTCTCTTGAAAAGTGAAAGAAAGAAAAGAAATCTTGTCAGGTTACAGGAACCTTGTAATTTTTTCGAGGCTCCTTTTTAATAACTTATTGGTGAATACTCAGTTTTCATTTTTATTAATGGGGGTGGAGAGGTGTAAGTGATACTGTGTACCCCTCGACGAGACTTACTCTGATATGTGGAAATAGTACATAAAGGCTATATATTTGATAATTTGATGGTCGTTAGCGTCATATTCGAGCCGTAGTATAGTACCTAATGCATTCATTAATTTTATTCGAGAACAATAATTTTTTGTGGTTTCGGCATTTCTCGAAAAAATATAATTTTTTCCCTGCGTCTCATTTCTCATGATTCGAACTTCATTTTGACTCTCATTGATTTTGCCCTCAAGGAAAGAAAAAGCCTAATGCCGAGGAATCCGGTCTCTAGTCATTACGAATTTGTTGTCGTGCTAATTTCTTCAATTCCGTCAATTTTATTTTTTCCGTTGTAGCCAAAACTTTTTTCTTTTGCAATTGATCCCTTTCTTCGGTTATCGTTTTAGTTTTTTCTGTTAATTTGTCGTTCGCTATTTCTTTGTAACCACTCCATATTCGTTATTTTCTTCTTTAAATTACCACTTGCGTGCGAAAATATTGAAAGAAGCATACTTAATTCTCCATAATCTTGTATGCTAATCCAAATTCAATAACGCCGTTGAAGTTTTTACCCTGCAGAAGTGGACCAACTTCCTAGTTATAAAAATCTTTGATTGACGTGTCATAATAGATATGTGTCTAATATTGCCGTTCAGTTTGTTCGAAGGTGGCTCTACGCTTTCCTTAGTTTCCTTCATACATCATCCATAATGTGAACCCAAGAGTTTAGACAGTGCCGAGTTCATCCGTAAAACAGAAAGGCTAGGATCAGGTTCTTGAATGCGTTCAAATCCATCAAATTCGCTGCCCCATATTATCAGTTCTGTGCACATCCCTGAAGCGTGTCCGGCTGTGGGGAACCCATATTCCCGGTTAGTGTGGGGAGCGCTCACTTCGGTCAGTAGGGGACCATATGGTGGCTCTCGCAGGAACGGTGAAATGGGGATTCGAGTCGGCCTCAAAGCGTTCCTCCAGTCACTGAGGCGATACTCAAAAGGGTAGTTTCCTGGGCTAGGGGTACGGTGCATCAAGGGCCACTTTGGCATGCGTGCATCACCATACATCCTACCATGTCATCCCTATCTATGAAGAAGGAAAATGGTTTCCCTTCCCTCAAAGACAAAAGTGAAGTTTTTTCACTTGGAAAAGAGAAGGGGGACTTCCTTCTCATCATCCATGGGAAAGAACAAGTTTTTCCTTCTGTAAGGAAAAAAATGAGATTCTTCTCATTTACGAAAAGAGAGAGACAATTTTCTTATCTGTTCTTAAAGCGGAGATATTTCTTTTTCCAGTAGAAAGAACGGTCTTTTCATTGAGGAAAAGGACAGGATTTTCTCCCTTCATCAAAAAAAGAAACATATTTCTCTTCCTCTCCTGTGTGAAATGAAAAAAAAAATTCTTCTTATTGAGTAAAGGAAGGACAATCTTCGCCTCATTGTTTTAGAAGGACAATACTTTTCCTCTTCTTTTTCAAGGAAATGAACGAGGTTTTGGTTCTCAAAGAATGGAATGAAGTTAATCTCGTTCGGCAAAAAGGAAAGACCATTTTCTTCTTTTTTCTCAAGGAAAGAAAGAGCTTCCTGTCGCTTAGGAAGGGGAGAGGACGGGTTTTCTCCTCATACTTCAAGGAAAGGAACGCATTTCTCTTCATTTTGATAATTAAGTCGTCCTGCTGTAATGCTCTCATTATTTTAGGTTTTGGGGAACAGAATGTGACCAAATCCAGAATTTGATGGAAAATCGATGTTAGCGACTGAAACCATCCAATGTTAAGTCAGGTTTGCCTATTTCAAGTCTGAAATTGGTGAATTCTGCCGTCTTAATCCGAAACGGATGAAAACACTGAAATCGATGATTAAGAAACTCCTAATTTCAACAGTTCCGTTCAGTTTCCTAAAGCCGTGTTGATTTCGCTTCTTCAGTGTTTGGTGGAGCGTATGGCGATGCACGCATGCCAAAGTGGCTCCTCAGACACCGCACCTCTGACCCCGGAAACTACCCTTCCGAGTATCGCCTCAGCGACTAGAGGGGGATTTTGCTCCGTATAATTGGGTGAAATTTGCATTTTGGAGCCCAGCAGATCGGGATCGATTTACAAATCGAATGCTACTAATTCAAAATCAGTGACACTAAAGAAGATCTCTGTTTCAGTATAGTTTCGAATTTTTAAAATTGGGTTGATTTTGCCAGTTTTCGAAAGTAAATTTTGTATTTTAAGCTCAATTCGAGAATGGATCAAAACTCTGATTTGTTTTCTTAGGGCCAATAACCCAAAAACTTCGTACTCTTGTACTTTATCAGAATTTTTCGGTAAATTCAAATCGGCTCGTGTGAAAGGGTTAATGTTGGCATTCAAACTGCGGTTCGAATCAAAAATCTGATAAAATTCTAGAAATCGCCGACCAAAAAAATGCTTGATCTTGATTCCTTGTTCAGTGTTTTTAACAACGTTAGATATCCCATTCAAAAGAATATTACACTTGAATTATGCGCTGATTGGAAAAGTCAGTACATTAGCGAAGTGAAGGACCTGAGAGACCACTACTTCCGATACATTGTTTCATTTGGCAATGTCAATCAGGCCCCATTTACGGGTCTCAAATTTGGATTTTGGGGTTGAAATCGGGGTTAGATCGAAGACGGGTTGAACCTTCGAAACAAATGATCCAAAAAAATCCCATTCGGATACCTTATTCAATTTTTTCGGCCAAGTTAATTTGTTCACTTTAACAAGATCAAATTTAGTTTCCTGTGGCCGAAATCGAAATCGGATTGAAAATCTGACTGAATTTTTGAAATCAGGGACCCTAAAAACCCTTATTCAGATACCACGTTTATTTTATTTTTTTGATAAAGCTGAATCTCATCCTTTAAAAGGGTCAAATTTGGATTTTCGGACCAAAATCGGGATCGGCTAAAAAATCTGATTGAGTTATTGGAATAAACGATCCGAAAAAACCTATTCCGATATCTTGTACAGTTTTTTCGGCAATCAGTTTGGTCCCTCTACAGGAGTGAGATTTGAATTTTTGAGCCGAGACCGGGGTCGGATCGAAATTATGTTTAAATTTTCGAAATCGAGGACCCAAGAAACCATTATCACAATATTTTACATGATTTTTGGAGTTCATCAGAAGGAGCAAAACTTTGAATCGGATCAAAAATCGGACTGCATTTTCAGAATTAGCGATCTGAAACCCCCCTTCCTAAAATTTGTTTGAGATGTTTCCCATTTAGATTCTAAAGTTGGTAGAACCTTCCAGCCCTTCGTTTGGGAGAGAGAAATTTTTCCGCTCGAAAAGAAAATAGATTTTAGCCCGTCAAGACCCCGTTTCTGCTTCCTCCATCCGAATTCGCTATAAGAAAAACTGGGAGATTTCCGTACCACACCCTGTATGGAATAGGAAAGGGTGGCAAAGGCGCAGGTATGCGCTAGGTTATGTCTCGTTTGGAACACGAAATACTCTCAAACAGCTTCCGGGATGAGCTTCCGTTTAGACTAGGCACAACCACATCCTTAAGCTCATTTGGTATATTGTTTTGTCCCTCGTAATTTATCTGTCTCTGTCACGGGTGACGTCATATTTTTGGTTCCAGCACGGTCAAGTCTAGAAAGTAATGAAATAAAAATTTTCAAAAATAAGGTTTCGCTTCATAATGATTTCATTCCTTCGAGAACAACTGTTCCCCTCATGGATATTGCTCAAAGTCATTAGAGTGGTGTTCTACAATCATTGAAACTGATCTGGGGCGGAGGGGGGAGGGGGTCGACCCATCACAAATCCTACGGGTGTAAAATAAGGATAGGTTTCTAATATGTCGTAAGAACGGCCTATGAAAAATGCTATTCTATGCACAAACTTCATCGTATTCAGTGAGTTACCTACCTAAGAGTAAGTATAGGCAAGGTGAAGGCTGGGATCATACAGAAACACCAGATAAAAATATTGTTGCTGAAAGATGCCCAAAATTGACCCATAAAATCAATTTTAATGATGTTATGTGGCAAATAAGTCAGCGAGCACAGGAGGTAGACTGCCCCCACGGTTCTGCATGTAACCTTCATATTACACCAATTTCGAGATTTCCAAGGATGGACTACCGCCAAATATCGCCAAACGGCCAACACTAAAGTCAGCCAAATTGAGATGAAGCGTGTGAGATATAATACTGCGTGTAAGATCGTTGGCGACTGATGATCTGCATACAGCTTTGAATGTCCGATGGTAACGGGAATGTAAAGGAGCAGTAGAGCTAAGTCAGCAACGGCTAACCAGGTTAGCAGAACATTAGTCGGCGAGACCATATTCTTCCGGGTGAAAACTATCATGTTGATAGTATTGAACACAGAGCCGACAATGCAGATGGCGAGGCAGAGGTAGCTATGTACATAGTTCTCGTAGAATGACGAAAAATAATCCACGGCCCAGTAGCAGGTATTATTCATCGCAAATACTTCGTTAAATTTACTGGCGGTATCTGAGCATTCAGATCAGACGCGGCGTTTTCATTCTAAAACAAACAGACGTTGGATTTCATTAACGGGTGGATAAAGTGGGTTCTTTCAAAGAACCATTTCGTTGCACATTCGACAATCAACAGTTCTTGTTCTTCCCGGCGTTATTATACCGCCGTGTCAATTTATGGACGTATGTATTTTGACATTTAATTGCCGTGAATTTTGACCATCAAATCAATATGCACGTGTAAGACCTGAAATTGAGGATTGTCTTTTTTCAAAACTATTTAAAGACTTACCGAATAGGTACATAATTAATAATCTTGTCAGGTCGTTTGGCCAAAATGGTAGGTAGCATAGCACACTCTGTAACAAGGTTTTTAAACATGGTGTAAAAGACTCATCTCGCCTGATTTCTAAAGTTAGTCCTAGCTCTAAGCTGAGCTAGGTTTCAGGCTCTTCAACCATTTCACTCAAAAGAAGTACTCAATCCGTCTAGAGTCCGCTCTAGTGACCCTCGCAGTAACCTCCACTCTAGGGTTGTCAACCCTGTCATACTTCAGCTCCAAGGTACTCAACCCTCTCATACTTCAGCTCCAGGGTAGTTAACCTTCTCATGCATCAGGTGCCAAGTACACCACCGCCATTGACTACGGCTTCGGCAGAAACAACAAATTTCGGCGATTTCTCCGAATGCATGGACTGTAAAACCACCGGCATACGGCGTCCTCCAGCAAAACGAGTTCATCTGCCTCCAGCAGCAAAGGACAAGCTTTCTCTTTTTTTATATGCTCTCACCCGAGCCCTGGAACTGCCCCTTCGAGCATTACTTCAGGGACATCGGGGAGCCTCTTAGGGCTGCGTTAGCCCTCTTTTCTTCTTGCCGGGAATCGGCCTTGGTGAACTGCGCTATCTTCCTTTGATACTAGTCCTAAAAAGTGCAGTGAGCTCAAACGCATCCGTACTCTTTTGGGAAGGTACCAGATCGACCTGAGTAGACCTGACTAGAAGGGCTAGTCCACTGTTGACCTCACAGGCCAAACCTTGCTTCAGGTAGTCAGCGCGACAGTCCACCTGTAGGTTGGAAACCCACTGGAGTATACCCACACAGCCTATCTCCCCTACAGAGTCGTCAAGTCAAATGGAGAACTGTTACCAGCATGAAGGCATAAGCAGCTCCTTCCATGCCAGCTATGACATGCAATGAGCAGTCTGGAGCCGCAGTCACGTATCCTGTCATAATGCTACCACAGACCATCCAGCATTTCTTCCTGGACCCACTACTGCCCATATGTCAGCCTGCAGCTGTGACCATCTCAGAACGCCGCAGCGTCACAACAGTTTCACTGAACTGCAGTACAACATTCCATAATTTACGAGACACCTTCACTTTCAAGCATCATAAATATAAGTTGTGCATCAATCTTCAAGAACTACGTAAGCTCCCAAAGTCACATCCTGTTCTTAGTCCCCGATCGAGTTCCATGCTCAAGTTCGCTATCCTCGTATTTTTGAGAATAATAACACCTAATCCATTCCAGTCTTGGTGGCTGTTTATATTGCGTTTAAAGCGTGCATTGGCACCACTGATTGTCATTATACTTTAGTCATTATTATCAGTAATTTGCAGTCGCTCAGTTGATAGCATTCTTCAATGTTCTTAAAGGTTATTTATTTAGATTTCTGTTAAGTTACTCGATTTGGGTGGAAGCTTGCCTCAGCCTTTGCCATTCCGGTCTACACATGGCCATTCGATCTTGTATGTAAGGATTTTTGTGAAGTCATCCAACCATCTCAATTTTTGCCTTCTCGGATTTCGTTTTTTATGTCCCAGATACCAGTGAGATGTCCTTTCCACCCAGTTGTTTCCGCCGCGTCTTGCTAGATGTCCTGCCCAATCCCATTTGCGTAATAAACATTCTCCTACTATATTCTTATTGTTAGGCAGGAGTTTTTTAACTTCCATAGTTCGTATTCTAGTTACCTGTTTGATTCTTATAACGTGGCCTTTTCCATTTTATTTTGCATAACTTGTATTTTGTTCTTGTTGGTTTGTCTGAGGGCCCATGTTTGTGATCCATAAGACACATCAGGAACAACACATGTATTAAAAACTTTCGACTTTATTTTGTTGCTGAACGTATTTTTAAAAATTTTCTTTAAACTCCAAAATTTAGCCCACCCAATTTGAATCCTTCTTTTTGTCTCCTTTTCGCATCTGTTGTTAAAGCTTATTGTATAGTTACATCTCTCTGGTACTCTGTGTTTGCAATTATGTGGGTTTTTGCTAAATTTATTTCCAATCCTGCTTCTATACTTTTACTGTGTAATTCACGCAGCATAACTTCGAATTCCTGTTGAGTATTTGCAATAATAGTCACATCATCCGCGAATCTTAAATTGTTCAAATACTTCCCATTTATTAATATTCCTTTTCCGTCCCAGGCCAATGTTTTAAAAATCTCCTCTATCGCGATATTAAATAGCGGCGCATGTTGGGCATCATGTTGGATACACTGGTACGCAACCATTTTGTAGGAAGTTCGAACGATAATATTATTGATTAAAGTAACTGCTCAACTCTCGGAGCCCACTTAGCTTTCTAGAAAGTATATTTTTAAAAGAAGGAACGTAAGAAGTAGAAATAATTTTAGTTCTTTTCGTGTTTGGTACTTAACACTTCTGTTGATAATTTTGTTACAAAATATGTTTGATTGAGTGAATATTTTCCACGTGTACTATCTAAAGTTTTCCCATTGCTTTTAAAAAACATAAATATTACAAGATACATAGATAGTCCTTCGGTGACTTCCCGTGGTACTCCCCGTTTAGTCTACGAGAGATGAAGCTTATCTTACAGGAATTTTTGAGATTAAAAATATTCGATCGAATAAATGTTTTCTTCATTATTTATATATAGGTTTCTAGTTATTCGATAAGAACTGAAATGGAAACATTGTCCACCCCTCAGGCAAACAGAGCTCAAGCAATGGAAAAGAAGGATATTTTACCTGTAAGTATAATTTACGGGGCTTTGTTTGGTGGTATGTAATTTCTTTCGATTTATGAGAGAAAAAAATAGGGCTGTCTAAAAATTGATCCCCAATCTATTTAAATGGATAAGCTTTCCTCTTACCGATAATAGATAAGGATCCTCGAGTTATATCGATTTAAAAAAATCGGCTGACTGAATGCCCGCGTGAAGTTAGTTCTGTTATCAGTTATCCGTTTTTAATTCAGTCTTCGGTTCAGTCTTTAGTCTTGTGTTGTCTGCCTGGAGTGTATGTTCTTCAGATTACCGAAAAACAAAAATTGAATCTGAATGTCGAATGTCGAAGTTGATTAATTTCTCATAAAATGAGTTGTGCCAGTAATAATTATAACGAGAGAAAGAGAGTCAGAAATTCCGATTTAACTAGTTCAACCGCCAATCTTTCAATTCCGAGTACAAGTTCTAAAAGTCCAAAGTTAAGTCATACCCCCTAAGAGTCACGCTTAATTTTAGAATTTCATTTCTCTCGTGAAAATAATGCAAGTTGCGAATAAAATATTTCATGTCGCCCCATCTCCCATCATCCAGAGCTAGTTTGTAGGAAGACTATGATCAACATTTCAACTCAGATTTCCCATTCTCGTGTATATTTGACTACTGTTCACAATGCCTGATTACCAGACTGCAGAAGTGCAGGCTACAGGGTTCAATTAAGAGAAATGGGGACTCAGTGTAGAACGCAGCTTGAAAAATTATTGGATTATTCATTTCAATCCATCTAAATCGATAGACAACAAATCGATTTAAATCGATAAGAAAAGTTTTAGATTTTTGACTGCCCTAAAAAAAAAATTAGTTTTATCTGGAACTAATTCACGGGACCGTGTTTGATGGAAATATTCTCCGATTTAACCTTCAGGTCTATCGTGGCCTAGCGCCGTAGACGACTCTCACTTCATCATCTGTCAATATTTCTGCCCCCATGTCCTACCTATCAATTTCTCTCTCTGCCTCTTAGATTTTATTTTGAGCCAAGTGGCCTGCGCCTACCATTTTTTCAAATTTCATACGTATGAACCTCTTTCCAACTCCAGCATTCACTCTTAATTAAACTTTCAACATCTATCAGCAAAATATGACGAACTTTTTTCTTGGCTCGTACGCAAGGAATGGGTAGAAAATTACCCCATCTACCTATAAAAAATGAAGTTGATGAAAATTTCTTACCTTGGAAACAACATAACATTCTTTAGGTGACTCTGTAGCGTAATCATTTACATCGGCTTTATACGTATTTTCGTAATTCTGCTGATACAATATCACAACTTCACAACCAGAATTCCAAATAAAACTGCGTAACTGTCAGAAAATTCATGGTTACATCCTTATACTGTGCGAATGTTGATATTAATATCGTTAAGATTTAGATAATCTAACTTCCTGTCAAGATAATATAGTGAGTGCGTCAGTAACTTGAGTTAAATGACATAAGAATGTTAATGGTATTGAAAAGAGAAATAGGCATAATTTTCTAACTGACATCTAGACAGGCGCGGATTTAGAAAACGAAGATGGGGGGAGGTACAGTCGCGGCGATGCATACTGATTAGCTTTTGCTTTTATGTTGACAGGGGTGTGGGGCGGGGGTGCTCCTAGAAAAATATTTTATCTAATGTGGGATACGCAATGACGAATATATAGATGCGTTATTATACATTTGTGGCGTGTAATGAGGGTACAATTCATCATTTTTGTTCCTTTTTTCCTATTCTTGCGTTAAAAATTTGAACCAGGGGGGCATGTACCCCATGCCCCCTTGGATCCGCCACTGCTGCTAGATAACAGCAAACTTTATAATTGGACCAAAAGAACCCTTTCTCTCAGCTAATAGATGAACAAAATCAACGTACATCTATACTGTGCACTAAACCATATCGACATCCTAAGTTCATACCTTAGATGTGTAAAAGGTATAGGTAACGAAAAAACAGATGACTTCGTCGAATAAAAGATGACAATAATTCTAAATTAGTTTTATTAATTAACGTCTAACATAAAGAATACCCGCGGTATTGTGACCAAGAATTGGGCATTTTGCCTTATCGCAGAGTTGGATCTTAAAAGATAGCTCAACCTGAGGATCCTTGTTATGTTGGGCATCACGTTAAATACACGGATACCTACCCATCATTTTGTAGAGAAGTCGCACAATAATATTAGTGATTTAATTAACTGCTCAGCTCTCAGAGTCCACTTATAGTTCTGGTAGGTATATGTATTTGAAAAAAGGAACGCAAGGTGTAAAAAATGTTAGTTATTCTCGTGTTTGGTACCTAACCTTTCTGTTGAGAATTTTGTTACAAAATATGTTTGATCCAGTGAATATTTCCCCCGTCTATTACAGTTTTCCCGTTGCTACTAAAAAACATAAATGTTACAAGATACATAGATAGTTCTTCGTTGACTTCCCGTGGCATTCCCCGTTTAGTCTAAGAGATGCTGCTTCTATCTTACAGGAATTTTTTAGATTAAATAATTTTCGATCGAATGTATGTTATCTTCATTATTCATAGGTTTCGAGTTATTCGATAAGAACTGCTGATATGGAGTAACACTGTCCACCCCTCAGGCAGAGAGAGCTTATGCAGTGGAAAAGAAGGGTATTTTTTACATATAGGTAATTCACAGGGCTATGTTTGGTGGTATGTAGTTTCTTCCGATTTATGAGAAAAAAGATAGGGCTGTTAAAAAAATCAATCCAAAATCGATTTTCCTTCGGCTTAACATTGAAAATTGAAATAAAGAATCGGAAAAAATGGTTTTACGCGTCCCATATTAAAGAATCTATTGCACTAATTGTGTCGAGTATTCAATAACCCTCTTCTGTTTCCTTGCTTTTCAAAGAGAGAAGTAGAAGACAAATAATAAAAAAAAAAAAAAGCTGAGAGACTAACCGCGCGAAGTTAATTCTGTTATCAGTTATCTGTTTTTAGTTAAGATTTCGGTTCAGTCTTCAGTCTTGTGTTGTCTGGCTGGAGTATGTTCTTCAGATTACCGAAAAAACAAACATTGAATCTGAATTTCCGATTTAACTAGTTCCACCGCCAATCTTTCGAGTACGAGTTCTGAAAGTCCGAAGTCCAACCAAGTTATACCCTCTCTAAGAGACACGCCTAATTTTAGAATTTTACTTCTCTCTTGAAAATAATGCAAATTGCGAATGCAATATTTCATCTCCATCTCCCATCATTCAGAGCTAGTTTGTAAGGAGAACATGATCAGCCATTGAACTCTGATTTCCCATGTTCGTGTATATTTGGCTCCTGTTCACGATGCCGGATTACCAGGCTGCAGAAGTGCAGGCTACCGGGTTCAGTTAAGAGAAATGAGGACTCTGTAGAACGTAGCTTGGAAAATTATTGAATTATTCATTTAAATCGACCTAAATCGATAAGGAAGGACAACAAATCGATTTAAATCGATAAGAAAAATGATAGATCTTTGATAGCCCTATAAAAAGAGCGTCTTATCTGGAACTAATTCACGGGACCGTGTTTAGTGGCAATAATTTCCGATTTAACCTTCAGGTCTGAGATCTGGTTGGCCGAGTGGATAGCGCGTTGGTCTCCAAATCTGGAGATCCCGCGTTCGAGTCCACATAGCAACTCCCGTAATTTCCCTTGACAAAAATATGGTCGAATGTTTATAATCAGTGTTTGGATG
This sequence comes from Acanthococcus lagerstroemiae, assembly GCA_031841125.1. Classification (NCBI taxonomy): domain Eukaryota; kingdom Metazoa; phylum Arthropoda; class Insecta; order Hemiptera; family Eriococcidae; genus Acanthococcus; species Acanthococcus lagerstroemiae. The sequence continues at coordinate 46,990,825 of CM063112.1, forward strand.
GCGACATGCACCAAATGCCTCAGTGACATTTTACTAATTTTTCAGGAGACGAGCAATTTGAAAATTTAACCAACTTCCGCTCACTGCCCTGTACTCCATTTTATTCATGTGACTCCTTAGAAGAATAAGACTGCTGGCTAACCCTTTAGTATGTGTCAGTAAAAAAGTAAAAAAAAACAGTTTAAACTTGCATTGATAGCCCTTCCATAAAATTACGACGCACTTGATATATTTCGAGCGAATAATTATTTCACTTTGTCCAGAATTTCAAGCGCACTTAGCTCATTCGTCATGAATTGGAGCTACATATATGTACACATATTTGCCAAGCCAAATGTATCAAGTGCCATGTAAAACCTTATTTACATCTCTGCACGACCAAAACCGTTCTCGATGCACTTACAGGGACATATCAATAAGGGGGAGGGGGCTTCCCCCCTGTAGGAAATCTTTTACTCAGCGGTTGGGAAAATTTACCATTCAGTCAGCCGAAGTTGGGAAATTTTGGTAGAGTAGGGGTAAAATCCAACAAGTCAAAAGCTTTTTTTTTTTTTTTGCTTTGACCCTTGGAAATTTTGAGTTGAATCAATTGTGACTTTCCCACTTCCACCTCTCCCTCAGGAAGAACTCTTCGGTACGTCGCGTCCCTGTGCACTTAACACATTTGAGTACCGCTGCGTGGGGGTGAACTGGTGAACTATTTCGTTCTGTTTTCAATGCAGGCTGATAGTCTGCCCGCTTACCTCCTTGTTTCTGTATCTAACTCATTTTCGAACGAACTGTCACTTAGGCATTATGTGCATATTATCATCGATTTATATTTCTATTACTTCGTGCCTATTTCGATACAACTTGTGATTTGGAAATTTTGTCTAGCCTGTATTTCCCCGTGGTTCTAGTTAGTGCCGCAGTATTGGCCGCTTTTTGGTAGCTTTTTAATCTCGATGAGAGTTTATTTTACATTCTTTTACATGAATGAACCGAAACTCGATAAGAAATTACCTATTTACATTCTTTCACAGGAGTAAACTGATAGCTGAAAGGTCACGTTACTGCCATTTTAATTTCCAAGTTTCTGAATCACATTGTGATAGAGCTACACTGAAGAAACCTGTAAAACTCGGCAGATTTGTTCTAGTCATAACTACAGTACTGTAATATTTCTCAAAATCAGCACCCCGCCCTCCCAAGAAAGACACGCATATGATGAGGTATACCAAACTTGGATCCAGTCTTTTGGAAACTCGATATCATTTTATCAAATTGTGGAAAATGATCATTTTTTGAATTGAGCCGGGCGCCCGATGTAAAACTCCAGCACATTAATAAAAAAAATAAAAAAACGATTGTCAGTGACCTCAAATTATCTTTATTCGGAACCCATATCTCAAAGGTGGACCAGTGATAGTTCAAACTATAGGAATGTAAAAACAAAAATACGCAAAGGAGACTTTTAATCGGAGCCCTGCCACCTCAGTGACTGCGTCTCACGATGTACGTAGGTACACCAATCCTTGCGAATACGTAGTTTTAGAAATAAAATTTCTGGGTCGTGTCTGATAAGGTTGCAGCTATAGCTTTTGTCAAAAACTGAAGGAAAGAAAATCAAAATTTAAATCTGTATACAGTTTTTCTTACTTCCTGAGCAATATGTTGGAGTATAGACTTATTGCGTTTTGAAAAAGCAGCTCTTCCCATCTATGTATTTCTGTCCTTACGTCCATGTACTTGTCGGTCTTTTCTTCCAGTCTTTCACGTTTTACATACTTAGGCCAACGGGTTCGCTCCAGCCATTTTCTAACCTCGTATGTAGGTACCTCCCTCCAACCGCATCATCCACCTTCTCGAGCGAGAGAGCGAGGTTTGGTAGCATCAGGGGCCTTGCCTCTAGTAAATACATATCTTAAAGTTTGGTAAATTTTGAATAAATTCATATTATCACAATTTTTTGCCTTTGTTCATATTTTCTCAACAAAAAATAGTTACAGTTTCATAATTTTTATTACCTAACATTTGACGTTCAATTTAAGTTTTTCTCAACAAGTGGTAATATTTGAAAATTTCCATTTTAGAGATGTTTGTGTGTGCAGTCTTATTACCTATAAAGGTCTGGATGTCCAAAATCATATTTTTTAGTTTACAGTTAATATTGACCAACATACTGGAGGTTTCTGCCACTTGGAAAATCTATGGTTCCTCACGTTTTTCCGAATTTTTCGTATTCTCCAAACTTTGTGTACCACCTTAGAATGAGTTGCTCTACCACTTCCGTTACTTACCTGCTCGACTGGTTGCATAGTCACGCCGGTACTTTTCTGACAAGCTCTGTTCCTGGTGGCTCAGATACCTCGATCGCCATCGCGACTGACGCATTTAACTTCAGTAACATAATTAGTTAAACATTCAGCAAACACCACAAAAACACACCGTGATACCAAACGACACCAATCTCAACCCTACTCCGAGAGCAGAATTAAAATTAACACCAGTGATACCCTACTGGTGAATGAAACAGCAAACACTGAACTCTAGAGTTCTTCACAGAACAAATTGAACGGCAAAAATTGCTTGGTGTTACACTCGGTGTTAAAAGTGTCAATTTTTTTTTGCCTAAGCGAACACAACTTAGGAAGTTTCGTAGCCGAATCAAGTATCATGAGTATTACAAAGAATTCATCAAATTGGCGGAAACAGACCACGTGAAATTTTAAATCGCCCTCCTTTAATACACAATCCAGCAGGAAAGTAATTTTATATAGCTCCATCGTCATTAGAAAGAGGAAAGCATTACCAACAGCATTAGCCTTATCTGGTTCTTTCTATCCAAGCCTCTCGCATTCGGTTGGCCAAGGCTCGGAATCAGCTTTCGACGACGCTTTTTTACCTTCCATACGGCGCACACCCGCCTGAAACCAATATTATATGTAATCAGCCTCTGATCTCAAAATCAATTTCTTAATAAAAAAATAATCTTCGTCGATCACGTGAGTAAAAGCTATTATATGAGGGGTGGTCATTAGCATGTGGTATTAGACGCAGCGTACGCCGGAAAACGGCTTAGATGAAACGGACCCGTTGTCGGGGTGTGGGACAAAACCAGTTTAGGTTAAGGGTTTTATAACTAGGAGGTTGGTTTACCTCTTTATGGTCCGCAATGTACATGGTGCGTCCGGATTTCATAATGGGCATAAGGCATAAGAGTCAAAGACGAGTGTGTTCTCCAATTTATATTAGAAAAAATCAAAACCATACAAAAATGAACGATTGAATAATTCGAAAACCGAATATGCAGAGGGGGTGTCCAAAAAGAAGTGAGAAAAAAACAGCACAAATCGAATAGTTTATTTACAGTCAAAGGTTTTTTTACAAGTTTTCAAAATAGTTTTTTCTCCTCACTCTATACATTTATCCCATCTCTCTCTCCACTTTTGGAAGCAGCTTCAGAAGTTATCTTCGGAAAGCCTGTGAAAAAAAAAGACCTGTATAGCTCCAATCACCGCATCATCTTCGACAAAACTGACCCCTCTCAAAGCTTCTTTTACACTCAGAAATAACCGAAAATCGCATGGCGCGAGGTCTGTGGCATGGTTTTAACGCCTGTTGTCGCTAGATAGGCAGTAGTAAGTTGCGCCGTGTGTTGTGCCGGGGCGTTACCATGATGTAGTACTATTTTCTCCAGCAATCCCATGCAGGCTTTTTCATTAAACGTGATTTCTCAATCTTTTTAACGTATCAACATATTATGTAGCAATTATTATTGTTGTACCTCGAACTGACAACTTTTTTCCACAGACCATAACTTCAACGGAAATCTTCAAATCACTCTCATAACATTACAGATAGAAGCCACATAGAATTCTGCTACAAGGCTGATAAAAAATAGAATGACCTTGACTCTCTCTACCGGCTTTGTAATAACACTTTGAAGTTGGAGCGAAAATTACCAATGATTGACACGGATCAATAACTGGCATTTTACCGTATTATAAGAATTCCGCCTTTCTTAAAGTTTACAATGTTGTGAATATTAATCAGGAATATTATTATGAATAGTATTATATTAGTGCAAATTGTGACGTGGAAATTTCGTCTAACCTGTTTCTCCTCGTGAGTTTCATCAATACCGCAATATTGGCCATTTCTTGATAATCGGGATCTCCGTAAGAAATTATTTTACATTTTTTTACGAGAATGAACTGATAGGCGGATATTCGGTAAGAAATTATTCATTCTTTCACAGAAGTAAACTGATAGCAGGAAGATCAGGGTCCTGCCATTTCACTTTTCGAGCTTTTGAATCATTTTATAATGGACGCTGAAGAAACCTGTAGAACTCGGCCGATGTGTCCCAGTCTCTACTGCTGCACTGCAGCACATTTCAAATCCAGTGACCCAAAAATAAAAAGACCTAATCCGATTTTGGTTCCATTTATTTGGACTTTCACATCTTCTTGTAAAATTGTCAAAAACGACCCAATTTTGTATTGAGGGGCACATCCATTAGTTAATTTTTTTTAATCCTGCAATGCCGCACATGTTTTGTTACGTATACATGTCAGTCTTAGTGAAATTCACTAAAATGGTATTTTTGAACATATAGTGGACAGTATGTTAACAGGTTCTCTTCAAATCGTCGCTAAGTAATGCTTAGTATCTACTCTCTTCAGAATTATCATGTTTGTTATTATTTTTCAATTGTGCAACCGGCCGATAAAAAATTTAAGTATAAGTCATTTGTTTATTAACTCAATTAGTTTCGATTTATTAAAATAAAATAAAAAATAGGAACCTCTGAATTCCTATGTCTAGCTAATTTTGACAGAAACTATAAAATTGCGTGAGACTGCTGGTCAAAATAAACCTCTTTATACGAGTACAACATAAAAAGCCAATTACCAAATTTGACTATTATGCCCAAAATGCTCAGAAGCACGTAAAATAATTTTTTGAGGACCCCTTAATTGAGTATATCTACCCAACGTATGGCGGTTCAAAAGCGTATCATTAGCGAGTGTTTTGCGCCTCAACGTTCAGGGAGATGCTGCACATACCGTGCCGGTAAGGTTACCTATCACGATTTTAGTGAGTTTCACTAAGAGTGGCTTTTAATGCTGAGTTGAAACTTCCCTTCGGGAGGTAAATTATTTATAATCAGCAAAGAACTCTAGAAAAATTTGTCTCCAGACTTGGAGCTAAACTGTTGTCTCATCCACTGTACATTCATCACTTGCTTTGTTTCGCAGTACGTTATTGGCTGCTGCAAACGTATTGCAGTTGAACAGAGTGTGGCAGGTTTTGCGAAACTGACAACTCATGAAATAATATACCAGGAAGTTCATAGCTGCATCAAGTAACATGAGCATATCAAAAGACTGGGCAGGAAGTTCGAGACAGTGGAGGTAAAATCTTAAATCGGAATCCTCTTTAAAAAATTGTTGTAGGTTCATCAGTTTACTTGGCACCATCGTCACTAGAAAGAGGAAAAGCACTGCCAACAGCATTCCCTCGGTACGGTTCATCCGGTTCTCTCTATCCAAGTTCCCCGAATTCTGCTGGATGGATCTCGGCATCAGCTTTTGGCGACTCTTTTTTGCCTTCCAGAGCGCGTACACCTGTCTTAAAACAATATATGCGATCAGCCTCTGATTTTAAATTAACTTGTTTAGTAAACTAATAATAATCTTTTTCGGTCAAGTGAGTAAAAGCTGTCGTCCTGCACATGACGGAAACTTGTTCAGAATTAAGGTTTTAATTACTAGGAGGTTGGCCCGACTCGCAATCTCACCCCACGCCTATATTCCTTAAAAAATTGTGGGAAAATTGAAGTTTTTCGCCCGTTTCGGCATAATGTATTACCCCTCGTAATTTGTCTGCCTTTATCACGGGGGACGCCATATTTTTTCTGGCAAGGTCCAACGTTCCTAACTTATGAGGACGGACGTTGGCATACATTTACCGTCCTATAGTATCTACTTGAAGTATCGTGCTCTAATTTTTCTCTTTTTGGAGAAGCCTATGCATAAATACCTATACTCTACTAAAGCACGTTCTTATCTATATTTTCGCACACTAAAATTTTAGCACGGTTTGACTGTTTCGCATAGTCCATAAAAGTCTACGCAAAAGAACCAAGTATCGTGCCTAATTTCCGTACAAGAAATCCCGTTTTTATGCATCGGTTCAAAAACTTATGATTTTTCTCCAGGAACTGTTTAGTCTTAGAGAGTAATGAAACAAAAATGTTAAGAAATCAAGTATTACTCCATAATAATTTGACCCCCTTGAGAAAAAACTATTCCCCTCTACGAATATTTTAGATTTTTTTTCCTACAATCATTAAACCTGATGAACTGATTTGGGGGAGGGGCATTACAAAGTCCACGGCAGTACCATAAGGACCAGCCTAATTTGTCATGAGTACATCAGTTTATGAACGATGGCAATCTATGCACAAACTTAATCGTATTCAGTGATTTACTTACTTACCCGAGAGTAAATATAAGCAAGACGATGGTTGGGATCGTAGAGAAAAACCAGATGAAAATAAATATCCATATGTCAAAGGGAATAATCCCCGCGGCGACGAGGGTTAAACTTGATGAAAAAGACAGCAAGCACAGAACGCAAACGGCCATCAAGGTTCTTTTTGTGGTCTCCATATTACACCAGTGTCGAGCTTTCAAAGGGTGGACTATAGCTATGTATCTCAAAATGGCCAACACTAATGTCACATAAATTGAGATGAAGCGTGCCAAAATTACGAGCAAAAGTGCGCCAAGGTTCAGGAACGAATCATCTGATTCTCTATTTGGAAACTCGATGGCAATGGGAAGGTATGAAAGCAATAGAACTAAGTCCGTAACGGCCAACCAGGTTAACACAACGTTAGTTGGCGAAACCATATTCTTTCGTGTGAAAACAATTATGTTGATAATATTGAACACAGAGCCGACAGTGCAAATGGCGCCACACAAGTAGCTATGTTCATTGGACTCGTAGAACTTGTTAAAAGAATCCAGTGCCGAGGGGCAGGAGCGATTCATCTCTAACATTTCATTAAATTCCTTGGCGATACCTGAGCGTTCAAACCAGATGAAGCATTTTCGTTCTGAAACAAATTGTAGCATTTCACACATGGGTGAATAAAGTGGGATGCTTTCAAAGAACCATTTCGCTGAGTCAATATTTCATGTCTTTTTGTTGTTGTTTTAACGCCAAGTGGTATCAATTTATGCGTATATTGCTATGGTGAAATTGATAATCAAATCCCAGCAGCAGTACACGTGTAAAACATGAAATATTGGGTAGCTTTTTTTCTTAACTATTAGTACAAAAACTTACAAAATAGTTACATAAATAATAATCTTGTGAGATCTCTTGGCGCACACTCTGTAAAAGGGTTTTGAACATGCGTTGTATAAACATCTCTATCGATAATTTTATTTTTAAACTAGGCTTGCGCTAGGTTAACCTAGGCCTAAGCCTCTTTAACGATGCCCCGCCTGAAAAAACATTCTTATTCCGTCTTTATTCCATTCCTGTCACCGTCTCATGCTTCAGTTCCAGGGTACTCAGCCCACTCAGACTTTAGCTCCAGTTTTCGACACTCCCATACTTCAGGTGCCAGTTCTACTACCATCATTGACCATTGCGACTGCAGCTTTGACAACCAGTCAGTAATTTCTCAACTTCATTGAGTAGAACTCTCAGGGTGGACGAATTTTCAACGAGTATATATCTAACATCTTTACCACACGTCGATACACTGGAACTGTAAGGTATACATTCTGCAATGTTGTGAGCTACGCAAGGATCATGTTTATATCGAAATCTTCCGCGCATATTCTGAGTTTTGACGGCAACTCTTCTATCGATGGCACCTTTGCATGCGTCTATCAACAAAACTTCCAGAGATGCTAGTTTGTTTTAGATCGTCTTGATCAAATCGGTCTCGTACTTCTTGAGAAAGAAGATCGAGAATTGAATTTTACGATTTTCGACATTGTTCTTTGAAGGTCAACTGTACAGCTGGTGCAGAGTTGTTGTCTGCTCTAGCTTCAGGGGTATTTCGGCGTCTTCTTTCGGGAGGTTATTCGAGGTTCTAATTTACCGCTAAAACATCCCGTACATGGTATACACAAGACAGAACGCATAATATGTACTTCAACGTTCGAATCCATTTTTCCGGTGGGGCTATCGGAACCATAAGCGACTGGTTTAGCGTTTGCCTTCCTGTGTTATTTGGTAGCATGATAAATTGAAGGGCCAGTTTTTCGGATTAATTAAAAGTCTCGAGCTGGGAGCTCCTGGGACTTGAAGGAAAGATGGTTTTCAAATATTATCGCGGTGCATGCAGTTGGACATTTTTGACATTCATGTAGATCCAATCTGCATGGTGACGTTCGTGAAATGGAAACGATTTCTCGAATATAGGAGTAGTATATATGGGTCACTTGACACTAAAATCGTTTTGACCTCTAAGCTGACTTCTACTATATATCAGGTGTACAGATCTATATGTAGAGATGCGCACGCATCCCAAACCAACCCCGACCCTTATTTTTTTTTTTCAGCCTATTTTTTCCCTATATAATATTTTCCCATAATATTTTCCCGCATAAAATTTTCCCGCATAAAATTTTCCTAGATATTTTCCCGCATAATATATTATGCACGAAAATATTATGTAGGAAAATATGTTGAAAATTTGATGCGGGAAAATATTATATATATAGGAAAAAAATAGGCTGAAAAAAAAATAATGGTCGGGGTTGATTTGGGATGCGTGCGCATCTCTACATATAGATCTGTACACCTGATATATAGTAGAAGGTCAGCTTAGAGGTCAAAATGATTTTGGTGTCAAGTGACCCCCATGTACTACTTATAGGTGTATTGTGGATAAACCTTTAGCCTGTATCGGTGAGTCGAACGTAACGGTGATTGAGAGGCCAGTAGCCACATACTTAAGCCGGATCAATCACCGAGACAACCATATAGAGCTATACCAAAATTGTCTTCAAAATTCTGCTTGGACAAGTACTGCCTATTTATTTCACTACATCGGTAGGCAGCTCCAAAATTTCCCAGGTGATAAGTACGACGCTCGCTTTGACGAAGAGGCATTAACCTCCGAGGCGAGCACGGTCCTACTTGAAATCACCATCTGTCCAGAAACTTCTAGACCGGAACATTTGCACGTCCGTGCAGAGCAAGCGCACTCAGAAAGAATAATGTGGAAGCGTGAATGAGTTATTATAAACTTTATTGTGAAACATAAGGTACTTCTAAATTATACTAGTGGTCATCTCCGTCGCTTCTCCGTTAGGTTCCAGGAAGTAACAAAAGATTCAGAAATCACAGAGACGTGCAAATGTTCCGGTCCAGAAGTTTCTGGACACCATCCACAGGTTTTCTCCTGAAAAGAATGGCTGTGCTGGGAACTATGTTTTTCGGTGTCATATATCAATCGAAAGTCGACGTCTCTTTCTATCTCTCGAGCCGTTACTATTCTGCGGATGGGACGGGGTGGAAAGTCAGAAGACTTGTCGGCGGAGTAATACAGATAACGAAGCGATGCACTAAACTGAAATTGCACCGGCAGTTCATTTCAGTTATTGAGCGACTACATGTCCATAGTTACTGTTATGAATTTCACTGCACATTTTCGCATTCGTGACAATTTCGTCTATCATGTGTACTTTTTCAGTTTGAGAACGAGTCGCTCATTTTTGAAGTTAAGTTCGGTTATTTGGTTATCAAAATTCAAAATTCAACGGCATTTTCGATCGTTCGAAGCATTTCATAGCCGTAAAGTGATAGAACTGAAACGCCACAGTCTTATTTCTTGGATCCGTTTGCTGAACCGACCTCATGGTGAAATGAGAAGGGACGCTAAAGGCCTTGTCCAGCAGTCACAAGTTCGTTTCTTTTTCGTCAATCGAAGAAGAGCTGGGTCTCCACACCGTGTCGAGAAGTCATTTCCAGTTCCAGTCCGAGTCCAGACCTATCTATGATGCGATTCGATCGAGACCACGCCACCACGAGGCAGGATCACGAGGCCAATGCTACAAGTCCATCATCGAATTTGCTGCTATGGCTCCAGGACCTACTCAGTATCGGCTAAGCATTACATTTTATTTGTTCATTTTTATAATGTCAAGATTTCGTACCTTGGTCGAGAATTTCCGAATTATTAGTATTGGTATTGTAAGCCTAGCTCCCCTCATTTTGGATCTCCTATTTCGTATTAGGTTTCGAATAAAGTGGGCTAAATTGAGTTTCCCCTAAGAATATCTTTCGTAGGAGGATTCCAGCCGAAATTTATTGAATTTTCGTTTTAGCAGGGTGAGCAGCTTGGTAACAAGGGGTTTCAAATTGGAGTTTTGGGACAAGTCGGAGGATTTTTCGCAGTGGCCACTACGACAATATCCGGATCCACGCCTCGAGATGCAGACCATATGCACTGTAACTTTCCAGTTGGTCCAGTATCGGATTTTACGTAACTCCAATTTGAGTCCCTTTTGGTTATTTTTTGCTGGAAATCCCAGGCATTCTACCTTATTTTTGGGTTTTTTACTATCGACCCGTGGTAGTGCGTTTCCGCGAGTGCTAGCCTTAAGATTCGTACTCACCAGGAGGCCGACGTCCTTTTCTACCCGCGTGTATGATCTAGAAAGGGCGCGGAGTAAAAATACCCTTTACTTTCGATCTTTATTATTCAAAATTCTGGTTCAAAAAGCAGTCCCTTTTTATTTTATTCATTTTTATCCCCCCTTTTTTATCTAAATCTAGTGAATATCCCACACGTTAAAATCACGTAGTGGTTCATTATCCGTGTGAGTCTACGTTTCGGGGGGTACTTCAGAAATTAGGGTCCTGCGAGACCATCGCGATTAGATCGGGTCAAAAGCAACCGTCACCGAATACGTAATAATCAAAAGCGATCGTTCCAAGAAGTTCAGTCACTCCTACTGCTCTTAATTCGCGGATTAGTAGCCCAAATTCTCAAAATTAAATTTCTCCTTGAGATAGGGGGACTCACTTGGGTATTCTATTCCGGTTTCCTATTTGGCTTGTCGTATATTTTTGTACATTCTCATTTCCAGACTTTGATGCTGACGTTGTTTTGATTATTCTAAATTTTAGGGGAGAGAGGTTACTACTCTATAATATGGTATTACATGCATGTCGTTATCACTCGGTACAGTCGTTTATGAGATCAATTCTTGAATTCGAACCCATATCTGAGGGTATTCTTTATTTTTTGATTGCGTACGAATAGGAGACGTAACGCGAGGTAAGAGCCATTGGCTCCATGTTTATTTTACAAAGCTGCCGAGCAACGTCATTGTGCCGCATTTTATTTTATTGTCATTTTCTCTTATGAATTTTCAATTTTATTTCTTATTATCATTTTATCTTATCAATTTAAAATACACGTATTCCTGATCTATTTGACATGATTCATAATTTCAGTGAGGTGAACATGGAACAACTGTACCTTTTTAGTTTATTTATCGAAAATGCATGGACGTACCACCATGCTAGTATTTGATTTATGGTACGTGGCATTCCTGAACTTTTTATAAATTAATTTTCCTTTGGTGGACCTCTTTTCATTCAGGGAGGAAGAGTGGGTTCCCAAGTACTTACATCCATTCTGATGGCGCAGGTTTTCAGCATTACTTCACAAATGAAGTACGCCGGGGACAGGGGTCATCGTGGACTCGCCCAGACTCCCATGGCGCTTGGTGGTAGTCTGTGGTTAAACACCTATAAGTATGGTGATAGTAGGCTGAACGTTCGTCATTATACGAGCTATTAGCCCCCTTAGTCGGCAATCTACTATCGGCGTATAGATCATAAATTCAGTTTTTCAAATAAATAATTTATTTAAAGCTGAATATTTTTTTTTTGTCTTCAAAACTTCTCGTTAACATTAATCAGCGAAATTTGCCATAAACTTTCGATAAGCAATTTCGTATGTATTAGTTTTGAGCCCCCCTAATTCCAAAAATGTACTTTCGCCTCTTAAGCATTTCGAATTCGGCCCAAACTAGCAGACGGCATCGGAATATATCCCAGTATGCATCTGAAATCATCGTAATATACAGTTCACTTTTCTTTACTTCTCATAACAGAAGCCTATAAAGATACACAATGTATATGGTTATGGGTTTCGATGTGTAAAATTAAATCGTCTATGTAGTTCACAATTACTTCAATTTTTTTTTCTTTAAAAAAATTTGTAATTTGAAGTGTACGGTTCCTAAATATCTTCTATATTTGGTTTCGGTTAAACTTTTCATCGATTTGAGTCCACGTCTTTGTCAACTCGCTGGCAAAAATTTAGTGAAAGTAATTTTTGTTTATGAGAAAAGTAAAGATTTTAAAGTATGTGTTACATGCAGGACTACGAGGTCCACCCCTCCCCCATAAAAGAATTTTGGTATCGGTCCAAAGCGCTGCTCTTGGTGAATATAGGGAGATCTAGTATTTTCGTAAACGTCGAATAAATTCGATGGTGTGTAATATTGTTTCTCATTAATTATTATTTTCTTTTACAAGCTGAAATTCAATTAATTTGAGCTAAAATCCTTAGTCACGGATTAGAAAAAAAAAAAAAAAAAAAAATTAGTTGATGAAAATTTCTTACCTTAAAGTTCAGGTAACTCATGTCATTTGATCACCGCTACAACACAATCGGTAACACCGGTTTCTTTCATATTTATAATTGTATTTAAAATAAAAAGCAATCTTGAATCCGGAGCATTTCTAGATGAGAAATGTAATGATTAGCTTTCGATCAAGTTATTAAATGCGATATAGCTGAATATTTTACGCATCATTTCATGGAAATCGTCACTGATAGAAGAGTACCTACTTAATGTTACGTGTGACTAAGTTTTAATGGGTGGTCAAATTGCGTCGCCACACTTTCCGTTCTTCAGTTCCCGTAGTGAAATTGTAAGTAGGTATTTTTCGAGTAGAAAAATGTTCTCTGCCTCCAAACAGGGAGGAAAGCTGGAACCGGCTGGAACATTCAACAAACACTGAAATTAAACGTATTGATGAAATTATCGAAATTGGGGTTCGCTGAGTCGCTGATTCCGAAAGTGCAATCAGAATTTTGATCTGATCCCGATTTGGGTCTGAAATTTGAGTTTTTCTCCTTTAGGAGGGCCAGCTTAGTTGTACTGCAGAAATTGAGCACGGTATTGTAATAGGGGCTTATGGGTTCCTGATTTAGCAAACCTAATCAATGATTCGATCCGACCCCTATTTCGACCAAAAAATACAAATTTAACCCCTTTAAAGAGGCGTAATTGACTTTCCCAGAAAAACAGAAAAAGGTGCCGGAAGTAGGGGTTTCCTGAGTCCCTCATTTCGAAGATCAAATGCGATTTCTGATCAGACACTGATTTGGGCCCAAAAATCCAAATGTAATCCTTTTAGATGGGTCACGTTGACCTTGCCTACCAAATTAAACAAGGTACCAGAGTAGAGAACTTCTGCGTCGTTTTTTCAAAAAAACAAATAAGGTTTCTGCTCCGTTCCTGATTTGAACCCAGAATCCAGAATTAATCTAAAAAATGGGTAGAATCAACTCGATTTTGAAAAATGAGATTTCAGGTCACTGATTTTCAATTATTACCATAATATTTTTGATCCGACTGGATTTGGGTTCCCAAATTTATACTTGTTTAACAATATATATGTGGCAGTTTCTATAAAAAGGGGTAACTTTGTCGATCAATCAAAGTATCAGAAAATGCTAAAAAAGAAAACCAAAATTTTTTGGGCAAAAAAATCAATTTTGAGATTTTGGTTGATTTCTATAGAAAAAACATCGCAGTAAGGAAGAGACAAAATTTACACGTATGAGAGAGGAGAGAAGAGAGAGAGAGAGAAAGAGAATTATGAAAGAGAATGAGAAAAGAATGCGAATGTCTGCGTTCGCTTCTTTGTGGTTTTTCGGAGCTCACGAATAAATCCGATGTTCTGAATTGTTACCCCGCAGAAGAGCGAAAAATTACCTTTCCAACAAGCCCTCGTCGAGACTGGTAACGTGATTCCGCGGCGAGTTATGGCCGCTTGACGGAGTGGGAGAAAAAGGTGTGTCTAACTTTAAATGCGTTTTCCCCAAAAACGTGTTTTCGCGCGTTCTTGTTACACTCATCTTTGACCGCTTGTAGCTCCGGAACAAAAAGCGCTACAAATCTCGCCGATAGCTCGTTGGAATGGACATTCATTCCTCTATTATGTACTGATGTCCATAACTCAAAATTCGTCGGATCGACAAAGTTACCCCTTTTTATAAAAACTGCCACATATAGCGGCAGTTTTTTTTTTTTTTTTTGTTTTTTTCAGTCACAAATTTTGAAAATCCTGAATTTGAATCCTCTCGAAAGCCACAAGTGACTACACCAAAAAAATGGAATTAGGTATCAGAATTACACATTTTTGAGGCTATTGATTCCGAAAATGTTAACAAATTTGTACCCCGAATATTGCTTTTCTCTCATCTGAAGGGCCAGTTTGTTAAGTGTTCCAGGTAAATAGGAATTCATACGTATCCCCTTCCAGGAAAAGAACTTGGATCCTTTCCACGAGGAAGTGGAGAAGAATTATCCTTTTGACTTGACTTTGAAGTATTAAAAAAATTTTTTACAGTCGCTAATTTCTTATAAACTTAAATTTTGTGATGGTATCTCAGTTTTGCCTACCAATATTCAAATTTCAAACGATGGGTAAGATTAACTCGGCTTATGAGAATCTGAGTAATTAACATTAGATTTGAGTGTGTAACAAAATTCCTTGTCTCCCCTTCCTTTTTTATTCCAAAATCAAGTCAACCTGACGTGAGGCAGACGGACATCTTCAAGTAATAATTATAAGCTCTCAGTCGAACTACGATTTAATTTTTTTTCATCCACTCCCATCCAGGTTCTGTAGGAAAACTTATTTCAAATTCATTTTTGAAAAAATCATTTTCTAAAACTTCGAGGGCTAGTAGTGATTCTATCATTAACCATTTCTTATGGATGTTATAATGTTGTGAATCAGTCAAGAATCTACTCAGTAAAACATAAAATCTCCATTGAGTTTTTGTTCAGAATTCTTTAAAACCATGTTAAAATAATTTCTGAAGACATTATTATCAACAATCTGTTAGGCACTACAAAAAAGACTTTTTAAAATGAACTATGGATTTTTAAAATCTCAGTCGGACTTACAAAAATATCATCAAGCTTTCGTTGAAGGTGTAGTAAGATGGATAAAACGTTTTCTAAAAAATAATTTAGGACTGTAGACTTGCAGGCAATCCGTCGATATAGTTTTCAAACCCTACATATTTAGATTGCGTCCTTGCTTCATCAAAAAGACTTAAAACTATACCCAATTTGTGAAAATCTGGTCAACAACCTGTTTATAGGTCAGATTTGTTAACGAGCTGAAAATTTGCAATGATTCTATCAAGATTTTGTTCAAGATTCATTAAAAATCTCGTTAAAACTTTTCTAGAAATTCAAGTACACCATTAAAATTTGATTCAATTTGTAAAAATCTGATCTCCCCTCTCCGTACCACGAATTGGTCATTATCAATTCCACTTTGATCTCCAAGCCAAATCTAATCAAAAAGGGAATTATTCATGTTTCATATTTCGAAAGTGATTTTTGCAATGGGGTCTGGTTGGCCGAGTGGATATAGCGAGCTGGTCTCGGAATCCGGAGGTCCCGAGTTCGAGCCCACGTAGCAACTCGCTACTCTTCGACCTAGGCCGGGTTTTCGGCAAGACGAGAAGATGAGGGCTACGACAGCCCTAACAGCCTCCCCGACCTCTCTGAGGTAATGCTCGGAAGGGTGGATTCCAGGGCTCGGGTTGAGAGTAATTTAGAAAAGAGATTATTTCAAAGCGATTTTTGCAGTAGAATCAATATTCTGAATTCTGGGCTCAAATTGGCAACGACGCAAGAATTTTATTTACAGAGATTCACAGACCCAGAATCTCCCCACTTTAGTGCCCTGTTTAATATTTCAGGCAAAGTCAAATGACAGCATCAGTTAGTCCATTTAAAGGTTTCAAATTAGTATCTCGGTGCCCAAACCGGAGTTGGTTCGAAAATCTTATTAGATTTTCTATATGTGGGACATAAGGGAATGATACTTCCGATACCTTTTTCCATTCTTTTGACAAAGTCAGTTTGACCTGTTCGAGAGAATTAACTTTGGATTCTGGGGCTAAATTCGGTGTGAGAGATTGAAAAAACAGAAAACAAAAAAGAATCCAAAAATATCAGAGAGACCAAAATTTGGAAACACTGTATTGACAGAATGAAACACTCACCGGTACGAGAGAAAGAAATAACAAATGTAACTAACTAACCAGAATAAATCCTCTTTTAAGCAGAATTAATATCTGATCTGCTTATTTGCGGGTTATCTGTTAAGTTCCTTCGCGAAAAGTAAAGCTGATAAAGAGTGGCATTTGTAATCTAGCAGTTCTAGCAATTATTAGACTCCAACATGTTAAATACTGAAATGAAAGACATGTGAAAATGATTACACCTATGAAATTGAATCAAAACACGAACAATTCCGTGATAACTTTTCGTAATCTTAAAAACTAACATAAGTTAACCTTGATCTTAAAGAAGTGACTAAAACTTAAACAATGCCGTCATTTTTTTTAACGTTGAGATTTTAGGGTCCGAATCGTTCTGATAAGTGATTCAAAACAAGTGCCCCCGCTCTTCCGATCCTCTGATGATTACCTATGATGAGTTCATTTCACAGTTCGCTACCGAATAGTGAAATCCCACGTCTATCTTGATTTCTTAACGCACTTACCACTTAGGTATCAAATCTGTCTAAGTTTCTTCTCACCTATAATTAGTTAAATATTTAATTTTTATTCGAGTCTATTTCCAGTACAACTTATAGAGGTAAGTGGCACTTGCATAGGTGGACAATTCTGAAAGGAACTATTTTGCTTGTTAAATAAAATTTATTAAAAACATTCAGAAATTCTTTTGCCTTCATTCCCTACACTTATGAACGCCCGTAACTATTTGGTTAGAAAATTGACTCCAGTCCGTGAGGTGGCTATCTCTATTGTTATTTCGAATGGGTCATGATACTTTTCAAGATTATCTCGTTATAGTTGCCGGATACAAACTGTTGAAAATGCACGTTGGAAAATTGTCATTACTTATTGCGTTAAAAGGAGAACATCTTCATTTTTCTGATTTTAATGGTATGTAAGAATGTAAAATAACCAAGAAGATACATTGAGCTCTGATAAGTATTAAATGGAGATAAAACTCTTACTGTTTAGCTTCCAAAGAGTGGAAAGGAAAATTAGAGAAAGAAGAGGTTTGTTTCTATTAATTAAGGGCAACAGCTTGTTTGAAACATGGTAAACGTATACCGTCTATTACCATTATCACCATACTGGGTATTTTAGAAGCAGATCAAAAGAAAAAAGACGAGTAAAATGTCAAGGAACCAACAAAATAGATTCCACACTTGTACATCTTCACTAGTAGGATATTGTTTTGCAAAATACAAATACCTTTCATGTACGAAGTTTTAATTTCTTTAAAAATGTAAGTACCTATTCAATGTGATTATAGGTTGTGTCAGTAAGTATTGCAGAAATTGATGTTGATTTCTGCAGAACTCACTTCGGACACGGATCGAATCTCTGGGTCATTGGTATCTCACTCCTGAAGAACGTGTTCGATGATTGTAGGTAAAGTCAACAGTGGAAGGATATTTTCTCAAATTAAGTCAATTTTAGGAACAAATGTGAATAAAGGAATTGTCACTTGGCATTTCAACAGTCCAGTTTTATACCTATTCCTACTAGCTGACCCGTTTCGCGGCTCATTTGGACTGTGGGCCGAAGCGAGTTGGCTACATGGTCATTGTTTTGCGAAATGCTGATCAATTTGTTATCATACAATAGAATCAGCGTCAATGTTTGGAATGTGCTGTTTTGTGGGCTGTTAGGTGGTGGGCAGTTGTTCCTTCCATTCTACGGCTATGAAGTCGATTATATGTGATCGGAGATGTCGCTAGTGCAATAATTACTAAAAAATGATAATTATTAGAAATAATAAGTATTAGATATGAGATTAAATTCTAAAATTGTCGATGATGAAGCATTTGAGAATTGTTCGATCGATTTGTCATTTATAATTGTTAAGTCGATAGAATGGCCCAATTTCAGTTACGCTGGGTAGTTTGCCTCGGTCAGTATAGGGCGCTTAGTGGGCCCTGGTAAGGCAAACGAAATTCAAAGCAAGGAAAAGTAGAAATGGGGCGATGGGGTACTGGCAGCCCAAACTCTCTTGTCACCGACGCGAAACTGCGAATAGTCTGAGTGAGTCATGGGGTGCGGTGTCTGAGGAGCCCATTTGGGTTGTGGATTCTTCCATCGCTCATCAAGTCTAAGTCTTTAAGGATTATTTTCTCGTAAATTGCTGTTACGTTCCAATTTATGTAATCGTCCATAAATGAAGATATGTCCGCCATTTAGGGGGATGTATTTAAAGGTTAATATTTTCCCATCCATATGACCAGCCAACTTATAGTTTTCCAGGGAAATTTTTTCAAAATTTGGAAAACTTTGGCTCGTTTTAATCGCAAATCAATCCAATGCGTTTGGAAAGAAGCTGTTAGTAAATAAAATCTGCAGCCCATTTGTTTGTAATACATTGTCAGGAGCTTCAAAAGGAATCACTAGTGTCGTACCTTAACTTTTTTATAATGCTATAAGAAATAGGCATACATCATGACAAAATTTTGTATAACAAACTACAGAGAAAAACACATGGGAAAATGACTGAACTAAATCATGAAACAAAAATTGCAATTACAGATTTACATAGTGCGTTTTCGTTTGATAGGAACGGACTTTTTGGTCACCCCGTATATAACAGAAATCTTTCAAATGGCGTGGTTACTTTTTCTATTTTATTTCTCCGTCATTTTTCTACTTTTCTCATTCCTTTTTTCCTTCATTTTTTACGTTTTTCTGGTATGGATATTCAAAATTCTGCCCCTTTAGTCAGCTGCCTAGGTTGCTTAAAACGGTAAAAACGCCTCTGAATTAATCAAATGAATGTTTTTCAGTTTTCTTACCTATAATGGCAATAGCTGACCTATAGTGGGGGAGAGGCGTTCACGGGGGGTGAACAGTTACCAAAATAATGGTAAAAATTATTTTGCTCGTATAATTCTTCAGGGTTTTGGGAGGCTTTTACAGGAAACCTCCTATTTGCGCCAACGTTTTTAGCACTTTTCAAAAGATAAAGACAATCGAAGAATTTTCTGGTACTAGGCCTGCAATAAAAATAAAAATAGAAGAATATATTTGAAAAACATTAGTGTTTCAGTACTACCGTTAAATTCACAATTTTAGTTCGTTTTACCCTCTAATGCAACAGTGTAGAATGTAATTTGCACACTTAATGAAACATCAGTTTCGGTTCATGAAAAAATTTGTCAAAATTTGGCAAGAAAATTTGTACCACAACTTACAAATTTGTATAGTTACCCCATCACAGCCCAGATCTGCAGTGATTATTCACACCCCGCCTCCCGCACATGTAGGACAAGTAATGTATTTTTGGAATGCAGAATTAAATTTGTTTCTTTACGAAGTATTTCTTCTCCCCCTCCCCCTATTTTGACGCAGGCGCATTCGGGACGTTTCCCGGGATAGGGGTGCGGTGTTCCGGGTCCAATTTGGCATGCGTGCATCGCCATACGCCCATCAATCATCGAAGTCTTTTTTCTTCGGTAAATAATATTCCAGATGATTGTTGCAAAATTAGATGCTCTGATTTCAATCGATCAGCAATCGCTAATTTTAAGTAAATGCCCAAGAATTCGGAAATACTTCTAATTTTTCAATATAATACTTATTTCTCGAATAGGAAGGACGGTTCAGGTACCACACTTTTTTCTACGTTCTTTTATGGTGATATGAAGGCATATTGGTTAATTTATTCTTTATTATTTCTTTATACACCTAGTTTCCGTTAACAGCTTTTCGGCCAGTTAGAGGAAGCAGGGGGCATTGTACAGAACATTATTTAACAAAATAAAAAAAGAAACAAAAAAGGAATAAATTAATACGTGGATGCGGGGGTGTCAACCTCCCCCCCGCTACGAACCTAATTTTTAAATTAAAAAGTACAAAATAACCCACCCCTAGATAGTTTTTATTTATTATCAGTATTATTATTTGTTTCCCCCAAAATGGGCAAAGGCTGTAATACCTACGCACTTGTTTTCAAGGAAGAAAAACGGGAAGAAAAATTCGAAAAAGGTCTGTGTTTATTGTATTTTAATGGCAGGGTAATGGTAGGGGAAGACAGGATATGCGAATTTGAAAAGGAGACAGAAAAAATGAAATGGGATACAATAGGATTCTGGAAAGTAAGGAAATGGGGGAGAAAAACTAACACGAAGAAAGATCGGAAATTTCTTGTATTATTGTGGGGAGACAAGAGAGTTCAGGGAAGAGGGGTTTTATAACTGAAAACCAATAATGAGAAAAATCAAAGAAATTGGAGGAGTTTCTGAACGGATTCGCTACCTCATTCTCTCAGTGGAAGAAAAAGTCAATGCATTGGTAGTCCAAATATGTGCCCCAACAATGGATGCTAAGGAAAGGGAAGGGAGGAGTTCTATTTAAAGCTGGAAGGGCTTTTGGAGCAAAACAAAGAATATTACACAATGATAATGGGGGATTGGAATGCGAAAATTGGCGGAAACAAGGGAGGGGAGGGAATGTTGGATAAACAGTCTAGGAATCAAAAACAAAAATGGAGAAAAATTAATAGGATTTGCATCCCAGCAAAATCTTAAAGTAGCAAATACTTTCTACAAAAAAAAGACAAGCCATAAATTTCACGTGGATATCCCCTGATCAAAAAACCAGAAACGAAATAGACCATATTTTAACAAATGATATTATGAAGATAATACAAGACGTTTCCACATTGACTAATTTCAACTTTTCGTCAGACTGTAGAACATCACGAGCTAAGATAAGTTGGGGAAGGAGGATAAAATATAATAATTATTAGAAAAAAGAAAGGTTTGTAATAAAAATCATCCCAGTGCACAGGCACGACAAATGTAGGGAAAGGGTCAAAGAAAGTATTGAAAGGAGACTAAAAAAAATGGAAACTCAGCGCAAGAAAAGTATAATATCATAGAAGAAGCATGCAATTAAAGAAGGTAACAACGAATATGGGGTGGTTAGAGAAAAAGAAATAGCGGATGATCAACTAACAGAAAACACCAAAAAGATAGTAGAAGAAAGTGAGCAACTGCAAAAGAAAAAATTTTCGGCACTAATGAAGAAAATAAAATTGACAGATTTGATGAAATTAGCCCGACAAGAAATTCCTAATGACATAAAAACAGTTGATGCAACGAAAGTGTAAAGCAGTTTGAGACACAATGGATTTATAAAAATTGCAGCAAAAGAACTGAGTAAAGAGAGAAAGTTGGTATTGAAGGTAGAAATTGTGGAAGCAGCTACGCAGTTCTATGAAAAACTATACGACAAAGCAAACATAAAAGAGAAAGAACAGGAGAACGAATAAAACGCAGAAGACGTACCCAAAATATTAAAAAGTAAAGTAGAATACACCCCTTAAAAAAACTATTGGGACAAACAATTTCATTTCAAAATAGGAACAAAAGAGAAGTATCCAAAAGAATAAAGGGAGGGTGGAAAAACTATTAGGCCAAAAAAGAATTCTATAAAGGGAAAATAGCACAGAAACTGAAATTCAAAATCTGGGAGAGTTGGACCTTACCATCACTAACATACTGATGTCAGACATGGGTGGCAACAAAAGCCAGTGTGGAAAAAATTCAATCCGCTCAAAGAGCAATGAAAAGAAATATCCTAGGAATCAAAAAGCTGGACAAAATCAAAAACACGGAAATCAGGGGGAATCAGGACTAAAAGACGTAGGATACACGATCAAAAAGTTAAAAGAAAAATGTGCGGGACATGTAGGTAGGCAAGAGGATACATGGAGGAAGAAAGTTTTGAACTGGATGCCAATAGAAGGGAAGCGCAACAGAAGAAGACCACAAACAAGACGGAGAGACGAGATAGTTCAGGGGTGGGGACCAACTTGGAGAAGAGAAGTAGGAGAAAGGAAAAGATTTGCTCTGAAATGGGCCAATATTGGAGGAATAGAACCCGACACGAGTTGAATATATGAGATTTTATTAATCAATATGCTGCAAAATAAAATATAAATAAATAAATTATTATTCATGTTTTAATTTCAACCCCTCGCCCTTGAAAAAATCCTGGATTCGCCTATGAACAAATTAACGATCAAATAAATTAAACTGAAATAAAGAAGTAAATGAAAACAGAACAAGGGTGTCAGGGCGCCCTTCTTTATACAGTAGGACTTCAGTGTTTTTCGAGGATCCTTCCTGTTTTATCTCGTATCAGGCCACACAGCAGACATGACCAGAACCATTTTCTGACTCTTTTTCATAGTACGTCCATGTAAAAAAAAAAACAGAGGCACGGTGCCAATGCTCTTAAAGGAGGCACTGATCCGCTGATGCTTCTTTTCCTTGCTCTCATTCTCATTTTATTCCGTACATTACAAATGGTTATTGATATGTAAACTCAGTTTTAAAGAATATGTTCTTCCATATTTGAGTTCCCGTCAAGGAAGTGCAAATATTTTTTCCTCTCAAACTAATAACCGCTGATACTGAGTTGCAATTTTATAGTGATAAAATTATTTGTAATCAACAAAGAACTCGGTAAAAATTTGTCTCCAGATTTGCGATCTAAACTGGATCAGCTGTATTTTCATTTCTTGCTTTGTTTCGTGGTATAGTCTTGGCTGCTGCAAACGCGTTACAGTTGAACAGAGCGTGACAGGTTTTGCGAAACTGACAGCTCATAAAATAATACACGAGGAAGTTCGAAGCCGCATCAAGTAAAGTGAGCATTATAAAAACGTTTGAAAAATAGAGAAAACAGTTCCTGCTTGATCTCAAA
Source organism: Acanthococcus lagerstroemiae (assembly GCA_031841125.1). Classification (NCBI taxonomy): domain Eukaryota; kingdom Metazoa; phylum Arthropoda; class Insecta; order Hemiptera; family Eriococcidae; genus Acanthococcus; species Acanthococcus lagerstroemiae. The sequence goes on from CM063112.1 coordinate 47,013,899, forward strand.
CCTCTGCCGTTCAGTTTTACAGATGCAGGGGAGTAGCAAATTGCATATGGCAGCGTCCAAATTAGAAAGAGGAAAAGCACTACCAACAGCATTCGCGTTGTATGATTCGTCCGGTTCACTTTGTCCAAGTCTCTCGCATTCTGCTGGACGGCGCTCGACATTAGCTTCTGGCTGCGCTTTTTTGCCTTCCATAACTCGTACATCAATCTGAAACCAAAAAATGCGATCAGCCTCTGCTTTTAAATTCACTTTCTTACTGAACAAATAATCTTCATCGATGAAGTGCGCAGAAGCTCTTGTATGGTGGATGATCTTGAGCATATATGGCACAGCTGACCCGCTTCGCGGCTCATCTAGACCGTGGGCTAAAGTGAGTTGGTTAAGGTGAGCTGGCTAAAGTGAGTTGGCTATGTTGAGCTGGCTAAAGTGAGTTTTAATCTTTTAGGTATCTCTCTCTATTTTTTCTGTCTTGAAACGATTGTATCTGTTCCAAATAGTCGAATTCGGAGATTTTTTCCATTTTAGTTCCTTGTATTGTGGTTTACAATTCCGTTCCATATTGGATAATAGTTTTGTTTAGATATCATCTTCTATAACCTGGACCCACAAGTTTCAATATAGCTACGAAGTACAACAGTGGCGTAGCCAGATTTGGTATGAAGGGGGGGGGGGGGGTTCAGTTCAAACAAAAAATTATTCGCTAATAACATGATATCGAGGAGGCGGGGGGGGAGGGGTATGACGTGCAAAGTTGATGGAAGTATGGCTACAGTGGCAGAGCTATGTTTTATCAAAGAAACAATTTTTTACGTTTACAGACAGGTATTTCAAAAAAAATCATGTTCGGCTTGTTGTGCCAAGGGAAGGTGGGGTTTAGAACCTCCGTGACTGAACCCACTAATGTACAATATAGAGATGCTAGGATCAAGTTCTTCAGTACATTCAAACACATTCCGGGATTTTTATAGTCTGTACTGTACGTGGATCGATCCGCTCGAGTGTCCTGATCCAGTAGTAGGCATCACAAACAAGATGAGTTAACGCATTTTATTTTGTTACGCCTACTTGCTCGTCTTTAATCAAAGACGAGCATGCTCTCGAACTTATAATAACAAAAAATCGAAACCATGCCAAAAGGGCAAATACGGAGATGAGCGATCGAATGATTCAAGATCCGAATACCTACAGAATGAAAACTGAAATCGGGATGACTGAAATGGAGAACTTCGTGGTGTGTTTGTGTGGAGAAAAGTCTGGAATGAACGAAGGACAAAATAATATATAGTATGCGTATTATAAAGATTAGTGATGAAAAATGATAGAGAAGACTAATAAATGATAGTAGGTATATCGAGAACTGCAATAATATTAATTACTTTACCACTGACGATTGGGAGAAAAGACGGAAATTGGATGCGATGGAAAAGAATTTCTAAACAAGACGGTCAGGCAGGACGTTGAAAAAAAAGAAGAAGAAAGAAAACTCATGTAATAGCTCGCGTTAGAAGAATTGATTTTAAAAAAGACTGAATCGATAATTTCTGATCATTCGATTGCTCGATTTTGATTAATTGAATAGTTTGTGTTAATGGATTTCAGCGGTCTATTCATTAACTACTGTTCTCTCCTCCAATGGGATGGATGGTGGGGTAGGAACGTTCTACTTACTTAGGACTTCTGATTGGAGACCTATTAAACGAAATATCGAAGTCGGTGGTTCACTGGGTCGCTGATTCCGGAAATGCAATTAGAATTTTGATCCAGCCCGAATTAGAGTTCTTCTCGTTCCAGGAGACAAAATTAATTGTACTCTAGAAATTGAACAAAAACCATCGTAATCGGCGTTCCTTGGGTCCCTGATTTCGAAAATCTAACCAGGGTTTCGATACGTTTCGATCGCAAAATTTGAATTTGAATACTTCACATGGGCCACGTTGACTTTGCCAGAAAAATGGAATAAGATACCAGAAGTAAGGGTTTCCTGAGTTCATTATTTCGAATTCCTAATGAGATTTCCGATCCGACTACGATTTGACTAAAAATTAAAATTTGACCTCTTTAAACGGGCTAACTACTGTTGTCCAAAATACTGAGCAAGAGATTGGGATGGAAATTCTGTAGGTCATTGATTTCTAAAATTTCATCAAGTTATGATCTGACTGCGAATTGGGCGTCAGAATTTAAATTTAAACCTTCTGAATTGGCCAATTGGAAACTTGTCAAAAAATTTAACGGAGCACCACAGTAGGGAATTTCTGGTTCGTAGTCGCGCGTCAGAAACCGCGATCGCCAATATCCGGCAATGATATACGGCACCTGATTTTGTTTTTTGTTTTTTTTGTTCTCAAAAAGGTACATCATACTGTCGATCCCTTCTCGATTAAGGCCTGAAAACCAAAATTTACTCTTAGGTACAATTGGCAGAATAAATTCGATTTTCAAAAATTGAAACTATAACTAAACAGAGATCTTTTTGGCCACTGATATTGAATCATGAGGATTAGATTATTGATTCAACAGCTATTTGGGTCCCAAAATCAAAATTTATTGAAAAATGTACTGGAATTTTTTTTTTTTTAGTTACTGTTCTCGCAATTCCTGAATTCATGTTCTCTGTCCTTCCGATGTGCCCGATCTACTTTTTCAAAGAAAAATAGAACTAGGTATCAGAATTGGAGATTTATGAGGTCGATGAAATTAAAAATCCGACCACTTTCAATACCAAATACGACTTCCTCCTCATGCAAAGAGCCAATTTGTCAGGAGATCCTCGAATATAGGAAAAATTGAAACCTTTCCGTTTCCGAAAAGAGATAGTGGATCCTTCCAACAAGAAAGCAGAATAGTATCGTCCTTTCGACTGGACCTAAAAAACTGTGCAAAGTTACTATCGGCATGGGGACATCTGTCGCTTTTGACTTCTCTAAAATCTGAATCAGTAAAAAAATAGAATGGATCTGCGAATAGAAATTCATATAACTACCCACACTGATATCAGAGTATCATTCGTATGCTACTATAAAAATCACTTTGAATTGATGAAAATGAGTTATTCCTTTTTACAATATATTGTTTTGGAGACCAAATTTGAGGTCAGAGAAAGCCAAAATGTCGGCCGGGGGGCCGCTTTTTTCAAACTGTACTAAAGTATAATTAGTTACTCAAATTTCTGGAGAAAACCTTAATGAATACTTCTTAAATTTTGAACAAAATCTCAAGGAAATTATTACAGGTATTCGACCTTTTCCTGACTTATTACAAAATCGTCAGGAAAAGACAGATTTTTGACCGAATTCTGACAAACTAGATGCAGTCTCTTGATTAGCGGCTTGAGAAACCTCTTCTTCCCATTCTTTGTTCAGTTTTTTTGGTTACGTTAATTTGGCCCATATGAATGGGTCAATTTGTATGTTGCAATTCAAAAGTAGGAGTCCGATCGAAAACGTGTGGCATGTGGTTCTCATTGAGCAAAGGAAAATCTTTTTATGCTACTTCGTATGAAGAGAGAAACCGGGTTTTCTTCCCCAAAGACAGGAGTGAAGGTCTTCTTATTTGAGAATGAAGTCAGAGGACCATCTTCTCATTCTCCGAGATAAAGGGAAAACGTTTCTCTTCCCTCTAAGAAAGAATTGACGTTCTTTTCACTCGGGAAAAGAGAAAAAAATGTTCCTTCATTTTTGTTAAAAGAAAGAATTATGTTCTTCTTATTGAGCAAAGGAATTACAATCTCTTTCTCTGTAGTGTTAGGGGAGCAAAACGCCTAATTTCCACCTCTTTTTCACCCTTCTACAGGGGTGAAATTTTGATTTTTGAGCCGATATTAAGATCGGATCGAGACTCTGATCATGTTTTTGAAAGCAGGGACCTAAGAAACCCGGGTTAAACCTGGCTCAGTTTCTGGGCTATAAACAGTTGGACTCTTCGGAAGAAGGGACACTCAAGTTTGTGATTTGAATTGAGGTCAAACCAAAAATTGGATCGCATTTATAGAATCAGCGAACCAGAGAACTTTATTTCGAATCTTCGTTTGTTATGTTTCCAATCACAATTCAAATTTGAAAATACATTCCAGCATCCCATTTTGGAGGAGAGAAAATTTTTCTGCCCGAAAAGAAACTGAACTTCAGCTCTGGAAGATGCCCATCTGTCCGACGTCGATCCAAATTCGCAATAAAAAAATCTACTGGGGAATTTAGTGTGCCACACTATATGCAAAGGGGAGAGCCTGGTTAATATGCAGATATATGGGCAAGTTTTCTTCTTTTCAAAGTTTGGAGAACCTGAAGCACTCACAAACTACTTTTGAAATGAGCTTTGTTGGACTTGGAATACTCACGATGTCACGATTTATGTCCATTCGGGCATAATATTTTGCCTATTGTAATATGGCTCTCCATATCACGGGGGACCTCATATTTTTGGTTTTAGCACACGGTCCACCGTTCTTAACTGAGGAAGACTGATGTTCGCAAATGTTTACTTATTGATATCTCCCTGATGTCCACTGTGCAGTCGCCCAGGATCTCCTGTGGAGCACGGTGGGAGAGAGACAGGTTGACCTGGTGATAGCGAGCGAGCCCTACAGGCTGGACGAAGTTCGAGGATGGTACAGAGACCGTACTGGACTGGTAGCCGTTGGCGTATGCCCTGACTGTCCGATAGCTCCGGGCGAGGTAGAGGAAGGAGAGGGGTACGTAGCTGTATAGGTTGGCGACATCACCGTATACAGCTTCTACTTGTCCCCAAACAGAAGACTGGAGGATTTCGAGGCCTACCTCGCCTGTCTGGAGGGGAGCATCGCGAGGAAGACGACAAGAGTCATTGTGGCCCGCGACTTCAACGCCAAATCAGAGGAGTGGCACGCCGGCCGGACCGACCCCCGAAGATACGCTCTGGGGGAGCTTGCCGCGCGGCACGACCTCGTTCCGATGAACACGGGCGGCACTCCCACCCGTTTCCATCAGGGCGTGGGGTCGGTCTTAGACGTCACCTTCGCGTCAGCCGGGCTGGCCCGCTGGATCAAGGGCTGGTCCGTTCTGGATGAGGAGTCAGGGAGTGACCACCGGTGTATCACCTTCAAGCTGGACCGAGGAACCGAGGAGGTCACTGCTCCAAAGAAGCTGGGACGATGAGCGATCAGGAAGCTCGATGCAGATCGACTGGAGGCGAGCTTCCTGGCTCTCACCTGGGGAACGGGAGAGTGTCAGGCAGAAGAAGAAGCAGAAGAAGAGGAGAGCGCGGAGGCCGCGTCCGCGAACGCCATCCGGACAGTGGTCGCGGCCTGCAATAGCGCAATGCCCGAGTCGGTCCACCGCGCAAGAGACAACCCGTCTACTGGTAGACCGAGGACATCGCCAAGCTGCGGAAGGAGTGCAACCGACTTCGCCGTCGGTACCAACGCACAAGAAGAGACGACGAAGCGGCCACAGCAGTTTTCCAGCAATACCAGATGGCTCGTCGTACTCTCAAGCTCGCCATACGCCAAAGCAAGAAGGCAGCTTGGGAGGAGTTGCGTCAGGAAGCAGATGACGACCCCTTCGGCAAGCCGTACAAGGTAGTCATGCGGAAAGCCGGAGGGCCGTCAGTGACGAGCCGTATGGAGCCGGGGGTGCTGCAACTGGTAGTTCAAGAACTGTTCCCCCAGCGCCCCCCGCTAGCGGCAGTCTCCGTCGAAGTGCGAGAGGATATCCCTCTGCTTAGTGTAGGAGAAGTGGACAGTGCGATCGACCGGATCAGGACAAAGAAGAGGAAGGCGCCTGGTCCGGACATGATTCCCAACGTCGTCTGGAAAGTAGTCCACCGAGCAGACCCGTCCCTCTTGACCAACGTATTCAATCGCGCGTTGCAGGAGGGGACATTCCCTAGCTGATGGAAGACGGCGCAGCTAGCACTGATCAAGAAGCCAGGAAAGCCAGATGGCCAGCCGTCCTCGTACTGGCCTATTTGCCTGCTCGACACCGTCGGCAAGGTGTTTGAGCGTACCATCGTGGATAGGCTGGAGGAGCATTTTCAAAGGCGGAAGACGATTTCAAGCAGTCAGTACGGATTCAGAACTGGCCGCTCGACTGCGGACGCCGCGCTGATGTTGAAGAGACCGGCGCAGAAGGCGATCCGCGAGCGGCAGTTCTGCGCGGTGGTCAGCCTCGACATCAAGAACGCGTTCAACTCCATTCCGTATACGAGTATCATGGAGGCGTTGGAGTTGGCGCGGGTACCTGGTTACCTCGTGCGCATCATCAGGAGCTACTTTTCCGGCCGCTGGATAGAGATGGAGTCGGCGGCCGGACCAATCACACGGGAGATGACCTGCGATCAGTACTCGGACCTACCCTGTGGAACGTCGCCTTCAACGGGATGCTAAGGCTGGCACTACCACCAGGCGTAAAGTTGATCTGTTACGCCGACGACATGCTGGTGGTGTGCCAGGCGGAGACAACAGCAGAGGTCATGCGACGAGTGAACCAGGCGTTAGAGATTCTGACCCACTGGATCGAGTCGGCGGGGCTGTGCTTAGCGGTTCAGAGACAGAAGTGGTTTTGTTCACGACGCGACGCAAATACAGCCCACCCACCTTTGTCCTGAAAGGTGTGGAGATTGGGCTCTGTACAGCCCTGAAGTACCTGGGGCTGTGGTTCGACGGGAAGTTGCATTTCCGAGAGCACTTCCGACGGGGAGCTGAGAAGGCGGATCGGGTAGCCGGCCAGCTGTCCCGTCTGATGTCGAACCTAGGGGGGCCGAGAGAGCAGCGACGTAGGAGGTACGTGAACGTCATCATGTCGGTCCTCCTATACGGGGCGCCAGTATTCGCTGACGCCTTCGATATACCATACAGGAGAGCGGAGATGGAGAAGATCCAGCGAAAAGCCGCGTTGAGGTGTGTCAGTGCGTACCGCACTGTTTCTTCGGATGCAGTAGGCGTGTTAGCGCGTATACCGCCAATCGAACTCAAGGTCGGCGAAATTGCGGCGGTATACGGCGCGAAGAAGAAAGCGAAGACGAAACGGGAGGCACTTCGGGTCAAGCGAGTCATCCAGCAGGACACGCTTCGGAAGTGGAAGGACGCGCTCGCCCATTCGACCAAGGGCGAGTGGACCCGAGCGCTGATACGCGACCTCGACGGATGGGTAGGAAGAACGCACGGAGCGCTTAACTTCCACCTTACCCAAGTATTGTGCGGCCACGGGTGCTTCGGCACGTACCTACATCGGATGTCGATAGCGCCAAGCCCCGTGTGCGCGCACTGTGATCGAGGGGCGGAGGACACACCTTGGTACACCCTGTTCGAGTGTGAGGCCTGGGAGCAGGAGAGGCGCGGGACTGCCACAACAGCGATCGATCCCGACGGCAACGATGAAGAAGAAGAAGAAGACGACGACGTCGGCGTGATCAGCCGTCTCGCGCCGGACACCCTGATTCCGGAGATGATGAAGAACGCAAGCAGTAGGAACCGGGTGTCGGCTTTTGTCTCGGCCATCATGAAGAAGAAGATGCAGACGGAGTGGTCGAGACAGAGGGCCGGCGATTCACCAAGCTCGGCCCACACCATCGAACAGGAGGAGAACTCTGTACCATCCTAGAGAAGAGCTGCTGCAGCTGCACTGCGGACCCACCGGCAGGGCTCACCCGTCGTCACCACCTACCTGCGTCGACACACGGACCAAGACGAGGAGGTGATGGGTGAGTGAAGAGAGGCAGCGCGTCCGCCGTGGGGGACCTGAAATTTCCAGGCGAGCGCTCAGGGAGTGCGGACCTCGGTCAGTAGGGAACCAGGGGTGGCCCTGGTAGGACGCGCGCACCGTTCCGGCACGTAGAAATGGGGGCTCGGGCCCGGCCCCAAGGCGTCCCTCCGGTCACTGACGTGATGCTCGAAAGGGTAGTTCCTGTGGCCGGGGGCGCGGTGTCATAGGGGCCACTTCGGCATGCGTGCATCGCCATACGTCCCACCACATATCATCTCCCTGATGTATATCGTGACCATGTTTTCCTCGTTTTGGAGTTGGCGCCAATAGTTACTTTATTAAAGCACTGCTTCATTCTTTTTTCACAGACAAAAATTTTAGTGTCCTTTAACCATTTTTGTATAGTTTTTAAAACTGTACTCGAAGGAACCGCGTTTTGTGCCTGCTTTGCTTGCAAAAAATCCTGGTTTATCCATCGGTTGAAAAAATATTTTTTTTGACCGTGAACAGTCGAAATAAAGAGCAATGAACTAAACTTCTCAAAAATTAAGTTTTGCTTTATAATGATTTGAATCGTGAATCCCCTAAAAACAACTAATTCGTTTAATGAATATACATTGCTCAAACTCATTAGATACTTTACTATAATCATTGAAACTGATCGATGGGAGGAATGATTTGCCCATCACAAATTCCACGGACGTAGAATTAGGATTGCCCTAATTTGTCATAACAATGACCTATGAATGATGCTAATCTATGCACAAACTGAATCGCATTCAGTGAATTACCTACCCGATAGTAAATATAGGCAAGGCGGCGGCTGGGATTACAAAAAAGAACCAGTTGCTGAAGTGGAGTAACGCAGGCGGAAGCGAATACTCTTGAAGTATAATATTTAGAAACTTGACCAGTGAACACAGAACGTAAATGGCCACTACGGTTTTGTATGTGGTCTTCATATCACACCATTTTCTTGCTTTCAAAGGGTGGGCTACAGCCACATATCTCCAAACGGCCAATACTAATGTCATACAAAGTGAGATGAAGCGTGCGAGGTCAAATAGTCTCATGAGCCACCAATTAATTGGATCGCCCCATGCCAGCACGAACATAGGAATGTAAACGAGCAGTAGAGCTAAGTCAGCAACAGCCAGCCAGGTTAACACAACATTAGTCGGCGAAACCATATTCTTCCGTGTGAAAACAATTATGTTGATAATATTGGACACAGAGCCGGCAATGCAGATGGCGGGACACAGGTACCAGTGTACATTTTCCATGTAAAATCTGGAAAAAGAAACCAATGCCGGGGAGCAGGAGTGATCCATTTCAAATATCTCATAAAAATTTTTGGCGATACTTGAGCGTTCAGAACAGCGTTTTCATCTGAAACAAATAATTCGATTTCACAAATGGGTGGATAAAGTGAGTTTTTTAGAACAAGTTTGCTGAAAAATCGACCATCTAATGTTCTAGACCGTCCTGGCATTTTATTTTAGCGCTGCTTGGTATCAGTTTATGTGTACATGTTTCTAGCATCTAATAGCCATAAATTTTGATCATAAAAATTGTAAATAGATTTTTCTTTATTTCTTTATTTTTTCCCAGACTATATTATTACGAAGCTTTACGAAATAGGTTCATATAATAATCCCGTCAAGAATTCTGACCAAAATGGGAGATAGCATAGCACGTTCTATAAGAGAGTTTTTAAACATGGCGTGAACGTCTCTATCGGTTTAATTTCTGAAAATATACGTCCGACAGGGTAACCGGAGTCAGTGACGTAGAAAATTCCAATTTCGGTGAGTTGATGTATATCTTATTATTTGAAAATCAAAAGTTGGTTTTACGTTGTAGCGCCCTTACAAGGCAGAGGAGAGAATATTTTCTACTATTAAAGACACTTGACCGCGCCACACATTTTAGGATCTCCCTTTGTCGTGCATTAATTTGACTTCGTCTTCAAAAATAAGCATAGTGGTGCATTTTATTTACATATCTGCTACATAAGGTACCCGCTCCGAAATACTCTGTAGCGTGATTTTTCGTCGGTGGATGAGCCAGCCACAATTTCATATTTTCAGCCGAATTTTTTTCTAATTTTGAATCTGCAGCAGTTTCCAGATTTCTCACGGTTTAGTTTTATTGCCTTAATGTATCCGCAGTCCCTCTTGTTGGCTGTAACAAGCCAGGACAGGTGCATACGGATGTTTTACTTTTTCTGTTTTACTATTCCGCTCTGAGACCTGATTCTTTCTTTTTCTGCACTCAATAGCTCAGGTCATTGCATTTTCGATCCAACTTGGCCAGTGTCCGATGCATTTTAACGAATTTTTTTTCTCTCATGTTCCTCTTTGTATATATCAAGTCTTTCTCTCATGCCGCTGGATTAATGCAGTGCTTTGCCCTATTCGCCCTTGATTTACAGTTTTACAGTTTCCTTTTCTTTCTGTTGTTTTCTTTTAATATTGACCTGACCTAAATGGATCATCGGATATGTGAGAAAGTCGCATGATTTCTTGGATAGTCACGTACCGATCTTTTATACTCTTTTTTGTAACTTTGTCTCTGCGGCATTTATTGTCGAAGTTCACGGTGAAACGTAGTCCAGCAGTTCATTACCCTGTTCTTCAGCCCCAGCCTTCAATTATCTGCTTAATGCACCTGTTTTTCTTTTTTCTTTTTTTCCCCCATGATCTGAATCAAAGCCTTTTCCGCCATTCCAGTTTCCAGTAAAGTGGTGAATCCCTCCAGATCGAAGGAAGATCTACTTTCTATTATCCCAACCAATCAAAATCATTTTTTCCAGATTCTATATCCACCCCTGCGTCTGGAGTGATTTGCTGGACTAGGATTCTCAAATTTTGCCCTTCTACTAGAGCTTTGGAGGATGGGCCAGTCCCGCTTCCAGAGGTGACTCTGCATGGAGAAAGGTGAGGATGGCTTCGACACAGTTTACCGCGGGAGATGGAAGAGAGAATCGTTTTTGGTAGAGTCCGCTTCGGAATTTTCGGGGATTCGAGTTGGAATGTGTCTCCGAAGTTCTCGCGAGTTTTTCGGGATCCGACGAGTCGGTGATAGTAACTTTGGTTTTGGTAAAGGTCCGCGATGATGCCGCAAATCGCGATGAACGTAATAGTGTATAATAGAAAATAAATGTAGATGAACTACTTCCCCCGACAAGCTTCATATAAGTAAGTTTAAAAAAAAAACAAAAAAAAAACAACTAAGAAACACCCTTCATTAAGACTTAAAAAACTGACCATAAAAAAAATTAGGGCAACAAATAAAATAAAACAAAGATTTAAAAAAAAATTAAAAACAAAGAAACAGCAAATTGTGATATTGAATTAACAGGGCGTGAATGGCCGCGAGCGATATAACGAAGAAGAAGAGTTGAAAGTGGCCAAATTGGAAAATCCAACATCCTGATCATTGAGCAGATATTGACGGCAGCTAGCTCGAGAAAAACAAATGCCGATTTCCCTCAGTGGAGAGCCATTGCATCCATAGATGGTCGAAATACTTGATAAATTGGTCCCACGGCGCATGATGAGTAGGGGGTGTGCAGCCCCCTGTCCATATTGGCACTTAGCCGAACATTATTCGAAAGTTATTCATGTTTAACGGTTTAAAGAAAAAGGAAGCCAACATCACGCACTTGGCATTTTAAACAGACTCAAATCGAATGTTAATCATGTTCAATGATTATAAGTAGTATAGAAAGGTATGATTCTAAACCAAGTTGGCCAAGTTCACATTTCCGTACATTTACTGTTGAAAACATTTTTCTGAGTGAGTTCTGTTCTCTCTGAATCGAGCTCACATTTCTGAGCATTCACTGTTGAAAACATTTTTTCTGTGTGAGTTCTGTTCTCTCTGAATCGAGCTCACATTTTTGTACATTCACTGTTGAAAACATTTTTTCTGTGTGAGTTCTGTACAATCCTAGACCGAGCTCACATTTCTGTACATTCACTGTTGAAAACATTTTTTCTGTGTAAGTTTTGTTCTCTCTGAATCGAGTTCACATTTTTGTACATTCGCTGTTGAAAACACTTTTCTGGGCATTCACTGTTGAAGTCACATTTTTGTACATTCGCTGTTGAAAACATTTTTCTGTGTAAGTACTGTTCTCTGTAACCAAGTTCACATTTGTGTGTAAGTTCTGTGCAATCCTAGACCGAGTTGGCCAATTCTGTGTTGGTGTTAAAAGAGTTGATATTGTAATATAAAGTGGTCTGATAAAAAATGGAAAATGAATAACACTTTTAAAAATTTTCATTGCGAATTAAAAAACATTGAATTCCTTAAATGTTTTAAATATATTAATATTTATTTGGAAACAGATCTATATAAATTTATGGAAAATATTGTTTATGACTTTATTCCTGAAAATAAAATTAAAGAATTTTATAAAGATTTAGAAAAAAAAGGCGAGAAAGAATTTGTAGAAGATATTAGAAAGACATTTAAATCTAAAGAACAAAAAGAAAATCAAAATATTTCAAGAAAAAATATTAATGATACAATGATAGAAACATTTGCTATTAGAACGGGAAAAAGTAAAGAAGATATAAAAAAAATTAAAATGCTAATACTTTAAAAAAAAATAACTAAAAAAAATATTACATTTAAAAATGGAGAAATAGAAAATATAGATTATTAAGATTTCAAACAAAAATTACTTGAAATCCGTTGGAAAATGCGAAAAAACTCACGAGAAAATTTTGCAAAACCACTGCCCCCCCCCCGCGAACGCCCTGAATTTTTATTTACTTTTTTTTTGTCCGTGGGAGGCTGTGGAAACTCAGAGTTTTTTTTTTTTTTTTTTTTTTTTTTTTTTACCAAGGCCGTCAATTCACGCATCCGAGACTGATATGGCCGGCTTCATATCAGCTCAGAGTACGCGAGTCTAAACCCGGTGTTATCTTTTTTTTTTCACTGTAGTTCGACCTCCAAGCACCCAGCGACGCGTGTGCACCCGCGCCATCGGAGTACGTCAGAGATCTAGTACAGTGTTTTTTTATTATTTATTTTGCATTGAATGTTACTACCTAATCAGCGCTGATTACAGAGACTTAGTAACTCGACATCGTCGACCCCGAGATTCCACTTTTGATTTGCCGCCGTGACGCTGTTCAGTCACGGTTACAGTTTGTTATCTCAAGGGGAACTAGCCTAGGTGAGGTGTACGGACCTTTCCCCTCTTTAGCACTTCCATCTAATATGGGGAGGAAGCCTAATGTACAGCTCCTAGCCCCGATAGAGTGTTATTTAAAATTTGTATATATACTTACGAAGCCCGTAACCAACATTACATATGAGTTTGAAGATGCAAACATAGCACTCTCATATTTATGAATAAATTATCATCGCCGTATAGATTCGATTCATGTATAATTTTTTTTTCAATGCCATGATGGTGTTATCATTTAATTGATTGCGCTAACCTTGATAATTATTTGGTTGTTTTCGTGCATAAATTAGCGTGTAATGAAGAAATACGATAAATAAAAAATTGAATTCAGTTAAAAGAATAATTATATATAATAAAATGGAAACGATAAATAAAAAATATGCACCGAGAATGTGTATAGAGTGTAATAAAAAAATTACATACAAAAATTATGCTAGACATGTCAGATCTAAGCATGGAAGGACAACAACAACAGCAAAAGATTTAAGAAATGATTTGCGAAATTGTGGAGTGAAAGGTGTATCTAAGTTGAAAAAATCTGAATTATTGGAAATTAGAAACAAGATACAGAGACAGAGTTCGAATTTTGAGAGAGAGATTCTGAATAAATTAACGAAAAAAGAACTCATTAAAAAAGCTGGAGAAAGAAACAAAAATTTAACTAGAGCTAAAATAATTGAAAAAAAAAAGAAACTAAATCAACAAAATATCTCCAGAAACATATTGCTAACAGTTTTTGTTTATATTCTGACCAACAAGGAATACAGCTGGTTAGAGACTCGAATGTACAAAACTTGATGAATCAATTCAATTCTTGGTTAATAGAACATGCTCGCGCATACAACAAGATAAGAAGAATTAATAAGCCTATGATTTGGGGACAAGATGAAGATATCAAATTCAAAGAAACTTCTCACTGTCATTTATGTAACAAGATTCTTGCAGAAAATGAAAAAGTTAGAGATCATGATCATTATACAGGAAAATTTTGCGGTGTAGCCTGTAGAGAGTGCAACTCGCATTTAAGAATGCCAAGATTCATTCCAATTTTGATTCATAATTTAAAATACGATTCCAAAATATTTTTACAATGGTTGTTAAAATTATTTAGTGGGAACGAGAGGGAGCCTTCTGAGAAACATGATGTGAAAATTATTGCAGAAAATTGTGAAAATTATAAAACATTTTCCAAAAAGGTGGTGATAGATCATTGTGAAGTAAAAAGAGATTCCACTTATTGCTGCACTTGTAAAAGAAAATATTGGGACAAAATATTAAAAAAATGTTCCTCTTGTCAAGGAGAAAAACTGAAAATAAGTAGGAAAGGAGATAAAATACCTATAGAAATGGAATTTAGATTTATTGACACATTAAATTTTGTGGGAATTAGTTTAGATCAAGCAGTAAAAAATCTAGCAGAAGTGAATGACTGTTTTTGTGCTAGGTGTAAAAAAGTACAGAAAATTAGGAAAGGACAATTTTTACCAATAAATGAGAATGGTATTTTAAAATATGCAGCAAAATGTGAAATTTGTGATTCTGAATTGACAAAACCGATTAATTATAATAAATTTCAAAATATATTGAGAGAATTTAAAAAAGAAGACCTACATTTGGTTTTACAGAAGGGGATTTATCCTTATGACTGGGTTAGTACTTATGATAAATTCTCTGAGCAATTACCATTAGATAAAAAGGCGTGGTATTCGATGTTAAATAATAAACATATATCTGATGACGATTTATCAAAAGCAAAAAAAGTTTACAAATATTTTGGATGTAAAAATTTTGGAGATTATCATGATTTATACTTGAAACTAGATACAATTCTCACAAAAGATATTTTTGATAATTTTAGGGAAATGTGTTATAAACATTATGGACTAGATCCTGTATATTCTATTTCAGCACCACATTTATCAGATAGTGCTTCTTTAAAATTCACGAAACAATCGCTTGAGCTAATTACTGATCAAGAAAATTATGAAATTTATGAGAAAGGAATAAGAGGAGGGATTTCCAACATTCCTCATAGACATGCTCTTGCTAATAATTGTTACTTTTACGATGAGAAAGAAAGAAAAACGATAAAATTAAGCAAAGAAAAAGCCAAAGAGAAAGGAATTTGGGATAGTAAAAAGCATATCAGTTATATTCTATATTTAGATTGTAATAATTTATATGGGTGGGCTCTGAGTCAACCATTACCAACAGGTGAATTCTTGAACTATAATTTGCTAGCCCATCAAATTGAAGATGCGCAAGCAAAAAATTCCGAAGCAAAGAAATCTTTAGAAAGCAAATTTGAAAAATTGACTTATAAACCATCAGACTTTACTCAAGATGTAATTCTTACTCTAGATGACAATGGTGAGTATGGATATACTTTTATAGCTGATCTTGAGATTCCTACAGAATTACACGAAAAATTTAAAGATTATCCCATGCTTCCAGAACAATATGTACCTAGAGAATCAGAATTGTCAGATTTTCAAAAAATTTTGATTGAACAAAAAATAGGTAATAAACCAAAAATGAGTAAATTAATAAGTACGCTACACCCAAAACATAATTATCTCATTGATTACAGAATGTTGAAAGAATGCTTGAAACAAGGTATAGTTTTAAAGAGTATAAATAATTACATAAGATTCAAACAAAAAGCTTGGATGAAACCATATATTGATATGAATACAAGCTTAAGACAAAAAGCAAAAAATGATCATGAGAAAGATCTGTATAAATTACTCAATAATTCAGTCTATGGGAAACAAATGGAGAACTTAGAAAAAGATGTACAGTACAAATAGTGACTTCTTTAGACTCATTTCTTAAACAGAATGAGTTTGAAACAAGAGTTGTTCTTGATGAAGAAACTGTTTTACTTCACATTCAAAATAAGAAAGTAAAGTTGAATAAACCAATATTTGGGGGGTTTGTTGTTCTGGAGTTGTCAAAATTATTAATGTTCCAGTTCTACTACAATGTTTTAAAAACGAAATATGGAGACAAAATAAGATTATTAGGAACTGATACAGATTCATTGATTGTTTATATAGAATGTGATGATGTTTATGAGGACATAAAAGAGAATCTAGATTATTAAGACACTTCAGATTATTTAATGGATTGGATGCCTCAAGTAAACAAAAAAGTTCCAGGATTATTCAAGGATGAATACTTAGGAATCCCAATAAGAGAGTGGGTAGGACTAAGATCAAAAATGTACTCCTTCAGAAACGACACATCGAAAGAGAAAAAAGTGTGTAAGGGAATTAAAAGATCGAATATAGAAAGAATGAAATTTGAAATGTACAAAAACTGTTTGTTCAATAGCAAGCAAACTAAGGAAATTGTGCATGGAATTGTTGCCAAAAAGCTGAAATTGTATACTATATCAATCAATAAAATTGCACTATCTCCTTATGATGATAAAAGATACTTAATTGATGAAATAAATACACTTCCATATGGCTATATAAAATATTGTATAATAAATGAAACGAAGTAAAATACAGAATAAGATTGAAGTTTTAAACTTTGATAATAGTGTTCCAACTTGTAGATTGAAGGAAGTGTTTCCTAATATAATGAGATGTTGTATATGTGGTCCTAGTGGGTCTGGGAAAACGAGTGTTTTATTGACTATATTAGTAAATAGACCATTACCTGATAATGTATATTTATGTTCAAATACTTCTTATCAATCAAAGTATAAAAAGTTTCGCAAAATATTGCAAAACAAGAAACTTAAAAAAAAAAATTTCATACAGTATCACTCGAGGATTTGCCAGACCCTAATAAAATAGAAAAAGGATCAGTAGTAATCTTTGATGATATCTACACAGAAAACCATGATAAAATAGGTAAATATTATTCATGGAGTCGTCATAATGATATTTCATGCTACTATTTATCCCAAACATATTCAAAAATTCCAAAACAACAGATTAGAGATAATTTTAATTACTTAATTCTTTTTGAACAAGATCTTACCAATCTGACACATATTTATAACGAATATGCTAGGACCATAACATTTAATCAGTTCAAATCAATATGTAATGATTGCTGGCAAAAACCGTATGACTTTGTAGTTATAGATAAAGAATGTGATCAGAAAAATGGTAGGTTCAAATACAAATTTGAGGAAAATTTTATATTATAAATGAGAAAGCTAACAGATTATAATTCAAATGATATTGATTTTGTTGTAAAACAACGTGCACTTCTACAAAAAAATATTGAATGTGCAAAGTTAGGTCAAGTGAATAGAAAACTAGAAATGGAAGAAAACTATAAACCAATCATTGATACAATAAAAGACCTTAAGCCTGTAATACAACAACCAGTATTACCTATGATTGCTGACAAACCAAGAGAAATTACCTATGAACGGTCAGAGGAAACACCAGGATTTGATATATCTCAAAGTCTTGGATATAGATATTTGTCTTACTATACTAATAAAAAAATACCTACTGATTCAACTTTTGGTCTTAGATACGAAAATAAAGATTATTATATAGGAAATGCACGACTCATAGAAGTTCATCATAATGCTGATAATGATCGTGCTGATATTGTGCTAAGTAATGACACTAATACCATTTATCCAGGAACACAAGGACTATGGGAATTACTAACTATGCAAAAACCTGAAAATTATACTGATGAAGACCTGAAAAATTATCAAAAAATTATTCTCAGTACAGAATCTTATCGTTCTGAGAATGGACAAATTAAAAGTAGTCGTGGGTACAAATATTTAAATTTCATCCAACCTATGTTGATTGAGAAGGAACTCATACTTTCACATCGTGGCTCTGGTCTTAAGAAAATTTATACCAATCAGACTGATTATAAATACTGGAACGATCCTAAAGAATTAATTGATCGATTTACAATACTGAATGGTATGTGGGAAGCAGGTAATCATAATCCACAAATATTCAATGAAATGACCAACATTCAGGAGGAACTGATAGAAGCCAAAAAAAATTTAAAAACCTTATAATAAATGTTTACTAGAAAAAATCATCATTATTTGTATGAATCAGTTGAAAAAATTCAGAATAACACGGGGAAAATCTTAGAGTCTGTTCTGAAAATTGTCATAAAAGATGTTAGCGAAATTTCAGATATGATAATACAATGTATAAAAAATGTCATTAATAATGAAAATTATACTGTTGGTATAATAGAGTATGCTAATGGTGTGAAAGAGTACATAAACAATATAAAGGATAACACAAGCAATATTTTACCACAACTGAAAAAGATTACTGAACATGATCAATCAGCTGTAACTGAACTGAAAAATATTACGCGGCAGGTAGTTGGATTGGCTGCCACCTGCGAGAATTCACTTTTCAATATTACCCAATTAGGAGCAATTTTAACAGAATTGAAAAATATATCAAAAACAAATCAAAATATTCAGAAAATATTGGAGGAAAATGTTCAAGAAATATTAGAGGGAAATTTACCACAAATAAATGAAAATGTTCAAGAAATATTGGAGGAAAATTTACCACAAACAAATCAAAATATTCAGAAAATATTGGAGGAAAAGACAGAAATGTTCAAAAAATATTAGAGGAAAAGACAGAAATGTAGGTTATCTAGAGTGATAATCAATAGAAAATGTCAAGTAATATAAAAAATGCAGTCATTAGTTGAACTTGAAGCCAAAGAACTTCATAAACCTGTGATAAAAAAATTTCAGAAAAGAAAAATTATCACAAATGAAATCAATAAAATCTGGGCAGGTGATTTATTAATTATGTCCCAGTATTCAAAAGAAAATAGGGGTTATAAGTATATGTTAGTAGTTATTGACACCTTCTCAAAAGTACTCTGGATAAAACCCCTCAGGGAAAAAACAGGGAAAGAGGTTTCTCAAGCTTTTGAGAAAATTATTGAAGAAAGCGAATATGGTCCACCTAAAAAATTACATGTCGACAAAGGTACAGAATTTGTAAATTCAGTTTTTAAAAAATTAATGGGAAAATATAATATTCAAATGTATCACACAGAGAATGAGGAAAAATCAGCAATTGCTGAGAGAGTAAACAGAACCATTAATGGGATGTTGAGAATAATTTTTGAGATTCATAAGAATCATAAATGGGTTCCATTTATACCAGAGATATTGCACGAATATAATAATGTGAGGGTACATAGAACAATAGGAATGCGTCCTTGTGATGTGAATAAAACAAATGAACAAGAAATTTTTCATAGAATGTATTCTTCAAGTTTCTCCACGCAACCAAAATTCAAAGAAGGAGATCGTGTGAGAATACCCAAAAAGAAAGAAACTTTTGAGAACAAGTATAAGAACAACTGGACAAGAGAAATATTTGTAGTTGACAAAGTATTCCACACAAACCCTCCCGTCTATTCTATTAAAGATTTGAAGGGTGAAGAAATTTTAGGTAAATTTTATCGCCAGGAACTTCAAAAAACAGTTTTCTAAAATTTTCTACTATAAATATGAGTAAAAAACTGTGGATTATCTAAAAGAGGTGGTGATATTGTGGATACAATTGGTAAATATGTACCATTTCCACTTCACTGGCCCGGATATAAAGCTCTTGGTCCTGGTTCGAATACAGACCTCGATATTCAAAAAGGTGTAAAACTGAAAAATAAATTAGATGAAATAGCTGTGGATCATGATGTAGATTATGCAAATACAGATGATCCTAATGAACGTGATTATGCTGATAACAGATTCACATGGCGAGCCTGGGAGCGTGTCAAAGATCCTAATGCTAAATTAGATGAAAAAATTCCAGCATATGTAGCAGTAAATTTAATGAAATTAAAACAGAAGTTAGGTTTAGGAATTTATAAAAAATTTTATAATATAAATATGAGTAAAAACTGTGGATTAGGACAACATTTGCGATTACCTAATGAAATATTACCTAAAAAAGGTGAAGGATTTTATATTGATCGAAAAACAACAACCAATGATCAGAAAAAAGAAGGCAAAGGATTTTATATTGATCGAAAAACAGCAACCAATGATCTCCCAGAAATAATGAATAATTTGAATAATTTATATGTTAACAAACAGAAAAAAAAAGGTAAAGGATTTTATATTTATTGGGAAACAGCAATCAATGATCGGAAGAAAAAAGGTGAGGGTATCAAAGTAAGTAGATACATTAAATATCCTATCAATCCAGATAAGGAACAACTTGACAAAATTAAAATTGGTGTTGAGAAAGGGGTACCTGTTGTACTAAATTTAAAATACGAAAATTTAATCAGAACTAAAAATAGCACACAGAACGAAACATATTTACCTCTAACAAAAGCACAAGTGAATCAAATTGAGACAGCAAAAACCAAGGAAAAAGGTTTAAAGCTAAAACTGAACAAAACACAACTGAAGCAGGTTAAAAATGGTGGATTCTTCCCACCAGCTATCCTAGCAGGATTGGCTGCTATTGCAGCAGCTAAACCTGCTGTAGAAGTAGGTACTAAAATAGTAGAAACTGTAGGTAATTTAATATCAGCAGCCAAACAAGCAATTGATAATAAGAAAGCCAATGACGAGTTAGTAGAAGAGAGAAAACGTCGTAATGAAAAGTTGGAGTACAAGTCTGGTGAAGGCATAGGACAATATCTACAAATACATAACGAAATTCTAAAGAAAAAGAGCGTTAAAAAAAATGCGATGGCGTTAAAAAAATAAAAAAGAGCGTTAAAAAAAGAAAAAATGGTGTTAATGGTAGTATTCAAAAAGACTGTTTAGGTGTTGAGAAAAAAAAAAGAGGCGTTCAAAAAATAAAAAAGAGCGTTAAAAAAAATGCGATGGCGTTAAAAAAATAAAAAAGAGCGTTAAAAAAAGAAAAATTGGGGGTGACATGTGTGGTAACCGAGAAATGGGTTGACGCACTTGGGAGATGGAGAACACCACACCCGCGTTGCTCACGACTAGCTCGAGCGATGAGTTTCACAGGGGGTTGGAGGACGGCTCTAGACTTGAGGATTACCCGCAGTAGTGAGGAGGTAACTCAACGGGAGAGAGGTACGGAGGCATGGAAAGATCCCATTTAATTAGTAGCCCGATCTAAAACTAAACGAGAATCAAACCGAGACACAACCGTTGACAAGTGGAGTCCGTTGATCCGCCTGGTGAGATGATTCTGTCGAGTTACGGCGAGAGGTCGAGTAGGTCGGTTGAAGTTCGTGTAGAAAGAGATTCACGTGCCACGCGGTCGCTAAGGGCGGCGTGGACTAACTACGTGACAGCAACTTAAACGGCGAAGCTAAACGCGCAGCAGGCCCTCCCAAAGTAGATTCTACTCACGTTTACAGCCCGAATAACTACTCCACGCAAAAGTACAAAACACGGAATATATTTAAGCTAAAAACAGCAAAAACGAAAAAGAGAACACACGATACCTTCCGATTCCGAAACACTCTCCTCGAGGAATAGACGATTGGTCTACCTTTAGGGAAAAAGTGACGTCACGAAGTCAAGGAAAAATAACGGTAGGTGGAAAAGATTAGGAAAGAAGGAAAAGCAAGGAAAGACAAGTTAGAGGATTTTCCGATAGGTTCGTGACAGTGGAGTGAGTGAGAGTCACGGAATCTGGCTACCACACATGATCACTCAACAAGTAATTAAAAAAATCTTAGATAATGAAAAAAAAAAATAATAACCATCAAGAATGATGCATTAACTAATTTTGAAATAGAAGCATATGCTAAAAAATTGCAAATACCTCATTTCAGAGGAGTTTTTATGCTTGATGAGCTACCACCAAAAATCAAAAAATATGAATGTGGAATTGTAAATTTAGACACTTCAGACCACTCTGGAACTCATTGGACTGCTTACTGTAAGAATGATTCACAAGTTGATTTTTATGAACCGTTTGGTAACATTCCACCACCAGAATTAGTGAAATATTTTGGACACTCTAGAATTACTTATAATTATACACAGGATCAAAAACTTGATGAAACAAATTGTGGTAGACGGTGCATAGAATATTTATTAAAAATTTAAAAAAAATACTATAAATGAAATATATAAATGGTTCTTACAGTATACTTATGAGCAGTACAGATTCTGTTCTTTATCATGGTTTTAGTGGAGTTGATGACATTATTAGACTCAACCCTAATAAAGAATGGGAAATTGGGTTAGAATCTTTCCACACATCTTATCGTTTTTTCAATATAACTGCAACTAAAAACAATTCACTTACTTTCTATAAGCAGGTGAACGAATTACCTACAACTATAGTACTTGATCCTGGTATTTATGAAGTAGCTGATATTATTAAATGTATACATGAAAATAAAGATGCTAGGGCTGCTAATATAACCTTGAAAATAAATAAATACGCTCATACCATAATAATGGTGAGTCCATCACATATAATAGATTTAAGAGATGAGACTTCTGTTGGTAATATATTGGGTTTTACTAAGCAAATTATACCAGCTGGAAAAGAAGTTGAATCTGATAGCCACGTTAAAATTTTTCCTATTGAAAGCATTATGGGGATATGTAATGAATGTAATAACGGTAATGAAAAAATACTTTTTTATTTTCCTATATCATCACTACCTGGAGAAAAAATAATCTATACACCAAATGAAACTCAATATTATAGAGTGAGAAATAAAGAAATAAGCGAGATTGTATTAAACCTTTATGATCAGAATGGCAATCCACTTGAAAATAATGGTGAAACATATTGGGCATTTTTAATCATACGTGAAGTACGATAATTAAAAAAAAAAAAAAAAAATACTATAAATGAATGGTTAGGAAAGTTTTGAATTAATAGAATTCTCCACTCCTAATAATATTGATATAAATAAAAAAGATGAGGAAATTATAATTGAAATAAATACTCCTAATATTTGTACTTTACCTTGGAAAAGCGAGGTAGTTATAGCTGGTCATCTGATAGTACGTGATAAAGACAAAAAAATTGTGAGTTTCGATCATAGTACAGTACAAGTAATTAATAATGGCTTTCTTCATCTTTTTAGGCAAATTATTTATAGAATTTCTGATGTTCAGGTAGATATATTGGAGTATCCAGGTGTAGCCAGCACCATTAATGGTCTTGTTTCAATGTCCTAAACCACCAAGTATTCTAATGCAGGATGGAATCTAAATAATGATTACATGAATGTTGATGCGAATGGTTACTTCAAAGTTGCATTACCTTTCAATATGTTTCTAGGTTTTGGAACTTATAAAAAAATTCTCTTTAATGTTAGTCAATCCTTGATACTAGCAAGAGAACAACATGGTGTTACAAATATGCTACAAGTTGACTCAAATTTAAAAGATTATACTGTGGAATTGAATCTGAAGTATATAACTTGGAGAATGCCAGTGGTGAAGCTTTCATTACAACTCGAAAAAGATGTTTTACCTTTGTTAAATCAAGACATACCAATTCGTATGAATTTTGAGCATTGGCAATGTTTAAAGAAACCTGCTGGTAGTGTATCAGGAAAAGAATTTAGGTGGTCAATTCCTACAGATATTACATCACAATATGCTTTTGTAGTTTTCCAAAATAAAAGGAACAATGATCTCTTTGCTGATAAAAGTAAATTTGATCATTGTAATCCTTATGATGTACGTTTCAATGTCAATGGTTATGAATATCCTCGTCAGCAAATGCGATTAAATTTTAATGAAAAGGATTCAGGAGCTTTATATACATATTTTAAAAATTACAATGGAAAAGACGATGTTTTAATTGATATTGTGCAATTTGAAAGAGAATATACTATCTTTTGCTTTGATCTTACAGGACAACCTGACGCTCTACAAACAGATGTAGCCAATGTACAAATTATATTCTCATGGCGTGATGATTTTCCTAATACAGCTGAAATATTTGTTCTTTTGAAACAACCTGTTTGTTATGAATACAAACCTATATCTAGAGCGGTTAGACCTGCTCCTAAAGACTAAAAAAAAAATAAAAATATTCGTATAAATAGGTATGCAATCAGAAAACAATTCAGAGAACAATTCAGAAAATAAATTCAACTGGATGTGTATTATAATTTTCTGTTGGAATATTATCGAACAGGTGATTAAAAAAATGAGAAAAAAGGAAAAAAAAATAGTCAAATAAGTATCATTTTTATATGATTTTTCATGTAAAAATACATTATAACAACTTTAATATTATTCATTTTCTTGAACTAATGTGGTTATGAAAGGTTTACTATTTTCAGCTATCCATTTTTCAGAATCATTAAACATAGCTTCAACAATTTTTGAGACTTCTTTATCTCTACCTACACATAAAGAGTTCAAATTAGATTCTGTTGGAACAATATAATTTTCAATACAACATGCTCTACTCTTTTTTAAAGAACCTACTACGTTTGATACAAAAGTAGGACAGAACACAAGCATATACCATAAATCTGACATTACACCTCGTGTTTTACTATAACCTGTTTTAAATTCTTTTCTAAACTTGAATAAATTCTTATTAAATTCTACCTGAAATACACCTCTAGCTGTAAGTTGGATTGGTTCTTTACGTAGTGGATGATTCTTTTCATCTAGAAACACTAAGAGATACTTACGTGCTGAAATATAGTCTGTATCTCCTTTTACCCAATAACCAGCAAAAGAGTAATCATCTCGAGAAAGTCTGATAAGTTTTAATTGTCGTCTAATGATTAAAATACGATTTTTATCGATAATCCTACCTTGAATTGATCCATCTCGAGTCTCAATTGTGTGCGGTTTTGTATTTACAAAATGTTCTACACAGCTGGCACCTGAACATGACTCGTTGCAACTTTTTCTCCACTCACAAGACATCAAATTTTCATTAGACATCCAGAGGCCTACAGGTTCTTGATTAATCACTTTCACTGATGGTATCTTTTTAGATACACAGTGTGTAGAGTCATCAAAATTAAAGTTATTGCTTTTACTTTCAATCATTTCCATTTTATTATATATAATTTTTTTTTTAATTTTTTTTTTTAGTATTAAGATTTCAAACAAAAATTACTTGAAATCATTGAGCAGCTTCTAATTACCAAGTTACAAAAAAGTGGTCTGATAAAAAAAATGGAAACTCGACCACTTTATATTACAATATCAACTCTTTTAACACCAACACAGAATTGGCCAACTTGGTCTAGGATTGCACAGAACTTACACACAAATTTGAACTTGGTCTAGGATTGCACAGAACTTACACACAAATGTGAACTTGGTTACAGAGAACAGTACTTACACAGAAAAATGTTTTCAACAGCGAATGTACAAAAATGTGACTTCAACAGTGAATGCCCAGAAAAGTGTTTTCAACAGCGAATGTACAAAAATGTGAACTTGATTCAGAGAGAACAAAACTTACACAGAAAAAATGTTTTCAACAGTGAATGTACAAAAATGTGAGCTCGGTCTAGGATTGTACAGAACTCACACAGAAAAAATGTTTTCAACAGTGAATGTACAAAAATGTGAGCTCGATTCAGAGAGAACAGAACTTACACAGAAAAATGTTTTCAACAAACTTGGTTTAGAAACATGAACTTGGCCAACTTGGTTTAGAATCATACCTTTCTATACTACTTATAATCATTGAACATGATTAACATTCGATTTGAGTCTGTTTAAAATGCCAAGTGCGTGATGTTGGCTTCCTTTTTCTTTAAACCGTTAAACATGAATAACTTTCGAATAATGTTCGGCTAAGTGCCAATATGGACAGGGGGCTGCACACCCCCTACTCATCATGCGCCGTGGGACCAATTTATCAAGTATTTCGACCATCTATGGATGCAATGGCTCTCCACTGAGGGAAATCGGCATTTGTTTTTCTCGAGCTAGCTGCCGTCAATATCTGCTCAATGATCAGGATGTTGGATTTTCCAATTTGGCCACTTTCAACTCTTCTTCTTCGTTATATCGCTCGCGGCCATTCACGCCCTGTTAATTCAATATCACAATTTGCTGTTTCTTTGTTTTTAATTTTTTTTTAAATCTTTGTTTTATTTTATTTGTTGCCCTAATTTTTTTTATGGTCAGTTTTTTAAGTCTTAATGAAGGGTGTTTCTTAGTTGTTTTTTTTTTTGTTTTTTTTTTAAACTTACTTATATGAAGCTTGTCGGGGGAAGTAGTTCATCTACATTTATTTTCTATATGAGGTTGGGCCTTCGGGTCATCTAAATTAATTCCCTCACCTTTTTTTTTTCTTTCCTTCTTTCTTGGTCAATTTTTTTTAATTAAATTTTTCTAACGCCGAGTTTTGTTAAGGATCGGGGACAAGTTGGGGGTTGGGCCCATTTGGGTTTCTAAACCTATCGGCCATTTTTTCCCCCTCTTTTTTACTCTTCAATTTCAGCACCAGCCAATGCATGGATTCGTCGATCAGGCCTGCTCTTCGAACTTCGTTGGATTATTGCCCCTTTTGGCTGTACCGGGGCGGTAGAAATAGGGTTCGATTTATGAGCTGAAATCAAGTCTTTTCCTTCTATTCTTTCCTCATATTTTGTTTCTTCTTTTTTTTTTTATCCGTTGTAAGTGGATGCCCAAGTAGGGTAATCTTGCGTTCACGAACTCGTGACCTGGGGATATGGGGAGTATTTTCATTGCCTCCAGTTACTGCTTGAGATGGAGGTGACGTTTACCTTTTTTACCTCTCGGCCCGAACTCTGCTTCGGGTGACGAAAGAGGACCTACCCCTGTGAGCTCCTTTTCTCTCCCACTTGAGTTGACGGCATCGTTCCTCACTCTTAGTATCCTTGTATCCTTTTCGTGGGCCACAGTGTGGTTTGTATTTTCCTTTGCTGACAGGATGGGAGTCTAACCTGTTTCAGCCTTTTCTTTTTCTTTAATTTCGTAGCCTTTCCGTTTGTGTGGGGATCGGGACCCCTCTGGGGGTCGGCATGAAACATATAATCTGTGTTCCTGGGGAGCAATTTGTAGAGCGTAATATTTCTACTAGACGGACACGAGAAACAAACTCTTTTTCCTATCATCCCCAGTTTTTAATCCTCTTCCTAAGATACCTTGTTTTTCCTCTTTTCCAGCTCATTATGGAGCTGGGCACCTCCGTAAACTACCTCAGGGTTGTTGCGCCACATCGATAGTCAAAATTATTCTTCACTCGAAATTTTGCACAACCCTGTTAACCCTTTTTGGCAAGTTTCCCTCTAGTCTTTGAATTTCTTTTTTTGTTATTTTTCCTCTATTGAGTTAGCG
The DNA here is from genome assembly GCA_031841125.1 of Acanthococcus lagerstroemiae. Taxonomy (NCBI): domain Eukaryota; kingdom Metazoa; phylum Arthropoda; class Insecta; order Hemiptera; family Eriococcidae; genus Acanthococcus; species Acanthococcus lagerstroemiae. Next base: position 47,041,026 of record CM063112.1, read on the forward strand.
CACTCCATACGTGATATTGGCGCTTTGTGTAGTTTTTCCTCTTTTCATTTTTTTTTCCCCGTTATATGAAGTTTCCCTTTTCCCCCTTGACCTCATTTATTAATTTTAATTTGGGAAAGCTGCACTAATAGGAAAAGAAGGAGTGGGTCAATGAAATTCCGAATAGAGTTCTCTTTTTCTCTTTTCTTTGTTTGTTTTTTGTATTGTCATCTAGGTAAGCAGTAACCGTATGCGTTGAACCAATTTCTTTTGTCCCGAAATGCGGACATTGACCATAGCCGGTTTCACTCTCTCTTTCATTCCCTTTCAAAACGGAATCAGCGCTGCCGTTTGTTGAAAGGGAGAATGCACTTATTTGCGAAGGCTCTTGTCGTTTTAGCCTTCAGGATGAATGACTGTAGATGTCTCCTTCCCCCATGCAGGATGCTGCTCGTTGTATAGTCGATTTGTATATAGTAGAATATGTTAATTCTTGGCATTTTGTACCGTCCTTTAACCCGGTATGTTTCTTTTTGTTTCATTGTACGGCTACAGATTAGTATCGAATAGGTGGCGAGGCGTTGATCTGAGTTCCCTCTACTCACCAAATTTCTCTCTAACGATCTGGGTACCTGGCATGAAACTTTTGTTATTTTTATTTTTTTTAGTATAAACGTATAGTGTCGGGTACTCTCTCTTCAATTCGGCCCTGGAATTGAAGTTGCCGGAATCCTTATAACTGGGAGTAATTTTTATATTATTCTTTATTTGTGTTCATGTAAAGTTTTTCCCACCAGACTACAGCATTTGCAACATCGCGAATATCCACTAAATTTTTTTTTTTTTCTTTTCATTTATTTTGGATCAAGTAGTCTGAAGATGTGAGTGAAGGTTCTGTCCCCTAGGAAACTGGCCGACCTGCAAAGGTCTTCACCGACGAGTGCAGGAGGGGGCCAGTAGGCAGGTGAGCTGACACCTCTGAGTCAGTAGTGGACCCGACTACTTGTCTTATGTCCAGCGCCCGGTATTGCAGTTCGAGGTGGCTGGGGAGCCATACTTGGACCAGCTCGCTCTGCCAATGTATGTGTATACCCAACAGACCTTCCCACATGGCGTAAAATACAGATAGCCACTCTTGTGAGGCCGGATTCGGGAGCCCAGGCGTGACACACAGTGTGGTGAAGATCATTAGTAGAACCCCTCATTTTGGTTTACTCCCTTACCCTGCGTTCAGACCATCGCCTCAGTTGCTTCATTTCCAATAATGTTTAATTTTATTTTAGTATTCTTCCCGCATATATTGTTGCAATAATGTTATTCGTTAATTGAGGCCTCATTATATTTTTCATTCTTTAGTTTTTTTATTTTTAAATTTTTTTCCTTTTTTTTTTTTTTGTGGAGGCATGCCCATATATAGAAATATACGGCAAACCAGTAAGTAGCTAGAAAACTGCATTCGGCTATTTCAAACTGAGGTACACTTTCCTACTGTGTTAGGCTCATCTTACTCTTGATTATTTTCGTGTTCAAAATTTATGGTTCAGTCAGCGGACCTATAGTCTGACTTTGCTCGTCCTCCTCTGGTCGGTGAGGAGGCTTGCGAGAATTTTTTTATATATACTCTGACCCCATCCCTGTCTCTTTTCGCGAGGGGACCACGCTACAACTCCAAGTTCCTAACAACGTCATTTACATATTTCTTGATAAGTATAGTAGTTTATAGATAACGGGCCGGAACTTCATCCAGGTACGCTGAATATGGTGTCGATTACAGTCATAAAGAGCAAACACTATGGAGGTTTGTAGTTAATTAAAATGTCCAGCCAGGGCTAATTGACTATCAACGAGTGTAGCAATTTTATTATTATCATTTTGAGGGGCTCGATACCATTGAAATTTTGCACGTTGAATTCCAAAAAAAAAATAGTGATTTGGAATTTTTATCTGTTTTCTCAGATTTAACAAGTTGTTGCGTAAAGTGGAATTTTAATGAAGAAAAAAAAACAACAACTCTCAAGTAAGTTCTTTTGTTATATATATCATAAATATACCCCGTTTTCTACCTATTGCACTCATTGAATTTTCAAAATAATGATTTATTTCTTGGAACTTAACTATGTGATTAAAGTTCAAGTAGTACTTGCTCCTATTAACGCTAACTGTTGTTTTTTGTTTCAGATAGAAAAATAAGCGGTGCCCGATCTGACAAAATTAGTGTCGTTCGACAGTTCGACATGTGTCGAACTATCGAAATCTTCGATTAAAGCTTTCTAATTGGCTGAAAATAAAGGGGCGGGACGAATAAATTTGATTGCTGTCGAATTATTGTCGAACAGTGTCGGGAGTTCGACTGAGTGGAACGAGTAAATTTGATTGCTGTCGAATTACTATCGAACAGTGTCCGAAGTTAGGCTGATCATCGAATATTCGTCAGTCCCATAGTGATGTGCAAAAGAATTGAGCTTTGAAGGTTGTCGTCGCGTCGGCGCCTTTACACGTTTGCGAATATTCCCACGATCCTGTTCGGTAATAGGTACGAGTGTGTTATCTCGACTCCGGAGTCTGGAAGTACGGAATTGCCAAGTCGCGAAGTGGTTTCAGTTACAAATTTCATGCGTCGCTGAGTGGTTCAGTGATTTAATATTCGTGAAGCGGATTTGCATGCACTATTATCTATCGGTAAGTAATTTTTGCTTGACCCCTTAGACCCTATGTTTTTTTATTAAAATGTATCGCGTCTGTGCATTTCTAGCGCCCTAATTGGGGAGGGGGACAGATTTTACATTGTAGAACCAGGAATTTCCCAGTCAAAGCTTGAAGCTGTATTCAGTTATTCCTTGAACTCGAAATTCTTCTCCACATCGAAGGAGGATATAATTTGTATGCGAATTATAAGATGATACGTCGATCAAAGTATATCAATTGGGTACATCTTGGAAACAGTAGACTATTTCAGAGTGAGAGGGGTGTACAGGGTGTCCTAGAAGTCTGGTCCCACTATCTGATCATTTCGATTTCAGCAATTAAACCCGCGAACCGAACGGCTTGCAGAACGGCAAGAAGGTACACAAAAATGTTTCGTGTGTCTGCCGTGGTCACATTGAGAGTCTGGTCTGGAGACGCATGAAGACGGGCGAGAATCAGGCAGTATGTGTAGTGTACCGAGCAAAATTGGAACCTGATTTTTGGGCAGTGTTGTAGTCAGGATTTTCTCAAGGGAAGGGGGGAGTAAGACTTTCAAGGGGAAAAAAGTCGAAAATTGTGGTATTTTTAAAAAATTGCCGATATAATATTTATTAGGGGACTATTTTATAAAAATGAAGGTAAAATTGCAGCTCGAGCAAAATTTTTTCGAAAAAACGTGTTTTAAAGGCGAAAAATTGCTCATTCTTGCATATTTTTACATTCAATTTCAGGTTTCCTACTTCGCCCCCTCCCCTCTTGGCTATGCTCATTCTTTTGGGACACCCTGTACTCGTATATTTGCAACTTTTGTTCAAGAATGTACACAGTAACTGATGCCACAAGTGTTCCCGTCATCACTAATTGTCAATTAGTTATCATTTCCTATACCTATTCCTGTTCGATTATTTTAATTAGGTAGACTAAGTAGAGATCGGATTGGATTCTATTAATTTCTTCAGTAGCATTATTGTGGAAATCATGAAGCAACACATCGTACAATACCAGCCCCGGATTAAGATTAAAGTCGCATACAAGCACTTGGGCCCCCAGGCACCTAGCTGGAAATTTTTTTTGTATCTGTTCAGTAGCTTTTTATTTACAGCACCGTGTCAGGCTGATGGCCCGCCAAAATGTGCTGAAAACAAAAATGCTCAAAATTCGCCTGCCTCTCAAAATCGGCCGCTCCGAGCTGGTGCTTGTTGTAGTGCCTGTAGGTAAATCTGGTGCTGTACAACACAGAAAATTCTGTTTTTCTTGAGTGGGGCAAAACCTTATTGTCTGTAACCCCGCGCGATGACTAGCAGCAGCTTGAATGGGAATTGGGGATGGAATGGAATTCCTTGTCATTGTACGTCTACCATTATGAATTCAACATCGACGATGCAATCTTTAATTGATACATATGATAGAGTGTATGCTCGAGTCGTATTATCTCATTAATAATTTTCGCGATGAAATCCTTTCATACATCATTTTTCTGACGTCTGAAATTCCCCATTCATATAGGTATAAACAGGGTTCTAACTGTCATTTAAGACATTGAAAGTCATTTATTTTCAATCATAGTAATTTAATAATTTAAAAATTAGCAAATTATACCTTGAGAGAGAGAACAAAGGACTTAGAATTGGAAAATTCTGTCATAATGACCAGGACTGCAATTTTTGTTTGAATTGGGCACGACTCACTAAATTTCTTGAAACTTGAAAATTATATGTACATAGAGGAATTGACATTTCATAGCATACTCGTGGGTAGGATCGACGCTTGGAAACCGAAGTCAAATTTTTTGTCGAGAATGAAGGGAAAATTTTTCTATAATTGAAAACAACGCATCACCTTCTTGGATTTTCAGTCTTTTGTTCAATTTCAATTTTCGGCATGAAACAGGGGCGGAAATATAGGAGGGGGGATAAGCCCCCCAGTTTCGAAATTGTCCCCCTTAAGTGAAAAATGTAAAACTATACGAGTATCGCTATTATCGTTTATGATTTCATGCTTTTTTTTTCTTTTTTTTTTTCTTCTTACAAAGGAAGTATTACAGTGAAAAAAACTACTTTTGTAGTTTTAAAAAAAATATTTTTTTTTTTTGGGGGGGCCTTTGATTTTTTTTTGATTTTTATTACCCTTGACCGTGGGCTTAAGTGAGTTGGCTGAAGTAAGTTAGTTTAAGTGAGTTCAGTATTATCGCCCTCCAATTTCAAGGGATAAAGCGTGTAGAGGAGACTAATCGTGATCCCACTGATAACGAAAAAGACCAAGGTAGATGTGTGTGAGTGACCAAAGCAGGTAAACTACAAAGTTCAAAGCTGTTTGAGAACCTTTTTTTCCAATGCATTAGTCACAAGAAAATACCTACGTAAATCCACAGTTTGCTCCTTACATTCCACGTAATAATGACTATAGATCTTTCTACAAATTCAGAAGAAAACCAGAACATGTTTAGTATGATATAATGATGTTGATAAGAAGGTTACCAGTCTTACGACCAGTCTGATGCAACTCCCCATTTCTCTCTAACTTGTGCAAGTTCTTTCATTTCCAAATAACTTTTATTACATTTGATATCCTCGATTATCTGTTGAACATACTGTAATCTTTGCTGGCCTATTCAATCCTCTCCTTCTACCCTTCCTTCTAGGAGGAGTGATATTATGCCTGGGTGCCTCAAGTTATGCCCTATTAGTTTATCATGATTCCACATCTTCAAACAATTCCAAATCAGCCCCGTAGGCAGAGTTTATGTATGGGTGGGGCTCTATGAACCTTTTGGAGGGCCGAGGCCGACATTTTTTTGCAAGGGAAGAGAAAGTGTACATGAGTTTTATGTTTTATTTCAATAGGTGTCTCGTCTCGTTGTCTATTTAGCGAGAGTGTACTGAAGCCATTACATATAAATCCCATTCCCAATCTAAGAGTTCCAAATTAGTTAACTAAGTTTTTGTTCTAAATTTTAAAATGTTTCTGTGATATTAATTCTCTTCATCCCTTCTTTCTTTCTTGTTCAGCGTAATGATGATTTTTTTTTAATGGTGGTATCTGGACTGTTCCAAATATCTATTTTACCTGCTAGTCTGTTAAGTATTTCTACCTTATGCGTCCATTTGATATTAAGTATCCGCCTATAGGATCACATTTCAAAAGCTTCGATCCTTCTCTTCCCTCGTTTTCCTGTGGTCCAAATTTCACATCCATACAACGCTACACCCCAAAAATAGGTTTTCAAAAATCATTTTTTGGTTTACAGATTTGTTTTTGATTCGTATAAATTACTTTTCCGATAAAATTCTAATGTAGCTTGGGTTATTCTACTACAAATATCCCTTTTATACTTTCCACCTTTCGTTATTTTACTCCTGATATAGCAAAATCCGCTTACTTCCTCAATTTTTCCCTGAACAATTTCTATTTTAAGCTATCATATTCACATCAATTATATACCATTACTTTAGTTTTATTTTTTTTAATTTTTCATAAAATATTCTAACTCAAAATCTCCTCCATTCTATTTAAAATATTTTCCAAATCAGCACTTCTTTCAGTTAATAAGACAATATCATCTGTAAACCTGAACATCTTTACTCGCTCTCCATGTAAGGTTACACCTGCTTCAAATTTTTATTTCTTTTATATCCCACTGTATGTACAAATCAAATAATACTGGAGATAACGAGCATCCCTGCCTTACACCTTTTTTCATATTTTCCTCCCCTTTCTCTCCTTCTATTCTTAATGTAGTTTTCGGTATGTTATATAATTTTAAGATAACTTGACTTTCTTCTTTATTCCTATCCGTTTTAGAATATCAAACATTTTATCCCATGTAACATTGTCAAAAGCTTTTTCAGTATCAACGAAATGCCATACATGTATCTGACCCCTTTTGAAGTCTCCCATCTGCAATTGAACCACATAGTTCAGAAACAACGTAAGTCCCAACCAGAAACGCAAATAGGGCCCAGAACTGGGGGGAGAGGCGTAAGCCCCCTTAATATGAAGCAACACTACCTCCCCGCATCATTTCTTTTAGTAATTTTTCAGAGTTTGGGGGCTATTTAGAAGTTTGGGGCTAAGCCCCCCCCCAGCCCCTCCTATTTGCGCCTATGTCCCAAAATTTTGAAAATGGGTTGGATTGATTCGCAATGTTGCGAAGTCTAATTGCATTACGGTTTCGTTGGGAACGATTATATCTCATGGCTCGTGGCATTGTAAGTAACACTGTTCACTTTGTAAGGTTGAAAACTGAAAAACTAAAAGATGCCGTTCCATATACCTACATACGTTATGAGCCTTCACAATAGCAACAGTCGTGATGAGGTGTACGCTCTTACCATTTCCGTGGATAGGCAAAAATAAGCACAACAACGACAGTCGTGAGGTCCCCCTGACACGCTCCCCGAGACGAATTCAGTGGTTGACATTTCCATGGAAATTTATTTGTCCTCCAGCCATGGGTATACTTGAGCGGAAACCGTAACTCCAGCCATGTGCTCATTGATCTTGATCATTGTTGCGCCCTGCGCGACTACAGTTCTTCTTCTTTTCTCTTCTAATTTCTAAGAGCTCAGTTCAGCTCACAGTTATTTAGCTGGTTCATGGAGACAATTCAGTTCAGTGGTTGATATTTCCATTTTATTCCAGCCATGGGTGTACTTGAGCGAACCGTACCATTCCCCCGACACGAGGCCAGTCCGTATGATTTAGCTCTTTATGGTGACAATTTAGTTCAGTGGCTGACATTTCCATGGAAATTTATTTTTCTTTCAGCCATGTGCTCATTGATCTTGATTTTTGCTGCGCCCTGCGTGACTATAGTCTGCAGCCGTGTTGTTGACAGAAATTTCCATGGATTTTTTTCTTTATAGGATACGAAAGCATTCAAAATGTTACAATATATGTCACTGAAGGAGACACGTGCAGTTTGCAGCTGTGTTGTTAAAAGAAGTTTCCATGGAAATGTCAACCACCACTGAGAGGCACGGTTTTCGCTCAGATATACTCAGATGACATCATAGTAACAGGAGCGTGTCGGGGGAGCACACCTCTCACTACTGCCCCCAAACCTTCGCGGGAGTGCATTGAACAACTTCCCAAAGTTTCATGGCGATCGGATGAACAGTGTAGTAAAGTCTGCAGCTGTGTTAGAAATTTCCATGGAAATATGAAGGACATACACAGACAGACAGACATTCGTGTTTATGTGTATAGAAGATTTTAGGCACTGGGGCTTCAGCCCCCCCCCCCAAAACGCTCTATTTCCGCCCCTGTAATGAAACCTATTTGAAGAAAATTAGATTTTTGCAAAAAAAGTTTGTTCGAAACACAATACAGGTATGAGGACATGAATGGGTACCTTTATTTTATTTTTTTTTTCACGAGACCAGCCCTCGACATTTTTGTTTTTTCCTCTTTCTTATACCATAAAATCGATGATGATGCTCACGCAATTTTTTATTAATCGAACGTTATTGTTTTCTCTGTAGATCCTTTCAGAGGTCGCAAAATTTGATTGTATATTATTTATCTATTTTGAATATATTTTAGGATATAGACCATAACTCGTGGTCTGAATACTTAATATTTCAGTAACTTAACATTGAAATCTTACACTTTCTTCTAGGTGTGGCTCCAACGGTGATTACTCTCGGTATATGGACGGCGGAATACTTCCACAGTACGCAGTGTATCACGCTTCGCATGTATAATAATTTATAAAAAATTGTTTTCAATTTTCTCAAAAATATAATAGGTGAAATTCTGAATATTCTATTTTTTCCAGTATTCGAATGACTTTAATCAATCCGTCTGTCTGACACGAAACATTTATACCTATTCTGAAAAGAAATGCTTCAGGTCCACAGAAGTGAAGGACACATATCTATTAATAGTAAAAATGAGAGAGAACGCGCTCAAAGATGCCACATAAAATGGAAAGGATCCATAGGTGCAACCAGAAATGAGAGGAGCTGTGCCAGTAAAAATTGGGAGATTGGGGTGGGTAAATGAAAAATGAAATACTCAGCTTGTAATTTTTAGCTTAAAATTCCTTACTCAGGTCTTTTAAGGGAGGGGCTATAGCCTCATACCCCCCCAGGCTACGCCTATGAAAGGATCCCTGGACGAAAAGGGAGGAGGGATTAATTTCTAGGGTGAAAAAATGTCGAAATAGTGTCGAACGCCCTGTCGAAAAAACGCCGAAATACTATCGAAGGAATGGCCAAACTATCGAAATATTGTCGAACGCGCCGTCGGAATGTCGAAAAAAAGACGTCGAAATAGTATCGAAGGAATAGCCGAAATGTCGAACTGCTGTCGAACAGACAATCGAAATATCGAATCGAAAATTGTCGAACTGTCGAAAAATTGTCGAGAAAGTATCGAAATTCCGAACTTCTGTCGACAGACGGGGCGTTTCCGATACAAAATGCTGACTTCTGATTGGTTGTAATTTCTGCCGAACTGCCGATATTTCAGTCGAAATGAGCAAGATCGATAGTGTCGAAATAACTGTCGCTGACGACCGATCGGGTGATTATGGAGTGAACAAGCATTTTAGGTAGATATTAAATGTACGGGAATGAAAGTGATGAAGCATGAAGGAAGTTGTCTACAAATGCTGCACGTGCTCAGTATAACATACATCTAGGCGTCGAATTTTACGAGATTATATTTCAAAAGGAATCATTTTAATAAAACCTCTGATTAAAGATGGAATTTTATCACTGTTGGATGGAAAATTGTTCCCTGGCCCACATGATTTACCTGTCCCTGATTTACTCCCCAAAAGCACTCAACACTTATAGAGTATCGTTTAAAAAACAAAAAACACGAGCTGGCGTTGTTAGGAATACATCAAGAGACGGCCCCAATACCAACTCATGAGCTTGAAGCCCGACACTAAATCAAGTATCCCACAAGTGAGGTCAATGAATACGTACTTTAATCTATCCTATTTCACCTCTTCCCGTCAAAACTTCGTAGGTTAACTACTTTGCCAACCATCGTCGTTCTTTCTCAGCATGGCGTTAATTAGAGCCAATACCTTACCCATTAAGAGTTGAAGGCATAATCAACTCATGATATCGATGTTCATTAGATATTTAATAGGGCTCAAAGTAATAACGTATTCTAGAATCCAGTCGATTACGCTTAGGTAGTTTCATGGCTTCACTAGTACATCGCAAAAGAGCCGCGTAAAAGGATCAAAATGGATCTGGAACAAACCGGATTAGGTATTTTGGGGCCTCCGTATTACACTTCAAAATGCTCATTTTATTCTTCTCTCTAAAAAGAGTCGGCTTCTTTTGCTCTGTTGAAATCACCCAAAAAGCAAAGGATGTTTTAGGTTCGCATCCTTTTCTACTCTCGGGATCTGCCGATAATTCACGCCGGTGCTCAAAACCAAACCAGTATTGTTCTGTACGTAGGCATTGTTAAAATGATTAATGATTAAAAAAGGTCGAAATAGCACGTCCAGTCGTATTTCGCAGTGACCATATGCGACCACTGATGAACAAGTAGATCAGTGAACGTCTTTCTGAATGAATCGAAGTCAACAAACTCATTCTCGTCTCCAGATGTTTGCGATTAAAAATAATCAGAGTTCTTTGATTGCGCGCGGAAAGATTTTGCCCCAAATATTGGCGTATTGATAGCGCGCAACAAGGGTATTGATTGCGCGCCTGTTTTTCTTATTGTAATTATCGACAGCGCGCTGGTCATCTCTCGACGAGTTTATCAGTAGCGAGCCTGTGTCATTTCACTTTGTGGTTGCTGATTTTGAAATAGCAATTGCGTTCTGCAGCTAAATCTATTTGGCCGAAAAAAAACCGTCATTGATCTAATCCAAAAAATCTCTTCAAACCCCTTTTCCTGTTACCGAATTTGTTTTAAAATTTTTGGAAGGGAAGGTCCTGTTCATTTGCGATAAGATGGCTCTAGTGAAAAAGACAGCCCCGTTACACCCCGGGGGAAAAATGTTCCTTTTGTCCTTTGACTTGGAAAAATTTCACCATTGCTCATCTTGTGTCGGGTCCCTAATTTAAAAATTTAAAAAATAATGAAAAACCCGCTAAAATTTTACATGACCCGAAAGAAAACAAAGTTTTTGTGGAAATTTTTGGTTAAATTTTAGAAACCGCAATTTTTTTTTTTCAGTGCTGCCAACTTTTCTCCGATGATTTTAAAGGAATTTTGTTACAAATTTTTAGAAAAAATGTAGATAATTTCCGCACAACTTTTTCTGGAAATTTTAGAGGAAATCTGCAATCATTTTAAATTATAGGAACTCGCGGAAAAGTACCTCTGTTGTTGATTTTTGAAGGATTACTTCAGGAAAAAGTTTTGATGATATCCAATCGGAAATTTTCGGGTATTAGCAACAATTTCCGAAGAATCTCATTAGAAATTTTCAAGAAAATCTCCCATAATTGCCAAAAAATTCATGAGAAATATTTGAGAGATTTTTTTTGATTATCAAAGAGAATTTCCAAGGAATTTCATCAAAAATATTAGGAAACAGTTCCGATTTTTTTTTTTCAAACAATTTCATCGACATCATTGAAAAATATCTCCGATTATTTTAAGAAATTTTTTTCGTTTCGAACTGTTGGAGAAAATCTGCAATTATTCCAAAGGATTTTATTGGAAATCATTGAGAAGTATCACTGAAAATCATCGAAAATTTTTCCGTAATATTTTCGATAATTATCCTGAATAATCAAAGAATCTCTCGAAAATCACGTAAGAAATTCTTCGGAATTATCAGAATTTTTTCCTCAAAATTTCCGATGATATTCTTGAAAAATCATTTAGAAGATTTTTCGCAAAGTTTTCGAAGAAATTCTTCCAGGATTATCGAACATTTCTCCTGAAAATTTATAATAAAATCCTTCAAAAACTGTCGGAGTTTTCCACCAAATATTTCTTATGAAATACTTCAAAAAGCATCGAAGATTTCCCCTGAACTTTTCTAATGAAATTCTTCTGAATTTATCAGTAATGTAATTCAAAAATTTCCGATAAAAATCTCCTAGAAAATGAGAAATTATCGACTTATTTCTCTGAAGAAATTTTTCAAATTTCATCAGAAACACTTCTCAGTAATTTCCGATTAAATCCTTTGAATAAATTCCGATTTTTTTCTAAATTTCGAAAAAACTTCTCCTAAAATCATCGGAGATGTTTTTCAACAATCATGGGGATCTTTTCGAAAATTGGCCAAGAAATTCTTTGATTGAAAATTTTCCAATGCGATTATTGGGAAATTATCGCATTTGAGAGAACTTCAAAAGATGTACTTCATTTTCAACTGTTCCTTGACCTTCCCACAGTTGGCGAACTCATCAAGCAGCAGCCCACAAGATATATTCGTCGTCTACACCTTCATCCCAACTTCGAAGCAATTGTCTTACTAGATACAACAGGGGACACTCGACGTCTTCGCCGTCAACACCCACTCGACCTGATCAACTAAAGTCGAAAATTTATCTGTGCCTTTTAAATCAAAATTTCACCCTGTATTTTCTCTCAGGCTTATTGCTAACAGCATAATGTATAGTTTAATTCTTTTATTTTATTTTTCAATAATTTGTTTTTAAAAACCCGTCACATGTTGTTGATAAAAATTGGAAAATGTACTAGCTCTTGTACAGTACTAATAAAACTTTGAAAAAAAAAAAAATCATGAAACGTGCACTTCCAAAATGTTCATAAAACAGGCCGTCTTCTAAAAAAAACTAAAAAAAACCTACCACCCGTCAAAAGTATTGAGGTAAGAGCATTTCCGCATACACTCATTTTCCGCGCGCCTCATTGAAGAAAGGTGGACGGTTTCACGGACAGGTTTCACACTTTGCTATGCGCACTGCTGTCGGTCAAGTCGCGGGCATATATGGGCAGTTCAACTCTCTCTTGATATACGAGCACTAACAAATCTTCCCTGGTTTGCTTTTGAAGCGTCTTTTTCGTCCTTTGTTCACTTGTCACTTTCTTCCAAACGCTCGTAAATGTTCGATCTCTGGTTTGGTTTTGAACTACGGCCGATAATTCATTAGGAAACCCTTTATGTATTTAACATGATGTTGCTTGTTTTATTTATGCCCTACCAGGCCCTTAGCCCAACCTAGCTCAAATTTGCCCCCGGCCTATTTTTTTCGTCTTTTGTTGGCCCATGGAGATATTTCTATAATTCTTGGATATATTTATAAACATAGGTAAAAAATTCTAGTTAACCCTGCGGTTAACAAGATCTAGCCACCACCAAATCCTAGCTGGTATCACATGACTGGTAGGGATCTGCGGAATTTTGGCGTTTTGCAAGAGACGAGTTCAGTCCACACCAGTGCGACTGCATTCGAAATCACAGATACTAGTTTCTATAATAAGCGCGTGTATTAATTGACTGAATAGCAAAAGTAAGTCTTAATGCGAGTGCTAAAACATTTAAACTGTATCTGAACTGAACGGATGCCTTGCCTGACCGATCCTGGTGTGATGGGGGGGGGGGCCTCCCTAACAGAGTTGTTCCGACCCGGGGAGAGTAGCCTGCCCTGCTGACAAAACTCCGCCTTCGAAGAGCGCGTTTTTGAAAAAAACGGGTGTTTTAACTAAAAAATCACTTAGAACCTTGAAAATTTTACTGGCAGTTTTAACAACTTTTTATTTACGCGCGCATTAGCCATTGCTTTTTGAAAACATTCAACGTGCGAATTTCTTCATGTTACAAAAATGGGCGTTTTAGAGAAGTAAAGATGGGAAAATTTGCCGGGCGTTTCATCAGTTCTTAATTTACGCGCAGATTCATAAGAAATGTTCAGCGCGCGTATTCTCTCATATCACTAGAATGCCCCTTTTTTAAGAAAGAGAGCGTTTTCTGTAATTGTTATACATAGGAAATCGTACGTTTTGCGCTCATGGTATTATACGCGCGAATATGAAACAGGTTCGAAAATGCCCGAATTATTACAATTTCGTGGCGTTTTCCACATACATCTGCGCGCGCAGATTAAATTATTGATAACGTGAAACCGTTACTGGTTATCTGTGTGGCTGTGACTTGTAGCCTGAAATGCTGAAATTGTGAAACGAAAAACAACAGTCGTGGTTTATTTAAGTTTCCATGTATTATTCTGTGATGCATATCATTTAAATAACCATATGGAGGATGATTCTCAGAACGAACACGGTATGAACTATGTATAATACGTACAATATATCTTTAAAATGTGTAAGTAAGTGCGATATTAGATTGCAATGTCGATTCATTATAGTGAGTACGAATTAGAGAGAAAATTGATTTCTAAGAGCACGTACATAATATCGCCCTGTATAAGTTGATACTCGTATTTTGTCCTGCAACGCTGAAGAACTTGTGTGTTTCAGGGATCTTCAGTATGCATATTTTGAATAACAACATCTCCCACATTCAGATTCGTCCTGTTAATTCGTTACATAGAAGTGGTATAGAAATAGTGGGAGTCTAGGAAACTGCCGTTTGTAAAAAGAGTTTCAAATTACATACTTCGGCATAGAAATGAGATAGAAACATGAAACAAAATCTGGTTTATATATATAGTACCTAGAATGAATGGTTCCAACCCTGATCGTCATTGCGTGTAGGAATGGCAATTCCTCGCTCATCTGCTTGCTCTTTTAGCGAACTAGGGTTTTTAATCTGCTCACTGCTCCAATATGTTGCTCCGGATTGTTCTTTATCAGTAAAGAGAGAAGTGTCGCAGCGATCAGGTTTGAGATCAACTATTCCTTGCTTGATTCACGAATAACGAATAGAACATAGAACAACTGATTTGTACCAAGAACGAAAGAAGATATTGTGTTTGTACGGGTATCCTGACTAAGACTTCTTATAAAAGTTTGTACTTTGTAGTTCGGTGCATTTTTCGCTGAGTGTTATGATAGAAGAAATCTGAAATTGAACATATGGAACAAATTTAACTATAAGATGGTCGGGTTTCATAGCGTTTTTAACACCAAAAATTTTGCAATAAGGTTTTTGACTTTTTGTAATTGAGAATAATTATCACTGACCATGAGGTCTCGGATTATGTAGCTGGTCTAGGTACACCAACGAAAACCTTTTGTTTTTGAACAGTATATCAAAAAAATAAAAGTGTGTAACGTTGATTCATAATACGTATTGTGGGAAAAGATCAAAAGAAAAAACTGAGTGACCTGAAAAGAAATCTGTGAATATAACGTTGCTAGATATCTGTGAAGACGAAATACTGCGATCGCTTGTTGAAATACAGAACCTGAGTGTTACTCATATCCACGCTGTCCTCTTTCTTTCAACAATCATAAATCTGATCCTTCCATTTGATGATGTACATGCAGAATTCTGTGCGTTGAAATACACGCGGTTCTAGCTGTCTTAGCCCGTTGAAGATTTTCCCACTAAAAACATGAAAATCTAGTTGCGCTGCGTACACGTATTAGAGTGGAAATGCCACTACGACCTTTTGTCTTTTCAAAGAAAACGCACGCGCATGGAATGCGAATGTCAGTGGCGCTACGCCGACGACGTATCTTTACTACCACTCTTGCATCTAATCCCGTTTTATATACAGAACTCATCAATGTAGTAGTGGAAGTGGTTTTCCGAATGCGTTCCACTTGGATACGCACATCAAAATCTTCAACGGGAGGACAGATACAGCAGGAAACTCCTCTTTCTTAATAGTATGAACCATGCATTACTCTATTATACCCTGCGATTTATTCAAATTCAACTGAATTCTTTTACAAATGAGGACCTTTCTGGCAGAAACTTGTGTATTAGTACACAGTTAAACTTGAACCAGAATTACAGAGCAGTGAGTAGATGGTTTTTGCTCAGAATAATTTCGCGAACTGCTTTTTTCATGAACCAACTCATTTAATTTGCTCCTGCTCGGAGTCGACCAACGTTATTGCTTGCGTACAGGTGAATTAAATTAACCCTTCCGCATATAATTAACCAGGGTGACGCGCCTACCTGGTAAAACAGGAGCGTTTTAGTTTGAGTAAACCTGACAACTTGATACGAAACTACGAGCGTCAACTTATACTGAGCGAACTATATTTTCGGCCAAAGCGACACAATCGTCTTCTTACAGTTTGAGTAGGTACAACTTTCATTCTGGCTTGGAGCAAGAGGTAGCCAACTGGCTGAAATACTGGCAGAATGCGATAACCAGGGCGAAAAAGCTAGAAGAGAGAAAGGAAGCAGGAGGTGCAACACAATTTTTAAATTGTTCATTCATTCATTCTTTTCTTTCCAGCCGCCAAAAAGAACCTTGAAAACAGTGATGAACAACATGAAGTGGTGTCAAGTCAATCGTCATTGGAGCAGCGTACTGGTAATATTAGGACGCTGTATTGCTGTATTTTTTTCTATTCTAATTTTAAAAGATTCATTTATACTTTCCAATTTCAATTCAGAACACTGATACACGCAATTTATAGTATATTAAATACACCTGACATTTATTTTATCATTACCACTCTTCATTTAATATTTATTGCAGTTTTCTTATGTTTAAAATTAGAAGAAGAAAAAAATGAATGCGTCACTGTATAAGTATTAAAATTTATAGTGCACAATGTTTATTTCTTCGTCGTTTTCAATTCTTAAAATTTTTTATCATTGTTGTAATGGACATTTTAGTTGTTTTATGGTTGACTAGTTTATGAAAAATGTTTACCTACATTTTTGAAACGATGTGTGTTCCTATGCTTATTTTCATTTTTTTAAAATTTTTTTTTAACCAATTTGTTTTCCTATTAATATTAAATATAATTTTTGCATATTTAATTTCTATTCAATTATTTTTTCTTAAAAAGTACTGAAAAGAAGCGCTTTTGAAAATTATTTGTGAGGGCGTTTTTTCAAGAAACAATCGGAAGGAGCGTTTTTAAATTCATTAGAAAAGAGGCGTTTTACAAACGTCACATAAACGCTCTCATATAAAGAACGCTTGGTTACTTGGCGTTTTTTGATTCGTTGAAAATCGCGCGTTTTCTGGTAAGTTGAAAAATCGCGCGGTTTCATCGGTCTCACATTATCTCCCGCGTTCCGCCCGGCGGTATTTTGCCCGTAGGGTGCGCACTCGTTTAACCACCAGTTCCGTGTGTACAACCTAAATCCCCCACTGCCAATTTGCAGGGAGTCAGCTAGAGGTTTCCATATGATAAACACTACCCTGTTGCCTATCCTCTTCACCATTGGACTTCTATGCTTCTCACCTTCTCACATACCCGGATAGCCGGAGAAGGAGGTCGATAACTTCAGTACATCCCACCGAGTTCATTATGGGGGAAGGTGCCTACTTCTTGAGATGGCTAGATGTTGCGGCCCAGTGAGGTGGTACGTTCCGGTCCCTCTTGAAAAGGAGACGTTTTTGCCGTAAAGAAACTAGACTTGATCATTCAATAATCTGCGTTAGTCTCATTTCGATCCGACGTCGAGTTCGAAAAACAAGACAAGGGTGAAGGCAATACGAACACAGTCTATAGACATATCACTCATTAGTTTTCTGTTTTGAAGCTGCTTTTATCCTTCCCCATATTGGTCATTTTTTCTCATAAAAAGTCTTGAGTTGTACAGTTTCGAGCCATTAGTTCTCATCTTCCTCTCCAAAACCATCGACTTCAGCTATGTGTTCTTCATGAAGAATTCGCAAATATGTCATCATAGGGTGGCCCTCTGTTATAGATAACGAAATTTTTTTGATATTTCGCTCTCCCCCTCCCCTAGAATTGTTCCTTCATATGAAAAAACATTCTCTTAAAAATGTCAGCTCAATTGATCGCTTTTAAGTTGGCCCGAATGAAAGATTCCATTAAAATGAAGGTAACACGCTGACTATTCTTCCATGCCCATTGCGACGCGCGGAAAAACTCGGGCATCAACGGTCCCTGAGATGGGCCGTGTTATTTTGCTAACTAAAATTCAGTTTTTGCATTTCTGACTTCAAAAATGTATATTAATTTTCTTTTCTTCTGTTCTACTCATTGTATTCTAATTTACTGATTTAATTACGTTAGTTATTTGTTGTTCGGGTATTTATTCATTGTTTAAACTGTGAATTACGAGCGAAGCGAGCAAAGAAATTGTAAATTGTCCCTCACCGTCAAAAATTTAAAAATAAGAAAAAACGAAGAATAAAAACAGTTTTTAATACAAGGTATGACGCGGAATACAGTAAACGGTACCCAAATTCTGTAAAATGCACACTTTGTTGAATATATGATTGAAATAATAAAATGTTACGAATGTTTAATGTTTGTTTTTATTCCTAATTTTGTATGAATTAAAGAAATTTAACGAATGCTTAATGTTTGTTCACACTTTTTAAAACAGGATGTCTAACAAAATCAAATTTTAAAAATAAATGACCCCCCCCCCCAATTTTGCTATGAAAGCGCTAAAATAATGAACTATATTAATATGGATATTATTTGAATGAAAAAATCAAGTTGGATACACTAAGACAATGTTTATCTAATTTCAGAATATAATATCTAGCCAAGTGTATTTACCTAAGAAGTCCAATCTACTTTTTAGTAGGAGAAACACCCAGGAGATATTGCTCCTATCTTCATAATTTCTTTAATTGATGACTGATGAATGCGACGCGGGCAAGAAAAAGGGTATCTCACATGCAAAAGAACATTATATGTATTTTTCTAAAAGGTTTTCTGCGAATCGTTATAATCATTAAGTCTTTTCAATTGCCTATTATTTTTTTTTGAGTCGGGAATTATTTTCAGTAGGTATTCTTGAGTAAAAAACTAGAAAAGTGACTTTTTCGGAAAAAATATTTTTTAAAATAAGGAGATTATGCAGAATATGCAGTGAATGCAAAAATATGCGGAATATACTTACAAAATGAAATGCTGCTCATTTAACTCAGAATTCTGTGATTTTGTGTAAATCTTTTGAAACTTCTGGAATACACGCCATAGATAAAAATATGCATTCGCATAAAAATTACAGCGCGGGTCATTATAATGGAATTTTCCTATTTTAAATTCCTTGACCTCTCTATCAAGGGATAATTTGCTGATTTTTAAATATTTAAATGACCACGATTGAAAATAAATGATTTTAAATGACTTAAATGACCTGCTTCCAAAATAAATTACGTTAAATCACTTAAATGACTGTCAGACACTTTTTTTTTTTTTTTTTTTTTCCCCGTCAAAAGAAGTCATTCAGAAAAATTTTAAACTTCAACTGTACTCTTGCAAGCCGTATGTTTACCGTGCAAACCATCGTACTTCATCCGGTACTGAACGTATGAGCAGCGCGCGCTCGACCGCGCTACCTCCATTTTAATGAAATCCCTCATTCGGGCCGCTTTAAAATTAATTAATCGAGTTGAAATTTTTAGGGAATCATTTTTTCATATGAAGTAACAGTTCTAGGGGGTGGGAGCTAAAATTCTCGAAATTTGATATTTAAGGGCCGCTGTCATCATTTCAAGGCTGAACAGATGAATACATTGTTCACGAATGACAAAGTTAAAAAATTTCTTACCTTGATATCGAGATAACGGTACTCGAGTTACACGGCTATACAATTAGTTACATCAATTTTATAATTTCCATAATTTCACTGAAAAATGAAGTCCAGTCTCATAGCATACCTCCGCACATGACGCTGAACGCGAAAAAAAACCGTACTATGTACCTGCTTAGGGTGGAGTGTTTTTTGCTTGGTAGATGGCATCAAGTGCGGAGCTAGTATTTAGAACCAAAATAACTGACCGGGGGGGGGGGAATAGTGATATCAGTTTACTGTAATATTTAATCTGACTTATTTTCCAAGATAGTTGGATGAAGTGAATCAACGGTGACGCAAGATGAGGCAGGATGAGACAGTAGCGAAACGTGTAGTAATAACAGGGGAATTTTGCCAACTGATAATTCCTAATTGCAACTTTCCCGAACGGATCGAATGAATGCATTGAATCTCATAAATGTCTCATAACCTATTTTTCATAATTCGATAATTGTGACAAGTTATGGTCAGATATTTTCACTAATTAATCGGATTAAAGACACGTGAAAACTCATGATCTCACATTGCACTGAAAGACTTTGTGCGACCTCCATGAAGGACGTGTAATACTTACCTAGTTGAGGTAACGCGTTACAAATGAGCACTTCAGATTTCGTACACTTTTCGAGTAATAAGGCTCAGCTAGATACATACTTACAAGTTTATTGAGACAAATGAACATAAATTCTAAATATATCCTCTGTGGACGGTCTGAACCTAGTGAGTATGGGAGAGCGTTGTATCATGGACCTAAATTTGCAATGTTTTTTCTTGCGATTTCAATATATTAAAAAAGGGATTAATTATCATGCTCACTTGCAGGTTTGAACCTTTACCTAAAAACCCAGAAGGGTGTGAGAAAAAAATTTTTTGGCTCAAAAATTAATTAAAAAAAAAAAGTCAACATTTAGACCACCAGTACAATATGCCCTTGCAAAATAATGCGTTCGAAACATGTAAAACATACAAAGACGCTTATATTAAGACACACAGACAGGCCCGTAGCTAAGCTAGGGCTGTCAGGGCATTGCTCTGGGTTGACCAACCTGTTTGCCCTGGCTGTCCAAAAAAAAAAGCCCTTTATTTTCTGGCAACGCACTAACTTCATGCTTCACAGCTTCGAAGTTTCGATGCTTCTGAAGATCAATGATAATTATTTGTGATGAGCAAAGAATATCAACAATCAATAATTCCCTGAACTGAACGTCGTGACTTGTGTGTTTGTATTCAAATTTGATATTATTTGAAACTTGAATCAAAAATTAAAGCTTACTATTCCAGCGATCTACCAAACCAAAAAGAACATCAAAGACATCAGTATATCACTATATGAAGGCGGATTAAAATTTTTTTCATTAAAATCGAGAAAAAATACCGGCAAGCAGGACGTGAATATTTTATGTAATTTTTGTCTCAATATTCTTCACAGTCTTTTTACTAAAATGAGTGAAAATAAATGTTTTCTATTTTTCTTTTTCAGAGCTATAAGTACTTCATCGAGAAAAATACAAAAACTAAAAAAAAAAATAATAATGGGGGAGGGAAGGGGGTGACTAAATGAATATTTAAAAATGCTGAAATATTGCCTAGCCACCACCAAAGGTCATTTGCCCTGACTGAAATGCAAGGCTGGCTACGGGCCTGCACAAAGAAAACGCTTGCCTTCACCCAAAGTAGAATAGTATCCTCGACGTGAGGTACATTTGACAACGCTCCATGATTTCCAATATAATTGAAAAGTGAAATGAATTCACCTATTCACGTTTTTCCCAGCTTCACTGTGTGCATGCTCTGAATGATGAAAAATTCTGAATTTTCTAATCGTCCATAGTACAATAGAAAATAAAAGCCATGGCATTCACGCCATTTTACCCTTTTCATTCTTCAAACTTCGGAAGCTGGAATTTATTTCAAAATCAATAATGCTTACTTCATTTGATATCCAGTAAACATGTTTTCTGTAACTCAATCCACTTTCTGGCAATATCACTCGAAATTCATGGAACAACTTTCACTTTCCTGAATAAATTGACATTTTTCAGGATTGGGACCGGGCGAACGTCTGGCGCGCTAGTATCGTTCTACGCGATGAGAATTTGAAAGAATGATCATGGCCCCGTGATTAACATGGGTTCATATGGAGAATACTGTAATTCGCAGCATTTTCTGGGAATTACTTGTTAAATATGCATTTTAAATAAAAATACCTCAGAGTAGCATTTAAAGTACATGTTTTTTTCCTTCGAATGGAATTAAAATAGTCGCGGTATGTGGTACAGAAAAATAGTACAATTCAAAAGAAAATACGTTTTCGTTATCAGTGATAGTATTTTGGACAATACAACCAAATTGATACGGCAAGAGTTCGCTCGTGAAATACTGGTAATGCTGGGACTGAGAAAACTCACGAATATTTGTTTGTCCGTCTTCAAATCAGTGGTTTAAAAACAAAATTGGGAATACAGTCGATTCCGCTTAATTGGGACACATTGGGCGGAGCCATTTTGTCCCAATTAAACGGCTGTCCCAATAAACCGAAATTATCATTTTTTTTTTTGTACAAATAGAATATGTGTATAATATACATTAATACAGACGGTGTAATGGATATAATGACATCACTGCAAAAAACGATCTCATTTGCTTTGGTGCAAATTTTTGAATGTCTGACGCCGGATAAAATCAGCACAAACATCAAGTTCTGTTGCTGGACTTTCTTCATTGCCCTCCTGCATAAAATAAAGTCTTAACTGTTCCACACATTTCTTGACACATTAAGAAACTTTTCTAATTCGCGCACTGGAGTGTCAGGTGGTCTCTCCTTGATTTTATTCAAAATTTCTATTTTCTGTTGAAGAGTTAAATCGTTACGTTTTCGCGACATTTTGCTATGAAATCACTTGATATACTGACAAATAGAACATATGTACACATACCATTTGATAAAATCAAAATAACCTGACAAGTCTATGCATGCATGTGCATTAAAGTAGTCTTATCGCTTCAGATTTTTGTTTCCTTTTTGTATTTTCAGGCAATAATATGTCCCTTATAAGCGGAACCTTGTCCCAATTAAGAGAATGAAAAATACATTTGATTTTGTTCTTTGGCTTTTGTCCCTAATAAACGGCTGTCCCAATTAAATAGCGTCCCAATTAAGCGGAATCGACTGTATTATGTAACCAACTTAATATAAGACATGATTCCATCTTCCTGCATCGTAATAAAAGAAATCCAGGTGACATACGAGGGAATCCCCGCAGTCATCATAAAACGAAAGGTCGCCTTCAATATGTATGTATGCAACTCAAATAATCTCTCCATGTACGTTAGTACGCCATCAGCCTCCAGAAAGAAAAAAGTTATTTCAAAGTTTTTCTAACATTCTTTTTGCAAAATTTTGCCTTCACCAAAAAAGTAAGTTAGAAACTGGTTGTATGATTCACAAATATGATCCACCTGTCCACTAATTTTTCCTTCCAACAAAGGAGAGAACGTCGATTCAACTACATAAGATAGCGATTTTGAATCGATAACTAATAAGTTGTGAGGTAGATTTTAAAAAATATAAATGAAGTGTAAATTGAGAGGTGTAAGTCGCAAGTCAAGCTACGTAGACAGTTAGCGTGAACGAATAGAATATTTTTAAAAAATAGAAATAATTGAACGATTTTTCAGTATTGGATGAATATTTATTGACTAAGAGGCAGTAAAACACCTTGAAAATCAAAAGAAATTTCAATGTCATTCATTTTAATTTCCAAATCTATATGATAATTTAAAAAGTCCATAACCATATTTCAAATTGAAGGGAAAGTTCAGTATTTGATAAACGGATTAATGAAAATTTATCGCAATTTCAAGATTTAGCTCCTTTATGAATTTTAAAAATTACTTCATTTAACTTGAAATCAAGATTTCTAATTAAATATACAACCAGATATTATAAGTTATTGAACAATAATAATTTTATAACCTTGACGTCGGAAAAGAGTCAGACAGAGCGCTTTTTTCTTATTTTGCAATCTTTTTTTTTTTTGAAAAAAATTAAAAAATTTTAAATATGTCATTCCTTTAAACTTTACCTGGGAAATCGATACTTAGATAGATTTGACATCGAAAAAAATATTATGGATAAAATTTATTAAAAAAATCAAATTAGAAGGTCTTAATGCAATATCGTTAAAAAATGTAAAATACAAAGATATTACACAGAATGCCAATTGCAAGCAGGGTTTTAGTTACAACTTTTTCCTTGACAAAAAAACCTTTTCGGAAAGTTCCACAAAAATTCGAAAGCTTTGTTCAAATTTATTTTGGAAAGAATCAACATTATTCAACTTAATATGAATTCCTTGTTTTAACTTATTCATATAAAAACTAATCAAAATTTGTACTATTCAGTTCAAAAAGAAATCTTCAAAGAAATAGTAAAACTTCATATTAGTGCGTTAATTTTATTTAAAACGTTCTTTGAAAACAGTGTGTAAATTAATTTTGGTAATTCTTCATTGTATATAAAATTATAAATTTTAGCATTGTTATTTTCCGAAGTTTGTATTGAAATCTGAGAAACTGTATAAGGCTTTTGTAATTTAATAAAACATTATTAAAAAAAAATACTATGCAAATTAAAACTTAAATTTTGACGGGAAAGCGCAATTTGGGAAAATGTATCGAAAATTCCGAAATCACACAGTATTTTCAACTGAACATATTTAGAAAGGCTAGTGCTAAAAAAATTCCCTTTCCAAAGTAAATAGATACCGTACGTTTGTTATATTTGACACTCTATTTTGCCAAATTTAAAAGTGATAATCACCTATTCACGTTTTTTCCCCCTTTCATGGTAGAATGATGAAAAATTCCTGAATTTTGAGATTTTAGTCACCAAAAAGCCTGGCAACCATTTAAACTTTAAATTCTTAAACTTCGAAGGAATTTTCAAATATATGTTTTATTTGATAAATTAAAAATTTTTCTGTAATCATTGATTTTATTCTCGAAATCTGGACAATTTATTTTAATAAATTCATTTTTAAAAATTGGAAAGCGTCTGGGCTAGTAACGTTCTAGCTTTAGTAGAAAAATCATCCGCCCGTGATTTCACTTTTCAGAAATGTAACGCAAGCATTTTGGGAAATTAATTTTAAATTTTTCATTAAATAAAAATATCTTGGACAATTTAAGTACATGTTTGTTTTCCTTGATGAATTAAAATAGTCAGCAGTATTGGTAAGAAAAATAGTACAATTAAAGAACATTACTTTTTTTATCAGTGATGTATTTGGAAATCAACAAAACGGAAATGTTGTCGTAATCATGTTGCGTACTGAGTAAAACCCAAGGGTTTCAATCTTTTTAACAAAATAATTTTAAAAAAAAAATTGAATACAATATCTGAAATAGTAATTGGGACAACATTGGGCGGAGCATTGTCCCATAACGGTAATCAATTTAGATCTTTTTTTTTTTTTCAATAAAATGTGTATATTTACATTAACAAGGGGGTTGTTAATGATATCATGCAAAAAAGATCCTTTGTTTGGGCAAATTTTTATGCTACGGCCGGATAAAATCAGCAAACACAAGAGTTTTGCTCTTATTCCTCCTGCATAAATAAGTCTTACTGTTCCACAATTTCTTGACACATTAAGAAACTTTTCTAATTCGCGCAACTGGGTGTAGGTGGTCTCTCCTGATTTTATTTTAAAAAATTTTTTTTGGGTCGCGCAAAATTGAAGAAACGAACCAATAATTTTTTAAGAAATTTAAAATAAAAATGACCCCCAAAAAATGTGAGATTTTTTTTATGAATAATTAAATATAAAATGCAAGTATTATGTTGGAAGTACATTTTTTAACGAAAAAAATGGAAAAAAGGGGGACGTTTTATTTAATGAAACATCTTTTTGGGTTTCACAAAAAAATTTTTGAAAAACTTCGGTAAGAAAACTTGTACCACAACTTACAAATTAGCTAAGTTACCCCATCACAACCCGTATCCGCAGTGATTTTCACAACTCTCCTCACACAAATGTAAGAAAAGGAATGTGTCTTTGGAATGCAGAATTCAATTTGTCTCTTCACTAAGTACATATTTTTATTTTGGTAAATAATATTCTAAATGATGTTTGCAAAATTAGATGCTCTGATTTAGATAGATCAGCAATCAACATTTTAAAATAAATTTCCAAGAATTCAGAAACATTTTTATTTTTTAGTATCTACAATACTTGTTTCTCGCATAGGAAAAAGGTTTTATTCTTTCTTTATACATCTAGCTTCTGTTCACAACCTTTCGGCCAGTTAGAGGAAGCAGAGGGCATTTTACAGAACATTATTTAACAAAAGAAAAAAAGAAAGAAAATGAATAAATGATAAAATAAAATGACACTGAAACAATGAAGTAAATTAAAACAGAACAAGGGTGTCAGGGCGCCTCTTGATCGTAAGATTAGTGTTTTTCGGGGGATCTTTCCCTTTTTATTGTATCAGGCCCCCCAGCAGCTATGGACCATTTGTGACTCTGTTTCATATTATATGCATGTACAAAAAAAGAGGCGCGGCGTCATTGCCCTTGCTTCATTCTAATCCAGGCTTTTCGGAAAAGTCCACAAAGGAGTCATTTGATCCGCTGTTGGTTCTTTTCCTTGCTCTCATCTCTCATTTTTTCCCGTATATGCGAATGGCTGATAAGTAAATTATATCAGTTTTAAAGAATACGTTCTTCTTTGGGCCCCTCCCTTTTTCTTCCCAAAAAATTTAAAATTTTTTCCCTTTTTTCCTCTTATTTTCTTTGATTTTTATTCTGTTAAGTTAATTTGTTTCGACATTTTTAAAATTAATTTGCAAATAGACATATTACCACATTTGAAAAAAATATATGAAACCTATGAATGTCATATTATCTTATGTTCTATTTCTTTTCTGATTTGAAATTTCCCTTTAAAAGACTTGCTTAAAAATGAAAATTCATTATTTCATTGATTTTCTTTTTTCTAATAAAGGTTTAAAAATAGCGTCCAATTGTGTGATGTAATATAACAATTAATAAAATATTAATTAGCATTATAGAATCATACTAGAAACCCATATCATAAAAAATGCTTAAAATTGGTTGAAAAAATCTTCAATAGTACAAGAAAGAAAAAAAGTATTTCAAATTTCTAACATAAAAATTTTTAAAAAAAAAGAGGGAAATGTTGAGATTCAAATAGTCCTGCACTTTATTTTCAAAAGGAAAAGGGTAAAACCCTAAAATGAGCGTTTTAAAGTAAATAAAATAAGGGGGTATAAATTTATGAATCGTAAATTGAAAGTGAAGTCATAAATACGGGCTTTAAAAAATAAAATTTTTAAAGAAGGAATTTGGGAAGATTGGTTAGGAAGCTTCTCTATTTATGAGACCGAGAAAATCCAAATTTTTCCGCCAGAATAATTTCATAAGGGATTAATTCTATAAATTACTTTTAAGAAACAAAATGGAAAAAATTTGGGGAAATTGAGTTAAGGATGTGATAGTTAACTATTTCTTTTGGAAAAGCTGGTTTAACTACTTTGAAAGAATTTGCAGGTTTTGGAAATTGAATTTTAAATTTTACGAAAAATTGAAGCCGCTCATTCGTTGGGGAAAATTCAAAAAAAAGAAAAATTCCATTTAGAAAAGAGTAATAAATTTCGTTTTATGTGAGAAACCGGGCAGGCAATTAGAATCGAAACCTAAGCATTCTTTTTTGTTTGAATGGTGAGTAATCTCTGCATTGGGACTCTGAAAACGTTTCTGGGCATATCTTAAAATGAACGAAAGAAATAAAAAATCTATAACCGAAAAATTCCTCCTCAAAAATATCAGATCAATTTAGAAAGTTTAAAAAGGGTGATTGCAGGTTTTGGTAGTGGGGGGGAATTTTAAAAAAAAAAAATTTTTAAATCGTCAGTTAATAAACATTTAATTAACTTAATGAAATATGGAAAAAAGTTGGGGAAGGGAAAAAATTTAAAGGAAAAATTTTTTTTTTTTTTGGGGAAAAAAAAATTTTTTAAATTTTAAATAAATTTCGAATATGTTTTCACAACTATAAGTTCTTCATTGAATGACCCTTGGATTCATAATCAAAACGTTTTTGGTCCGACAAATACCATATTAAATTTTGGGAAAAAAAATGTTTTGGGTTTCCCAAAATGACTTTTTTTTTGGATTCCAAGATGACAACCTTTCTAATTTTCATATATTTTTAAACAAATGGGTACAGGATATCAACGAAAAACAACCCCAAAGGGCAATTTGAATTTCAGAAGATACGAAAAAGGCCGAAAATTTTTTGTTCGTGAAAAAAAATACTCTATAGAGCTGCTTGTAAAAAAATTTGATTTTAGGAAGTACAAAAAAGGGAGGAAAGGACTTTGGCAATTGACGTTGACCCTTTTTCTCATTATAACAATTTTATTGATAAATCTATTAAATTATGTTTCAATAAATAAATAATTTTGGGCTTTGTGCCACGTTTTTCTAGTCGTGTGTCCCTCTTGGAACAGGGTTCATGGGCATTTAAACCCCTTGGGGGTTTCCCAAAATGACCAGCTGATCACTGCAAGTATTTGTTACCATTAAACTTGGGGGGGGGGGGGGGGAAAATGATAGACCATTCGTTTATTGGGTCATTTTAAAAATTTAAAAAATCATCTTTTTTTTATAAAAATTTCAGGGTTGTTTAAAAAAAAAAAAAAAAAAAATTGATCAGATAGGACCCAAAAATAACTTTCCTGTGCCATCCTGGAACCACTAACCCTAGATGTAGAGCACGCTAGAAACCGGCCTAAATGAAACGTATACCCGTTGCCCGGTATGAAACAAAACCGGTTCCGGTGAAGGTGTTTATGACTAGGTGGTGTGCTTATCTCGAATATAACCCGCAATAATTTAATCTCGCTTCACCGCGCGCCTAGACCTCTCCCTAAAAAATTGTGGGAAAATTGAAATGTTGAAGGAGAGAATTATTCAGCTATTTAAACACTAGTTTATTAAATGCTATATCCGGAGAAAAATATGAAAAAAAAATTTAGGCGAGCACCACTTATGCGCAAAGATTGAAAAAACATAGTTCTTCATATCAAGCCGGTGTGCTAATCCAAATTCAGTG
This sequence comes from Acanthococcus lagerstroemiae, assembly GCA_031841125.1. Lineage (NCBI taxonomy): Eukaryota > Metazoa > Arthropoda > Insecta > Hemiptera > Eriococcidae > Acanthococcus > Acanthococcus lagerstroemiae. The sequence continues at coordinate 47,069,397 of CM063112.1, forward strand.
ACGCCGTTGAAATTGCTATCCTGTCGTAATGAACCAACTTCCTGATTATAAAAACCTTTGCTCCAGGTATCACAACTGACTTGTATCCAAAATTGTCCTTCAATTTTTTTCAATTCAAAGGAAACGGCCCTTTTCCCTTTTTTTCCTTCAAATATTACTAAAACCCTGGACCCATGATTTAATTCACTGAAATTTCCCTTCCACAATACAGGGATCATAGGATTAAGTTTTTGGGAATGCTTTTCAAACACATTGGCGGGTTTTTTTATAGTTTTTAATTTAATACGTGGATCGACCCAAACTGGTTGGCCCCCGATCCGAAGTGGGGACGAAAAAAATATATGGTTAAAGACATGAATCGAAACCGTACGAAAGGGGCAAATTTTCGGTGATGAGTGGTCAAATTTGTTTTGGGAAAACCAAATAAAAAAATTGAAAACGGGAAATCAGGATGACAAGGGGAAAATGAAACTTGTGAGTGTTTGGGTGGGAAAAGTCGGGAAAAATGAAGGAAAAAAAAGGCCCCCTTTAGTATCAAATTTTAAGGTTTAGTAAGGGAAAATTTTGGTGCAAATTTAGAGAAGACTAATAAATTTTAAAAGTATGTCGAAAACTGCAATTATATGTTAATTATTTTACCAGTAAAGATTGGAGAAAAAATGGAAATTGGATGCGTTTAGAGGGGAAATTATTTTTGTAAAAAAAAAAAAAAAACAAAAAAAAAACCTCACGAAATTAGCTCCCTAGAAAAAATTGTTTAAAAAAAACGAATCGATAATTTGGGATTTGGGGAATTGACGATTTTAAACAATTGAATATTTTGTTTAAATGTTTTTCAGCGCCCAAATTTTTCTTTAAATTGGGAAATCGATATCTGTTGCATGTATAAAATTCAAAGTTCTTGAATCCCCCGAAGTGTAATTTTTAGATTTAGACGGTGGTTACTTTAATTTTGTTTCTATTGCTCAAAAGATAAATTTTAACAAAATCGCCCATAACAACTTAAACAACCCCCCCCAAATTTAAAATGAACATAAAAATTTTCCCAAAAAAACCCCTTTTTATCATTACCCCCACGGGGCCGCAGTGCTTTTTTAAAATAAAAATTCCCCCCTTTTTTTTATTTTTAAATCGGGGGTTTCGGGGTGGGCGCATGGGGAAAGTTCAGTGTCTAGGGCAGGTTTTTTTTTTGGGTTTGTTTCCCCAAAGGGGTTTGGGGGAGGGGGGTTTGGAACGCCCCCCTTTACTTTGAATCGTGTTGGGAAATCTATTAATGAAGAAACGAGATAGGAGTTAATTTTGGGGGCTGATTTCCCCGAGATGCACTTTTAATCTTTGATCCGACCAGGGAAAAAAAAAAGTTTCTTCTCCTTCTAGAGAGGGAAAATTTATTATCCTTTTGAAATTTTTAACAAGTTTTCGTACTAGGCGTTCCCTTTGGTCTCTAAAGTCGAAAAAGTAAAAACAGGGGGTTGGTGCGATCCCATTCGGTCCCAAAAACCGAATTTTTAAAAACTTTTCAGGGTTTAAATTTTACTTTGCAGGGAAAAAGGGGGTTCTCTTTTCCTTCCGAAGTGCCCCAAAATTTTTTCAAAGAAAAATAGAACCAATATCCCAAAATTTGGAAAATTTTTGAGGTTTTGTGATTTAAAAAATCCAACCACTTTCAATCCCAAATTCAAATTTTTCCCTTATCCCAAAGGGGCCCAATTTTTTCAGGATTTTCCCCGAAAAAAATTTGGGAAAAAATTTTCCCAAAAAGAATGTTTTTGGATCCTTCCAAAAGGAAACAGAACATATCGTTTTCGACTAACCTGGAAAACTTTCAAAGTAATTTTTTTGGCATGGGGTTTTTCTCTGTCGCGAGTTCAAACGGCTGGTTTTTGACTGCACTCCCGATTGGAGCGGTGCACCAACTTTTACTTCTCCAAAATTTTAATTAGTGAAAAAAAAAGGGAAAGTGTCTGCGAGGAAATTCCCTTTTAAAAAAACCAACAACTGACTTTATATCCCAAACCCTTTTGTATATGTCTAATCTTCCATATAAGAATCATTTGAAAAAGGAAAAAATGGGAAAAATTTCCCTTTTTTTTTAAAATTTTTTTTTTGAGACCAAAAATTTTAGATTAGAGAAAAAGGAATTAAAACATGACCATTGAAATGTCGGCCCCGGAGGACAGGTTTTTTCAAAAATTTTACGGAAATGTTTTTAGGGAGGTACTCGAATTTTTTAGAGAAAAACCCTTTAATAAGGACTTCGGGGAATTTTTGAACGAAATCTCAATGAAATTATTACAGATTTCGACCCATTTTGGCTTTTTATTTAAAAACTTAAAAAAAAAAACAGATTTTTTTTTGACTGAATGTTCCCCAAGCCCGTGCAGTTTTAAAATGGGACTTTTTACCCTTTTTTTTGTTTTTTCAAGAACGAATTAAGAACAGATTAGGGTTTTTAAAACGACGTTTTTTAAAAACGTCCCCTTTTGCCGATTTCCCTTTTTTAATTTTTTTTTTGGGTTTTGTTAATTTGGGCCCCTTTGAATAATCAGTTTGGATTTTTGGGGGGTTTTAAGTTTTGAAATCCGGGTTGAAAAAAAAGATGGAAAAATTAAAAATTATTTTAAAAGGAAAATTTTTGGCCATAAAAATTTTGGGGGTTTTTTTCCCCCAAATTGGGAAAAACCCCAAAAAAGGAAAAAAAAGGAAAAACCGATCTTATTTAAGCCTAAATTTAAAAAAATCGATCAATCGTAATAATTATTACTTTCATTGTCATTTTTTATATTTTGAAGTTTTTCCTGCGCTACGTAGAAATTGTAAAGCACTAACCTATAGTTACTTTTTTAATTTTTTTATAATTCGAAGTTTTCTACATCATGTACCTACTCACTTACGAATATTTCCTCACTGAAGCATTAATAGTACTAATAAATTTTGTCAGAAGTGTGTTTTTCATTCCGTGGATCACTTCTCATTCCGTGTCAAAGCTTTTTGAAAAACTTTATATCTCGCAAACGAAAAATTCTATGATTTGTATATAGGTAAAGATCATTTCTCCCCCAAAAAAACGCAAAAACCGCAATTAAAAAAATGGCGAAATTGAATATTGAAATCGGACAATTAATTGAGAATGACCCATATATGAGTTAAAGACGATGAATCGAAACCGTACGAAAGGGACGAATTCGGTGATGAGTGATCGAATGATTTGAAAACCGAATACAAAATGAAAACTGAAATCAGGATGACTGAGGAATAGAACTTTGTGATGTGTTTGTGTGGAGAAAGTCTGGAATGAATGAAGGACAAAAGGACCCATAGTATGCGAATTTTAAGGATTAGTAATGAAAGATGGTGGGGAATAGAGAAGACTAATGAATTTAAGTATGTCGAAAACTGCAATTATATGTTAATTATTTTACCAGTGACGATTGGAGAGAAAAATGGAAATTGGATGCGATAGAGAGGAATTTTTGTAAAAAAAAAACAAAACAACAACTCACGTAATATAGCTCGCGCTAGAAAAATTGATTAAAAAAACGAATCGATAATTTCGGATAATTCGATTGATCGATTTTAATCAATTGAATAGTTGATTAATCGATTTCAGCGTCCATCTTCATTAATTGTGAAATCGATATCTGTTGCATGTATCAAATTCTAAGTTACTTCGAATCCTCCGAAGTGTCATTTAGATTTAGACGGTAGTTACATTAATTGATTCTATTGATCGAATGATAAATGTAACGAAATCGTCATAACAACTTCAAACAACCCCCTCCAATAGAAATGAACATAACAATATTCCTCAAAACGCTTATATCATTACCCCTCAGCTGGGCCGCTAGTGCATTTTTAAATACTAATTCGCCCCATTTTTTAATTTTAAAATCGGTTCGAGGTGGGGCGCATGAGGACGTTCAGTGTCTACGGACAGGTTTCTTTTTGGGTGTTTCCTTCAAGGGGATGGGGGAGGGTGGTTGGAACGTCCCACTTACTTTGGAATCGTGATTGGAAATCTATTAAATGAAGTATCGAGATAGGAGTTAATTGGGTCGCTGATCCCAGAGATGCACTTGAATCTTTGATCCGACCACGAATTAGAGTTCTTCTCCTTCTAGAGAGCAAAATTAATTATACCGTAGAAATTGAACAAGTCATCGTACTAGGCGTTCCTTAGGTCTCTAATGTCGAAAATGTAATCAGGGTGTTGGTGCGATCCCACTTTCGGTCCCAAAATCCGAATTTGAATACTTCTCATGGGTCAAATTGACTTTGTCAGAAAAATGGTGTTCTCTGTCCTTCCGAAGTGCCCAATCTACTTTTTCAAAGAAAAATAGAACTAGATATCAGAATTGGAAATTTATGAGGTCGCTGAATTTATAAATCTAACCACTTTCAATCCCAAATTCAATTTCTCCCTTATCCAAAGAGCCAATTTGTCAGGAGTTCCTCGAATATATAGGAAAAATTTCCGAAATGAGATGATTGTGGATCCTTCCAAGAAGGAAGCAGAACAGTATCGTCCTTTCGACGTAACCTGGAAAACTGTGCAAAGTAATTGTTGGCATGCGGGTTTTCTCTGTCGCTGAGTTCAAACAGGCTGGTTTTTGACTGCACTCAGATTGGAGCGGTGCACCAACTTTGACTTCTCCAAATTCTGAATTAGTGAAAAAATAGAACGTGTCTGCGAGAAAGTTCATATAAATACCAACACACTGACATTTATATCCAAGCTTTCGTATATGTCTAATCTGCCACTATAAGAATCACTTTGAAATGGAAAAAATGAATTATTCCTTTTTATAAACTTTGTTTTTGAGACCAAATTTGAGATTAGAGAAAATGGAATAAATCATGACCATTCCGAAATGTCGGCCAGGAGGACAGGTTTTTTCAAATTGTACGGAAATGTTATTAGGTAGGTACTCGAATTCTCAGAGAAAACCTTAATAAGGACTTCGTGAATGTTGAACGAAATCTCAATGAAATTATTACAGATATTCGACCCATTTCTGGCTTATTATGAAATCTTCAGAAAAAAACAGATTGTTGACTGAATGTTCACAAGCTCTGTGCAGTTTTAAAATGGTACTTTTTACTTTTATTTGTTTGCAAGAACGTAATTAAGAATCAGATTAGGGTTTTAAGACGAGCAGCTTGAAAAACGTCTTATGCCGATTCCTTGTTTAATTTTTTTGGTTATGTTAATTTGGCCCATTTGAATGAATCAGTTTGGATTTTGGGGTTCAAGTTTTGAAGTCCGATTGAAAATGCGATGGAATAAATTATTAAAAAAACTGGCATATGGTTCTCATTGAGCAAAGGAAAATCGTTTTGTGCCTCTTTGTATGAAGAAGGAAAACGGGTTTTCCTCTCCCAAGACTGGAGCGAAGGTCTTTTCATTCGGGAATGAGGAAGAGGACCATCTTCTCATTCCCCAAGCGGAAGAAAACGTCTCTTTCCTCAAGGAATGAATCGCGAGGAAAAAAAAATGAAAAAGCTCTTCTTTTTTCAGGAATGGAGTGAAGTCCAACACATTCCGTTTAGTTTTGTTTTCTTAAAGAAAGAAATGATATTATTATTGTCCCTTAGGAAAGAGAAGGGGCGATTTTTCTTTCTTTCTCCAAGGAAAGGAACAAGTTTCTCTTCATTTTGATACCTAGTTCACCCTTTCGTAACTTTGCTCATTTCAATAGTAAATTTTAGATTTTTGGTGATCGGAAAGCGACAACCCCACAATTTGGTTGGACGTCGTTATTAGTGACTCAAACCACCCCAAGTTATGTTTATTTTTCCCATTTCAAATGTGAAATTCGCAGATTCTACAGATCTAGTCTGAATTGGATCAAATAACTAAAATCGGTGATTATGAAACTCCTCATTTCGACAGTTTGTTCAGTTTTCTTGAGATCGATTTGATTCTGTTCCTTTTATAATTTGTAAAATTTGCATTTTGGAGCCCAGTTCGGGGTCGGATCAAAAATCTAATCCTAATATTTCAAAATCAGTGACCTAAAATATCCCTGTTTTGGTAGATTTAATTTTTCAAATTCAAGATTGTTTTGCCTATATTCGAGAGTACATATTGGATTTTGGGTCCAATTCGAAAACGGATTAAAAATCTTATTTGAATTCTTGAGACTCCCTACTCTGGTACCCTGTTAAAATTTTTCAGTGAAGGTAAATATATTCATTTGAAAGGGTTAAATTTAAATTTTGGCCCCCAACTAGTGGTCGACTCAAAATCTGAAGAAATATTACATATAGAAATCACTGATCTAAAAATTTCTAACACAATCCCCTTGTTCAGTGTGTTTAAAAACGTGTATTGCCCTACGTAAATGGGTCGAATTTAGATTAGAGGCCAAAACCGGGATCGGATAGGAAAATCCGATTAAGTTTTTGAAATTACGAATTCAGAAAACTTTATTCCGATGCCTATTTTAATTTTTTCGGTAGTCAGTTTGACCCTTCTGAAGGGGTGAAATCCTGATTTGTGAGCCGACATTAAGATCGGATCGAGCCTCTGGTTAGGTTATCGAAAGCAGGGACCTAAAAAACCCGCGTTATACCTTGCTCAATTTCTGGGCTATAAAAAATTGGACTCTCCGGAAGGAGGTAAATTCAAGTTTGTGGTTTAAATTGAGGTCAGACAAAAAATCGGATTGCATTTCGCTAGAGTCAGCGACCCAGAGAATTCTGTTTTGAACCTTAGTTTGTTATGTTTCCAATTAAAATTCAAATTTAAGTAAATGTTCCAAATCCCCATTTTAGAGGAGAGGAAATTTCTCTACCCAAAACCCCGTCTGTCCGACCTCGATCTAACTTCGCAATAAAAAATCTATTGGGGAACTTTGTGCCACACTGTATGTAAGAGGGGAGCCTGGTTAAAATGCAGGACTCTCAAACTACTTTTGGAATGAGGTTTGTTGTACTTGGAATATTCACGATATTATGTCTATTTAGGCATAATATGTGGCAGTTTCTATAAAAAGGGGTAACTTTTTCGAATGATTAAAGTCTCAGAAAACGCCGAAAAAGAAAAACAAAATTTTTTAGTCGAAAACATCAATTTTGAGAATTTGATTGATTTCTATAGAAAAAACATCGCAATAACAAAGAGACAAAATTTACGCATGAGAGAGAAATAGAATTATGAAAGAGAATGAGAAAAGAATGCGAATGTCTGCGTTCGCTCTTCGTGGTTTTTCGGAGCTCACGAATAAATCCGATGTTCTGAACTGTTACCACGCAGAAGAGCGAAAAATTACCTATCCAAGAAGCCTTCGTCGAGGCTGGTAACGTGATTCCGCGGCGAGTTAGGGCGGTTTGACGGAGTGGGAGAAAAAGGTGTGTCCAACTTTAAACGCGTTTTTCCCGTTCTCATTACACTCATCTTTGACCGCTTGTATATCCGGAACAAAAAAAGCTACAAACCTCGCCGATAGTTCGTTGGAATGAGCATTCATTCCTCTATTACGTATTGTCCGTAACTCAAAATTCGTTGGTTCGACAAAGTTACCCCTTTTTATAGAAACTGCCACATAAGTCTTTCGTTTTCACGGGTGATATCATATTTTTGGTTTTAGCTCATGGTTCAATGTTCTTAACTGAGGAAGACGGATGTTGGCAAATGTCTACTTTATTAGTATCACCTTAATGTATTGTGCCCATGTGGTGCTCATGTTAGCATTGGCGTCAACAAAGTTTTGCTTTATTAAAGCACGCTTTCATTCGTTTTTCACAGACCAACACTTTAGTGTCCATTAACCACTTCTACATAGTTTTTAAAACTGTAATCGAATAAATCACGTTTTGTACCTGCTTTGCGTGCGAAAAACCCAGGTTTTACCCGTCGGTTGTAAACATTATTATTTTTGACCGTGAGCAGTCGAGACAAAGCGTAATTAACTAAACAGTCTCAAAATTAAGATGTTGCTTTATAATGACTTGAATCCCCCTGAAAACAACTATTTCGGTCCATGAATATTGCTCGAACTCGTTCGATTTTTTTCTACAATCGTTGAAACTGGTCCGTGGGAGAAGGGATTTGCCTAACACAAATCCCATGGACGTAAAATAAGAATTGCCCTAATTTGTTATAAAAATGACTCATAAACTATGCCAATCTATGCACAAACTTAAACATATTCAGTGAATTACCTACCCGATAGTAAGTACAGGCAAGGTGATGACTGGGATAAACCAAAAGCACCACTGGTAAAAGTGTTCAACCGCTGTCCATAAGAGTCTTACAAACGTAACCAGCGAGCATAGAACGTAAACGGCCACCACGGTTCTGTATGTGGTCTTCATATCACACCAATTTCGTGCTTTCCAAGGGTGGGCTACCGCCAAATATCTCCAAACGGCCAATACTAATGTCATCCAAACTGAGATGAAGCGTGCGAGGTCAAATAGTTCCAGGAGGTAAGACTGAATCCGGGATGAAAGAAGCCCAACAAGTATTTTAAACACCTGCCGGGAAAAGTAAAAGAGTAGTAAAGCTAAGTCAGCAACAGCCAGCCAGGTTAACACAACATCAGTTGGCGAAACCATATCCTTCCGTGTGAAAACAATTATGTTGATAATATTGGACACAGAGCCGGCAATGCAGATGGCGACGATCAGGTACCAGTGTACATTTATCTCGTAGAAACTGGAAAAAGAAACCAATGCCGAGGGACAATAGTGATCCATTTCAAATATTTCATATAATTTTCTGATGATACTTGAGCATCCAGATCAGCGTTTTCATTCTGAAACAAAGAATTCGATTTGACAAACGGGTGGATAAAATTAGTTTTTTAAGAACAACTTTGCTGAAAATTCGACCATCTAAAGTTCTAGACCGTCCCGGCATTATTTTGGCGCTGCTTTATATCAATAATTGATGTACGTGTATTTTTGCATCTAATAGCCGTCAATTTTGGCCACAAAATCTACGTACACGTGGAAGACACAAAATTCTAGATCGCTTTTACTTTTTTCTTTCTTCTTTTCCAAACTGTTTTATTACGAAGCTTTTTTACCACATAGATACATTATATAAATTATCTTGTCAAGAATTCTGGCCGAAATAGGCAAAGTTTCAGAATTGAAGAGTTACCTACTACACCCGTGGCAAAAAATTAGTCCTGTTATTTTTAGCACCCGTAGAAATGAGAAAAATTGGTCCTCCAGATAGCAAATTAGCGTATTTTCCAGCCGCTATTAAGACGATTATTGCTGAAAATGTACATTCGGTAGTAACAGCATTTGTATCGGGAAGAGTGTTGTACCGCGAGACACATTCTATTGAAACTGAATTTTCAAACTAAGATTGGAGTCGTTCAGTCGAAACGCAGCTGGTACATAGCTCTAGTCTAAGCCACAACTAGTCATAAATGCAAAGGACAGGAATGCATTTTAAATTGACTACCTTTTTTGTCCCAAGGTTCGGTGTTGTACCTCGGGACACAACTCATACAATTTTGCGTTCTGTAACTCAAATACAAAGGCCAGAAATGAATTTTTAATTGACTAACTTTTGGTCCCGAGGTTCTGTGTAGTACCTCGAACACAGAAAATTAACTTTCACAAATTGTGTATCGCAGACGTATATTATATCGAGCATATAGCTCATGAAAAAACAGAAAACGCCGATTTAGTCCCATGAAATAGTAATTGGAACCCAGCAAACCAGAATCTTCAGTTTTTGACTATTCGCCAATACAATGCGCCGTCATGAGTGTGTCATGGTGTGGTTCCTCTAAGAATATACCAGAAAATCATAAAATTATATTTTTAATGAATTGTTTTTAAACTTTTGAGTTTTCCCAGTGTGCATGAGATGACCCGGCAGGACGCACCCTTTTTATATTCTGAATCGGCCACCGGACACCATGAATCATCATTTGTCAGCTGAACAGGGATGGTGTCGACGTGCCATGCAGTCGATACCCGTGAAAGTGTATTCGATTTATCAGTGCAAGACTGTATAATCTTTCATGGTGCTTGGAAATCTTTTAAAGCTTAGTCATTAATTTATAGACTTCATCATAATGTGGGTGATTCAGCAGAGAACTCATTTTGAAAGTGCTGACTGTATTTTTATACTCATGATTACCAATTTAGCCGACTTTAACATATTTTTGGGTAAATTTGCCGACTGCCAAAAACATTTGGCCCCCCACCCCGCTTTCGGAACGTCCCTGCGTGGGAGAACATTTCAAGTAGGTAATAATGGTTCCAAACAAAGTTTCAATAAATTCGAAAACATTATTTTTGTCTTACATTTTATTCACCGGATTCTCTTCCAGACTTATTATTAGACTATTATTTTTTATTCAGTAAAACTCGCTGTAACTAACCATTCATTTTTACACCGGTAACTCCACTATAACTAACCATTTATTTTTACAAAATTACTGAAGATTGGAAAGTGCAGCGTACAACACTGATGACAGGATTTCAAACAAATAATCGTCTCCAGTCATCTGTGAACGGATCTTTCCCCATACTATCATAAATCGTTCGAAAACTGATAAAATTCTACGTCGGTGTACGTCACGATAAAAAATATTCCTTAATACTGTAAACTGTAAATATACAGGGAATTTTGTAACCCAACATTTTCACCTTGCTTGGCTCTGATATTTTCGCAGTGTTCTCAAACACCGTTAAATACACTTTTTCGGCTCGAAAATACCAAACCTGATCGAGTAAACATCCAGGAACACAATGAGAACACAATCAATGTTCCCTCTTTTCTAGATTGTACAAATCTCCTCGCTAACGCGGTAAAAACAGGTACTGTGTAAAGTTACCCCGCAAATGTAAAGTAGCCTCGGTTTACAGTATCTTTTTTTCCGGATCAGAGCTTGAGGAGCCAGCAGCCAGAAACAGTTGTGTTCTTTAAGAAAAGAGGAGAAAATCGTCACTTTTCTTAGTTTGATGAGACGAAATTAAATTTTACTTATTTCAACTGTAAAACTAGAATTTTGAGGGTCGGAATTGGACCAGGCCTAAAATTTAATATAAAATCGAAGTCATTGAAACAACCCTTATCCTGTGAAACATCTGGGTATGAAAATGTTGACTAAAACACATTTTCAAGTTCAGTGCACATACAAATGTCGATTCGCACTTTTCTGTCGACTTCGTAGTACATGTATTTCCATAGACAAAATGGTGAACTAGTGTTCGGTGGCCGTAAAATGCAGTTTACATCTTCAATAATTATCTTACATATTGGTATCCACATATTTTTATAAACGTTGATGTATACAGCGAACTGAAACGCATTCAGCAGACGTTACAAATTTTGCCAATTTAGGATTAAATTTTGTGTTCTAAAACATAAAAAACAGTTCAAACATCCAATGCGATATTTGTAATCAGCGACTTAAAGCACATTCATTTCAAAAGTTAGATTATCTGAAAATCAAATTTATTTTGATTTTTTTTTAAAGGTTAAATTTAGGATTTTGGGTCTGAAATCGATGTCGGTTTACAAATGACATGCAGTATTCCAAATTAGCAATCCAGAAAACCTCTATTCCGTTAGTTCGTTTAGTGTTATTCATCAAGAATAGGGCCTTCTGGAAGGGAGTAAGATCTTATTTAGGGTCCAAGTAAGAGGCTGCTTAAAAATATGTTTAAATTTTCGATATCAGAGACTCAGAAAAACGTAGATTTTGACATTTTGTTTAATTTTTTCGGCAATGTCGATAAAACCCCTGTTGGAGAAAAGGTGGAATTTGGGGGCAAAATCTGAGTCGAATAGTAAGTCCAATGGGGTAAACGGAGTCAGTGACCTTGAAAATTACAATCACGGTTGGTTCATTTGTACTTTACTGTTTGAAAATCAAAAGTTGGTTTCACGTTGTAGTCCTCTTACAAGGTAAGGGAGAGAATATTTTTCACAATTAAAAGCACTTAACGCCTCCACATTAGGATCTCGCTTTGTCGTGCATTAATTTGACTTCCCGATCAAAAATAAGTATAGTGGCGCATTTAATTAGATATCTGCTACATAAGGTACCTGCCCGAAATACGCCAAGTTCCTAACAACGCCACCTATTTATTTCTTGGTTTGCAATAATTTATAGATACCTACTGGGCCGGAAGTTCATCCAGGTACGTTGAATGTGTTATCGATTACAGACATAAAAGGCGGAGACTATGGAGGTATGTAGTTAATTAAAATGTCTAACCACGGCTAACTGACTATCAAAGAATGTAACGATTTTATTATTATCATTTTGAGTGGCTCGATGTCATAGAAATCTCGCACATTGAATTTCAAAAAAAAGTGCCTGAAATTTTCATCTGTTGTTTTAGATTTAACAAGATGATGCGTAAAGTGAAATTTTAATAAGAAAGAAAAAACCTCCAGGTATTTTCTTTTGTTGTTCAGTATAACATACAGCGTCGAACCTTAGGAGATTATATTCCAAAAGGAATCATTTCAATAAAACCTCTGATTAAAAATGGAATTTTGTCATTATTGGATGGTAAATTGTCCCTTGGCCCCCATGTTTTACCAGTCCCTGATTTACTCCCCAAAAGCACTCCAAAACACTTCTAAAATATACTTCAAAATACAAAAAACACGAGCTGGCGGTATTAGGAACACATCAAGAGGGGTTCTCAATACCGCCAACCAACTTATGAGCTTAAGCCCGACACTAAATCAACTATCCCATAAGTGAGGTCAATCAATAGGTACTTTAATCTTTCCTATGACCCTTCTCGTCAAAAACGTCGTAGCAGGCCCGTAGCTAACCGCTTGTGTAAACGTGACGGAGCCACTGTAGCTTAACAATTTACATACCTTTAATTGCATTGATACTTACATGTAATTTCACTGTGAACGATGTTTAAATCTTATCAGCGGCATACCTCAACATGTGAATATTAGCGCGAAATAACGGTACTATTTAATAGTTGGTCTTCAATATGTTCTCAGATGGTGTGTTGCATTCAGTTAAACTCTATAGTATTTACAATAAAATCTCTTCTGAATATCAAATGGCGGTTATAGTTCATTACATGCATTAGTATGGGGTGGGGCTTTGATATATGAGTACTTATCTGAATATCTTCCAAGATTTAAATGATCTAACTGTTTACCAGCATGGTACGTGCTGCCCCAATGAGTCACATAGGTATGATAAAGAAAATGATATCGAAGTGGAGGACAGATTTTCCCAACTGGTGTGTAAACGGTAACAAATGGATTCAAAAACTGATTCTTTTCGTGCTTTCTCATAGCTAATATACAACCAATTACTTATGTTGCAATTCCAGTGTGAATAAATTCGAGAAAATAAAAACATATCTTAAGGGGAAATCGGGGCATGGTGCGCACCTATGTGAGACTCGTTATTGTGGGCCTTTAAACAAGTTAAGAAGTTTGTTGTTTGCCCCAAATAATAGCCACATCTATTCAGTATCTTGGGTACAAATTTCATTAATTTTGGTTTTCATTTTAATTTAGTAACAAAAAAAAAAAAAAAGGAATTTGTGCAGGTGGTAGGTAATTTTCCGCATAGCTCAAATCAGTATCTTAATTGTGGAAGGAATCTTCTCCTCTTTAGGAGGGGGAGCTAGAACATATTCTAACTTTCGATTATTGAGTAGTAAGGTCAAAAGGAAACTATCGAAATAAAGGTTTTCTACCACTGAATCAAAATATCGTATCAGATTTCTGATGCAATCCAGGTTTGAACCATAAGTTTGACATCGTCTCCAACCCGGGTGGGCTCCATTGAAGTGGCAGAAGAAATTCAGCAAAGTATTGGAATCTAGGATATTAATGATTTAAAAGGTTTAGTCAAATTCTTGATCCGGCCCAATTTGTATTCCAAAAAGTGAATATTCTCTCTACGGCAGGAACTCGATTAACATTGCTCAAAAAGAACCTGCGGAAGTATCCGCAGAATATTTTCTTAGATGGCTGATTTAGAAAATATTCCTCGATAGAAGAAAGGAAGAAGTCACTTCGTTTGCTAACCTCAGTACTTGAGAAGTGTCAATTTTCGCTATGGACACTAGATATAATAAACATTAGTACCTGAAGGTACCCATCAAACAGTCATGATCGTAGCCAATTGGGGTGGGGGAACTGGGGCGCTTGCCCCAGTAGACGGAGACTGAAGTTATATTGTAGTATGCATTACCCGACATTAATAGATATTTCAGACGTAAAATAATAAGAAAACCTATGTTTTTCGAAAATTCCAAGCATTTTTGCGATTATCTCGATAAATATATTTTCGAAAGAAAAGTTATATGAGCCCATCTTATAGAATATTTAACAGGGAACATTTATGTTACTTGCTTTTTGGTCCTAAAGTGAATATTTTTTTTTAGATAACTACGATTTAACGAATGAAGATCGGTTACAAAAGAAAAATAACAAAATCCACCTTCCTCGAAACTTTCACACATTATTGCAATTATCTCGGTAAATATGCGTTTTAGAGAAGAGTTGTATAGAATTTTTTTTATAGGAAATTTATCAGGAAATATTTAATGTTATATGCATTTTGGTCCTGAAGTTGATATGTTCCGCGAGATATTCGTGTTTTTTTTTTTTTGTAAAATCCCAGTATTACACACAACTTCAAGGTCAAAGCTGTGCAGGTTAATGACCTCAGATTGAGCTCGAATTTCTTATGGCGAGTTTCTAGGTCCATTGGAACAAATTTCAGTGCGACCCTAATCAATTAGCGAAAACTTGTAAAATAAGGGACACTCTCTAATTTACATTCAAAGTTTTTTTACAGGTTTTCAAAATAGTTTCCTCCGCACTTTATACATTTATCCCACCTCTCTCTCCACTTTTGGAAGCAGCTACAGAAGTCATCTTCGGAAAGCCTTTGAAGAAAATCCATCATAGCTCCAATCGCCGCATCATCTTCGACAAAACTGACCCATCTCAAAGCTTCTTTCGAACTCGGAAATAATCAAAAATCGCATAGTGCGAGGTCCGGTAAATACGGCGGATGTGTCATGGTTTTAACGCCTGTTGTCGCGAGATAGGCAACAGTAAGTTGCGCCGTGTGTGCCGGGGCGTTATCAGGATGTCGTACCATTTTTTTCAACAATTCCAGTCTTTTCGTGAAACGCGATTTCTGTCTTTCGAACGTGTCAACATAATATGTAGCAGTTATTGTAGTACTTCGAGGAACAATATGCTGGGGAATGGGCCCTTTGTGATCGAAAAATGTTCAGAGCCGTATTCTTCTTCTTATTATTTTACATTCTAAGACAAGGTCCAGTTGTTGATCCTTTTGCCAAGTGCTGATCAATTTGTTAGGATCATAAAATAAAATCAAGGTCCGTGGTTGGTGTGTACTGCGCTCTGCAGTGTTAGGTGGAGGGCAGTGACTATGAAAAGCGATTTTTTGTGATCGAGATATGCGCTGTGAAATACTGAGCAATGAGACCTTATTAAAAATTTTATAGCTTGAAAATATTAACTTCTAAGCATTCTGAGAATTATTTCGATGATATTATTAATTATATGTCTGTCTGAATCAAATATGTAATGGGCCACCCGAATTCCAGGTTAACGCTATGTGAGCGTTGCCTCGGTCAGTAGGGTGTCTCAGAGTGGCCTTGGCAGAACAGGGCAAATCCGAGGCAAGGAGAGGTGAAATTGGGGGCCTGAGTTAACCTCAAGACATCCCTCTGGTCACCGACGCGATACTCGAAAGGGTAATGTCTGGGGTCAGGGGTGTGGCGGATATCTGGAGAACCAGTTTGGCATGCATACATCGCCATACCATCCACCAAGTGAGGTCAAATATGTAAGGCTTCATTCGGGGTACACATTCCTGTTTCATTTTCATAATTTCATGTAATCGTGAATGCAGAAAATGTATTGTCCTGGATGTGCCCATTACTACTTCCGCCATTTTAAGGGGATGAACTTGAAGTATAATATCCCCCATCTATTATCCAACATACAGTGTTCCAGAGAAATTTTTCTAAAATTTTAAAAATTTTTGCTTGCTTTGATCGTAAATGAAAGTTTTTTTAAAATCTACTAGTGGAAATAGTCGACCTATGAGGGAGGGGTTCACGGGGTGCTGAAGAGTATCAAAGTGATGATGAAATTTTTTTCGCTCGTGTAATTTTTCAGGGTTTCGGGAGGGTTTTTAAAGGATTTGGGAGGGTGAAATCTTCAAAGCATCCTATATGCGCTCATGTTTTTAGCATTTTTTAAATGATGAAAACAATCGAAGAATTCTGGTACTGGGCACGCAATAAAAGTAGATACAAATTTTCGTAGTTACCCTAACATAGGCCGTATCTGCTGTGATTTTTCACTACAACACCCGTAAGAAACGTATGTGTTTTTGGAATGCAGAATTACAGATTCTTAACATTTTCTTCTTAAGTAAAAAACATTCCAAATCATTGTCACAATATCAGGCGCTCTGTTTTCGATCGCCCAGCGGAAATGATATTTTAAAATATATTTCTAGGAATTTATAAAACACATTATTTTATTTTGTAAAATATTTTACGAATATGAAAGAAGATTGAGCTACTACGTTGTCTTTGACGTCTTCATGGTATCTATGAAGGCATATTGGTTAGTTTATTCTTTACTGTTTCTGTATATATGGCCTCCTGTCAACAACCTTACGGCCAATTATGGGAAACGGACATTACCTATACAGAACGTTATTTAACAAAAGGAAAACAGAAACGAAAATAAATAAATGATAAAATAAAATAAATTAAAACTGTATATTAAAAAAAAGTAAAATAAAACAGAACATGCATTCATATCTTATTGCATTCCATACATGTATATTGTACAGTAAGTATATCTATTATTTAGACTAACACAAAGAGAACAGAAAAGAAAAATTTAATAAATGATAAAATAAAATAAAGTAAAACTGAAGCAAAGAAGTAAAATAAAACAGAGAACTATGAGGTAAGACTTTTTTTTTTTTTTTTTTTTTTTTTAATGCAGTCATAGATTTTATGTTTTTCGAGGATCTTTCACGTTTTATCTCGTGGCCATCCAGTCACGATGGAAACCCATTTCACTATATTCCGTTTCATAGTACACGCGTGTACAAAAAAAGGGGCACGACGCCTTGCTCTCACTTTATCATGACCCAGCTTTTGGGAAAAGTTCGTAAACGAGTCACCGATCAGCTAGTGGTACTTTCCCTTGCTCTCATCTCTCGTTTTATTCCCTGTATTGGGCATAATTGTTACGGAAACACAGTCTTAAAGAATACCTTCATTCTCGTCCATATTTAAGTTCTCGTGAAAGAAATGCAGTTAAATTGTTTTCTCTAAATAATGCTTATGCTGAGTTGAAACTTCCAGCGATAAATTATTTGTAATAAGCAAAGTACTCTAAAAAACTTTGTCTCCAGACTTGCGAGCTAAACTGGTGTTGTCTCTGTTGTACCATCATCGCCTGCTCTGTTCGGCAGTAAGTTCTTGGATGCTGTAAACGTATTGTTGAACAGAATGTGGCAGGTTTCGCGAAACTGAGTACTCATGAAATAATACACGAGGAAGTTCGAAGCCGCATCAAGTAGCACGACCATCATGAAAATTGGAAGAAAATTGGACAAACAGTCCCAGTATAAAGTTGAAACGAAGTTCTTGATGAAATAACTTAGTAGGAAGGTAAGTGTATATGGCATTACCGCAATTAGAAAGAGGAAAAGCACTACCAACAGCATTCGCGTTGTACGGTCCATTAGGTTCTCTCTATGCAAGTCTTCCGCACTCTTCTGAACATCAACGCTCGACATCAGCTTTTGGCGATCCTTTTTTGCCTTCCATAGGCCGTACACTAGTCTGAAACCAATAAATATGTCATCAGCCTGGTCCTACATTCACGTTCTAATAATCGCCATCGGTCAAGTAAAAGCTATTGTATGGCATATGGTCCTCAGCATGTTACCTTAGAGGCCGAATTGTCCTTCAGTTTGTTCGAAGGTAACCTCTTAATCTTTCCTTACTTTCCTTCGTATATCATCTATAATCTAAACCCAGGAGTTAAGTCACTGCAAAGTTTACCCACAAGGATGCTAGGATTAGGTTCTTGAGTACGTTCAAAAACTCTGCGGGATTTTTATAGCCTGCAATGTACATGGAGTAGTGTCCGAATCGCGTAGATTGGACTTACGAGTGACCTGAAACTGCCTCTAATCTTGAGGAATATTCCCTTATCCCAGTCGAGTGAATAAGTGTAAGCTTAGGGACTAACATAAGTATCTTCCACTGAATACTTTGAAGCTCCAATAAACGAAACAACCACCCAAAAACCGTTTTGGACCAAAATTAAAGTTTGACCACATTAAAGGGGCTAATTAATGTTGTCAAAAATATTGAATAAGGGATGCAGGATCGGGAACTCTTGGGTTGTTGATTTTCTCAAATTTCATGAGATTTTGATCCGACCCCGAATTGGGGAATTGGGCTTGAACGTTTAAATTTTTAGTCGTTTTGAGTGAGTCAGTTACGAATTTGCCAACAAATTTAACGGTGTACGAAAGTAGGGAACTTTCGGGTCGTTGGTCTCAAAAATGTAAATCAGACTCTTGATCCATTCTCGGTTCAAGCCTAAAAATCAAAATTTACTCTTAAAATTGGCCAAAGAAATTCGATTTTCAAAAATTGAAACTATCTATACAGAGATCTTTTTGGTCACTGATATTGAATCACTTGCATTAGTGAAACAAAGAAGTAAATGAAAGTAGAACAAGGATTTCAGTGCGCCCTTCTTCATACAGTAGGATTTCAGTGTTTTTCGAGGATCTTTCACGTTTTATCTCGTATCAGGCCACCCAGCAGTCATGATCGGAAATATTTTATGTGACTCTTTTTTTGTATTGTTCAGGCGTGTACAAAAAATAGACACGGCGCCATTGCCCTTACGTCATTTTTAATAAGGATTTTTTGGAAAAGTCCATATTTGAGTTCCCGTCAAGGAAACGCAAATATTTTTTCCTCCCAAACTAATAATCGTTTATACTGAGTTGCAGTTTTATAGCGATAAATTATTTGTAATCAACAAAGAATTCGGTAAAAAATTTGTCTCCTGGCTTGCGAGTTAAACTATGGTATTATCTCCGCTGTATTTTCATTTCTTGCTTCGATTCGCAGTATAGTAGTCTTGGCTTCTGTAAACGCATTACAGTTGAACAGAACGTAGCAGGTTTTGCGGAATTTACAACTCATAACATAATATACGAGGAAGTTCGAAGCCGCCTTGAGTAGTATTAACATTATGCAAAAGTGTAGAAATTGTTTAAAGCAGTCCCTGTATCCTGGTAATCCGACGATGGGTCTTAAATATTCAGTGAGGTAGTAAATTGCCCGTGGTAGCGTCGCAATTAGAAAGAGGATAAGCACTACCAACAGAATTCGTGTTGTATGATTCGTCCGGATCTCTCTGTCCAAATCGCTCGCATTCTGCTGGACGGTGCTCGACATTAGCTTCTGGCTGCGCTTTTCTCCCTTCCGTAACTCGTACACCAATCTGAAACCAATATGCGCAATCAGCCTCTGCTTTTAAATTCACTTTCGTACTAAATAAATGAGTAATCTTCATCGGTGATTGAAAATAGCATAATTCTACATATTGAGCCAGTGTGCTAATCCAAATTCAGTGACGCCATTGAACTTTCTACCCTGAAGTGAACCATCTTCCTAGTTATAAAAACCTTTGTTTCTGGTATCACAACAGACTTGTGTCCAGAATTGTCCTTCAGTCTGTTCAAAGGTAGGCATATAGCTCTACGCTTTCCTTAGTTTCCTTCAGATATCATCTATAATTTAAACCCATAAGTTTAATCCCTGCAAAGTTCATCCAGAATAATATGGGGATGCTAGGATCAAGTTCTTGAATGCGTTCAAACATACTGCGCGATTTTTATAGTCTGTATTGTACGTGGATAGATCCACTCGAGTATCCTGATCCTGTTGTGGGCTTAGGAAATAAGAGTTAAAGACGAGCATATTCTCGAACTTATTCGCAAAAATCGAAAAAATACAGAAGAGACGAATACGGTGATAAGCGATCGAAATGAAAACGGAAATCAGTATGACTGAGGAATAGAACTTCATGATGTGTTTGTGAGGAGAGAAGTCTGGAATGAACGAAGGACATAAGGATCCATATTATGCGAATTATAAAGTTTAGTGATGAAAAATGATAGAGAAAACTCATGAATTTAAGTAAAATAGGTGCGCCAAATAAGTCCCTATGTTTGGTTTTGGTCAATGTCTACCTTAGGATGAATGTTGTTTTTGTTTTTTTTTTGTGTTTTTTTTTTTTTTTTTTGGAATGTACATTCCATTACTAATCTAGAACGTGACTTTCGGATTTTTTTCACCCCATAGTGCTCATGAAGTATTCAGTTGAAAAGTTTCATTTTTGAAAACATAATAAGGCCCGGTGTACCCTAATAAGGCCCGACCTGAATCCTAATAGGTGTGGTGGGACGTATGGCGATACACGCGTGCCAAAGTGGCCCATAAGACACCGCACCCCCAGCACCGGAAACTACCCTATCGGACACCGCATCGGGACCGAGGGGGGGGGGGCTAAATCCTAATAAGGACCGACCTAAATTCTAATGAGGCCCAATCCAAAAAAAAAAATTTTCAACTGCAAAAAAGTTTACTAAACCAGTTTCTGAAATTAAATTGAACAAGTAAGTATTAATAACTTGACATAGTGCGGAAAAAAGTTAATAAAGATCGTTAAAAGTAATCGGGTCTTATTGGGGTACAATCCATATTTTTTCGTCGTTAGCCGATTACTCACCTATAAAATACTCGTTCGAAGATTCCCCCCCCCCCTCATTCTCTAGATAACGATATCAGTCAACAACAAATAAACGTTGATTTTCGGGTACTGGAAGGTTTATCTTCCTTTTCATTTACTGGTCTCGAAAATCCCGAATTTTTTTTCTCTGTCCTTCTGAGGGGCCCAGTCTACATTCCTAAGGAAAAATAGGACTAGGTATCAGAATTGGAGATTTATAAGGTCGCTGATTTTAAAAATCCAACCACTTTCAATCCCGAGTAGGTACTATACTTTTTTCCTTATCCAAAGAGCCAATCTATCTGTGGTTCCTCCAACATAAGAAAAATTAAGACCTTTCCGTTTCCGAAATGAGATTGTAAATCCTTCCAAGAAGGAAATAGAACAGTATCGCCCTTTCGACTTGACCTGGGAAATGGTGCAGAGTAGTTATTGGCATGAGGGTTTTCTTTGTCGCTGAGTTCAAAATTTCGGACAGGTTTCCGACTGCACTCAGATTGGAGCGGTGCACCAAATTTGACTTCTCCAAAATCTGAATTATTGAAAAAATAGAACGAATCTGCGAAGAGAAGTTCACATAAGTACCCACACTGATATCAGTATCACCCGTATCCAAGATATCGCATATGTCTGATCTGCCACAATAAAAATCACTTTGAAATGAAAAACATGAATTATTTCTTTTTATAAAATTTTGTTTTGGAGACCAAATTCGAGATCAGAGAACGTGGAATAAATCATCAGCAATCCGAAATATTGGCCGGGGGCAGGGTTTTTCAAATTGTACTGAAATGGAATTAGGTATTCAAATTCCTAGAGAAAACTTTAGTAAAGTCTTCGTACGTCTTGAACATTCTTTCCCGGAGGAAAGGAACGAGTTTCTCTTCATTTTGATACTTTAGTTCAACCTTTCTTACTTTTGCTCATTTCAATAGTAAATTAAAAATTTTTGGTGGTCGGAAGGTGACAAATCCAAACTTTGAGTTAATATTAGCGACTCAAACCCACCCTTAGTTAAGTCTATTTTCCCATTTCAAGCGTAAAATTCGAAGATTCTCCAGACTTAATCCGAATTAGATCAAAATACCTACTGAAATCGGTGATTAATAAAACTCCTCATTTCGACAGTTCGTTCAGTTTTCTGAAGTCGAGGTGATTTTGTTCCTTATAATTGGGTAGAATTTGCATTTTGGAGCCCAGTTCGAGGTCAGATCAAAAATCTAATCCTAATAATTCAAAATAAGTGACCTAAGATATCCCTGTTTCGGTAGATTCAATGTTTCAAATTCAAGATGGTTTTGGATGCCTATATTCGAGAATACATCGTGGATTTTGGGCCCAATTCGAAAACGGATAAAGAATCTTATTTGAATTCATGAGACCAACGACAAAGAGACTCCCTGTTCTGGTACCCTGTTAAATTTTTTCAGCGAAGTTAAATACATTTCTTTGAAATGGTTAAATTTAAATTTTGGGGACCAAATTCTGGTCGGATCAAAATCTGAAGTTATGTTAGAAATCACTGATCTACAAAATTTCTAACCCAATCAGTGTTTTTAGCATTTTGATAACCCAACTTAAATGGGTGAAATTTAGATTAATGGCCAAAATTGCCATCGGATAGGAAAATCTGATTAAGATTTTGAAATGACAAATTCAAAAAACTTTATTCCGATGCCTATTAAAATTTTTTCGGAAGTCAATTTGACCCTTCTAAAGGGGTGAAATTTTGATTTCTGAGTCGATATTGAGATCGGATCGAAACTCTGATTAGGTTTTCGAAAGCAGGGACCTAAGAAACCCGCGTTATACCCTGCTCAATTTCTGAACTATGAAAAATTGGACTCTTCGGAAGGAGGGAAACTCAAGTTTGTGGTTCAAATTGAAGACAGACGAAAAATCAGATTGCATTTTTAGAATCAGCGAAGCAGAGAACTCTATTTCGAACCTTCGTTGGATATGTTTCCAATTAAAATTCAAATTTGAGAAAACGTTCCTGTCCCCCATTTTGGAGGAGAAAAAATTTTTCTACCCGAAAAGAAACTGGACCTCAGCTCTGGAAGATGCCCGTCTCTCCGACCTCGATCCAGTTTGGCAATACAAAAAAATCTATATGGGAATTTCATGCCACACTGTATGTAAGGGAGGAGCCTGGTTAAAATGTAGATATAGAGGCAAGTTCAGTTCGTCTTTTCAGCGTCTGGAGAACCTGAAGGACTCTCAAACTACTTTTGGAATGAGCTTTGTTGGACTTGGAATGCTCACGATTTTTGTCCATCTGGGCGTAGTAATATATACTTCTCGTTATCACACGGGGGGCCTCATATTTTTGGTTTTAGCACACGGTCCAGCGTTCTTAACTGAGGAAGACGGATGTTGGCAAATGTTTACTTTTTTAATACCTCCCTGATATATCGTGCCCATGTTTTTCTCGTTTCAGGGAGGGTATCAATAGTTGCTTTATTAAAGCAAGCTTTCATTACATTTTCACAGACCAAAATTTTAGCATCCTTTAACCATTTTTGCATAATTTTTAAAACTGTACTCGAAGGAACCACGTTTTGTGCCTGCTTTGCGTGCGAACAATCCTTGTTTTACTCATCGACTAAGAAATTGATAAAGACTAATGAACTCTGCTTCTTATTATAATGATTTGAACCCCTTGAAAACAACTATCTCGGTCCGTAAATATTGCTCAACCTCGTTAAATTTTTTTCTACAAATATTGAAACTGATCGGTGAGAGAAGTGATTTGCCCATCACAAATCCTACGATACTTAGAATAAGGATTACCCTAATTTGTCATAAAAATGATCTGTAAACGATGCCAGTCTGTGTACAAACTTAATTGCATTCAGGGAATTACCTACCCGATAGTAAGTATAGGCAAGGCGATACACGGTGGGATAAAAAATAAGCCCGAGTAGTGAAACGCTGTCTGAAACTGAAGCACAGACTCTTGTTGTATGATGATGTCTACAAACGCAACCAGCGAGCACAGAACGTAAACAGCCACCACGGTTCTGTATGTGGTCTTCATATCACACCAATTTTTTGCTTCCCAAGGGTGGACTACCGACAAATATCTCCAAACAGCCAATACTACTGTCATCCAAAGTGAGATGAAGCGTGCGAGGGCAAATAGTTCCACGATGCAAAACCGAACCGAGAATGAAAGGTGCCCAACGAGCCTTTCGGCCACCAGCCGGACAATGTAAGAGAGCAATAGAGCTAAGTCAGCAACAGCCAGCCAGGTCAACACAACATTAGTCGGCGAAGCCATATTCTTCCAGGTGAAAACAATTATGTTGATAATATTGAACACAGAGCCGACAATTCCAATGGCGAGGCACAAGTAGAAATGTACGTAGTTCTGGTAGAATGAGGAAAAAGAATTCAGTGCCGATGGGCAGGAGTCGTTCATTTCAAATATTTCATAAATTTCCTTGGCGATACTTGAACGTTCAGACCAGCGTTTTCAATCTGAAACAAATAATACGATTTCATAAACGGGTGGATAAAGTGAGTTTTTAAGAATAAGTTGCTGAAAATTCGACCATCGGAAATTCCAAACTGTCTCGGCATTATTTTACCGTCGCTTGGCATCAGTTATTTATGGATATATTTTTAGCGTGTAATAGCAATAAATTTGGATCATAAAATCCATGTACACGTGTAAGACACAAAAAGTTGTAGATCGGGTTTTTTTCCCTTTCTTTTCCCCTGAACTCTTATTACGAATGAGCCTTACCAGTAGGTACATAAATAATAATCTTGTCAAGAATTCTAGCCAAAATGATAGAGATAGCATAGCACGCTCTGTAAGAAAGTTTTTAAGCATAGCGTGAACATCTCTATTGGTCTAATTTCTGAAACTAGGCTAACTCTAAGCTAAGCTAGGCCTAAGCCTCTTCAACCATGTCCCTCAATGAACATACTCATCGGTTTTCAGTTCCATTCCAGTCATCATCTCTCATATGCTTCAACTCCGGTACTCAACTCTCTCATAGCTCAATTCCAGGGTACTCTACCCTCTCGTGCTTCAGGTGCCAGGTGCACTACTATCAGTGACCATTGCGTCTGTAGCTTCAACAACCAGTCCCAGGTGCTCTACCATCATTGATACTATCGCTGCAACATCTTCATGTTCAGTGGACATACAAACGTCGATTCTCTGTTTACTGCCGACTTTGTAGTATAGGTACATTTCCAATGACAAAATGATGAACTCTATAGTGTTCGGTGTACCTACGTAAGATGCAGTTGATATTTTAGTCAACAAGTATAAAATAGGTGGTCCGAAAGATCGTAAAACGAATTAGAGGAGGGAGGGGCAAAAGTACGCACTGGGGTAAGAGTCCTATTGTACTACATTGTAAACAATGTCATTTAAATATTCTTGTTGGCGCTGCATACCTGGTAACACTGTACACTTCCTGACGTAATTTTATTGTGATTGATTGAATGTGTGAAGAGAAATCACAAATAGTTGGTTGTCTATGGAATTGATGGAATTTTTAGTGGTTTTAGAAAATGTGATTCTATGTTTATTCTTCCTGGTAGATAATGTGAAGAATTTGAATATCGTTATGGTGAGGTAAGTATTTGATTTTAAATTTGAATTTATTTTATAATATAGGTTTATTATTTATCTAAAAGTACTTTTCCTCAGTAAGCAAGTTTGGGGCAAAAGTCCGCACTGGTGTATGGGGCAAAGATCCTATCTGTTCCATAAAAGTTTTACTGTGTTTTAAGTGGGCTGGCACTCTTTTTAGGAATCGCGAACGGAAAACTGAAAGGAAACCTTTAACAGCAGAATTATTAGAGGACGCCAAAAAGAGGCGAGCTGATGGTGAAGCCATAAGGGCGTTAGCAAGAAGCAATGGGGTGAAGGAATGTACACTGCGAAAATGACTGAAGGCGGGTGAGTTCAAGTTCAATAGACTAAAGTAAATTACCTGATGATAAATGAATATAAGGAATACTAGTAATAAATTTACGGTTTGCCATGTTGAACAGGTTCTGCTTCAAATGCATTGGTGCGTTTTAAACGTGTGTTTAGTAATGAGCAAGAGTATCTGCTTGTTAAGCATATCAAAGATTTAGATGAACGGTTTTATGGACTGTGTTTATTTCAAATTCGACAGTTGGCCTTTACTTTTGCCGAAATGAACAATATTGCACATCCCTTCAATCGAACAACTAAAATGTCTGGCATTGATTGGACACAGAGTTTTCGTCAACGTCATGGACTCAGTCTTCGTACACCTCAGAAAACATCAATGGCGCGCATAATGGGCTTTAACCGAGTTCAGGCAAGTTAGCTTTAGTCCATTTCGATCGCCTAGAAAATCTTGGATTTTAATTCGATTTCTCTTTTTCTCTAGGTTGATCACTTTTTTGACAATTTACTTCAGGTAATGGAGAAATATCATTTCACTCCTAACCAAATATGAAAAATGGATGAAAGTGGATTCTCAACAGTTCCAAATAAATCACCAAAAATGATCAGCAAGCTGGGAAAACGTGCTGTAGCAAAAGTATCAAGTGCTGAGAGGGGCACCCTGATCACTGTTGTCGGAGCTTGCAGCGCTGCAGGGTCATATGTGCCGCCTGTATTAATTTTTCCACGAAAAAGGTCAAAAGAAGAGCTCATGAATGGAGCACCTCCTGGCTCCATCATGTATGTGTCAGATACAGGGTTCATGCAGACTCATTTATTCATACAATGGCTACAGCACTTTCAAAAAAACGTCCATGCTTCTAAAGAAAACCAAATTTTGTTAACATTAGATAATCATGCATCCTACGTTACGCTAGCAGGTGTTGAGAACTGTCGAGCCAATAACATTCATTTATTAACAATTCCACCCCATTCCAGCCAACGTATGCAGCCTTCAGACCGGGATCCTTTTTCATTCTTAAAAACAATTTTCTCCCGTTACTGTGATGAATGGCTTACAACACACCCAGGCCGCATTATAACTGCTTTTCAAATTGCTGAGATTTTTGGTCAAGCCTACCTTCTGTCAGCCACTATGAATTCGGCAATCAAAGCATTTGAAAACTGTGGCATTTATCCCTATAATAGGAATGCTTTTCAAGAAGTAGACTTTTTACCATCAATAGTTACCGACCAAGAAGGAGAGGAGCCTGTAGCCATTTCTCTCCTACCCAAACCAGTTGCCAACAGTGAGAAAGATGAACTTACAACTGATAGACCAACAGATTTAGGCGAATTTTTTGGCCCTTCTACATCTCATGATGCAGATTTGAGAGATGATGTGTCCCAATATAGTCATATTGCTGGTAAAAGCAATGTTCAACAAGGCAACACTGTTTCGACACCCGAGGTACACAGTGTGGCCTCAATGACCATTAATGAAGACGGAAATGTTATGAAGCCCCCAACTGCAAAAAAGTGGACTCTTCCTGTAGATATTATATTATGCCGCTGCCAAAAATGAAAGTAAGTTTCTTAATATTGGGAATCTAGGGGCCTGGAAATATTATATTAACTGAACATGTTTCATTTCAAGAAAAAAGACAAAGAAAGAGACGCGGCTTGATCAACTATTCTCACATCCAGTCCGCATAAAAACATACTGGAATCTGCAATTGCGACCTCTGCGAAAAAACACGTGCATCTAAATCTAAACCTGCACCCTCTGTGAAACAAAACCTCTTTTTCTCAAGAAAGCCAAAGGAGCCTAATCCAGTAGATGATGCTGACTGCATTGTCTGCCAAGGTCCGTACCGCCACAGTAAGGGGCGAGAAATTTGGATCCAATGCAATATTTGTAGTGGTTGAGCTCACAAACTGTGTACGGACTATTCTGGAATAGGTTTCTATGTATGTGATAGCCAGTGTCAGACCACAATGAATACAATACCGGATCACCCACTGTTGTTCCCTTCTTAAATTTGCACATTTTGTACAACACACGTTTAGCTTGTAGGCGACATCTGAACACATTCACTTCAAACCGCTGTAGCTCGGCGACTATGCACGCAAGCGCGCTAGTTTTGGTCTCTTTCAATTGGAAATTGAATAGACTTTACTTTAGTTCGGTCGCGCTCCGCTAGATTGTGCATGTAGTCCGTACGGAGGGTCGCACAATGACTTTTGGATCGCTGTTTAAGGTATCACCCAGTTGGAGGTTCTAGTGAATAGAAATGATAATTTTCATAAATTTCGCATCACCTCGCTTTTTTTTCTTTGTCAATTTTACTTGTTCCATGAAATGATTTCTTTTCTTCTTGAGTTGAATCTATGTACCTATTTGCATATTCATTTAGATAAAAGTTTTTTCCCCTAAGATTTTATGCTTAATTTAATTTTTAATTTATTTTACAATAAGTAGGTAATCTACGAGTATGTTTTTTCTTGAATGAAAAGTGTTTGCATGATTGAGTCAGCCCATTTCAACATTTGTTGCCAAAATGTGAAAATAGCCAAGTCAAACGCTAGAATGGCAAAACTTTTTTTATTGCTTTGATGAAAAAAAAAACACGAAATCTTGTACAATATTGAATCTGCGTTTTCATCCTAAGTAAGCAAAATATGAAGAAGGGGACCCTCTTTTTTTGGCTTGTGTGGTAATTATTTGCTTTGAGTCCGAATTTTCAACTAGGAATTCAGTAACTCTTTCTATTTTTTAGTATAGTACATATTTCTCGAATAGGAAAGAAGGTTCAGGTACGACATATTCTTCTACGTTCTTATAGCGATATAAAGACATATTGTTTAACACAATTTTTGCCCCCCCCCCCAATCCCCAAACCCTCGAAAACATTACAATGTATGATGTTTTCTTACTTGAAACCGAGATAAAAAGTTCTTGTAGTAACGGAGCCGCTGTAGCTTAATGATTTATATCAATTGCATTGGGACTTACGTGTGTACTTTGTACTTTCACTGTGAACGATGATGTTGAAATCTTATCATTGGCATACTTGAGCACATGAATATCAGCACGAAAAAAAAAAAACGGTACTATTCACTAGTTGGTTTTCAGTATGTTCTCAGATGGTGTATTGCAGTTAAGCTTTAGTATTCATAATGATTAATGAAATTTCTTTCGAAAATCGAATGATGATTAGTTGGATACATTTTTATTTCTACGGGGTGGAGTTTTGATATCAGTACTTATCTGTATCTAGCTCTTCACCAAAAATGAGTCACATGGGTATATATGATGATGTGTGATAACTGGTAGCAAATAGATCAAAAAATTGATTTCCTTCGTGCTTTCTCATCGCTAATTTAAGACAAATTACTCATGTTACAATTCCAATGTGAATAATATATTTAAGAAAATAAAAACGTATCTTAGGGGATGTCGAGGAATTGTGCGTACCTAAGCGAAAATTGTTATTGTGATCCCCCAAATAAGTTAGGAAGTTACAGTTTACAGCAAATAATAGCCACATCTATTTAATATTTCGGGTGAAAGTTTCATTAATTTTGGTTTTTATTTTATAGAGTTATGCGCAAATTAGTAAAAAAGAAAATCATTTGCGCACACAACGCACATCCCCGGTGATTTTCACCCCCTTCCCAACACCCGTAAGAAAGGTAATGTGTTTTTGGAATGCAGAATTAGATTTGACTTTTACTATTTTTCCATTTGTAAATAGCATTCCGAATCATGGTTACAAAATTAGGTGCTTTGATTTCGATCAATCATCAGCAATTGACATTTTGTAATAAATTTCTAGATATTCATAAAACATTTTCTATATTTAATATAATATTCGTATTTCGCGAATAGGAAATAAGATTCAGGTACCACATAGTCTTCGGCGTTCTTAAGGTAATATGAATTCATATTGGTTCATTCTTTCTTTATTCTTTCTGTATATGGCTTCTTGTCAACAGCCTTACAGCCACCGGTCACTGACGCGATGCTCGAAAGGGTAGTTCCTGTGGCCGGGGGTGCGGTGTCATAGGGGCCACTTTGGCATGCGTGCATCGCCATACGTCCCACCACACATAGTTAAGAAGTATAGTAAGCGGAAAATAAATAGTAACAAACCTTGTATAAAAAAAAAAAAAAAAATAAAACAACATTCATCTCTTAATTTTGTTTCGCATATTGCGGATGGTTGGTACATAAGCTCAGTTTTGAAGAATATGTTCTTTAATTTTTAAGCTCTCGTTAAGAAAATATGCAGAGCTTGTTTTTCTCAAAAATACTCGACGCGTATGCTGGGTCGGAACTTTCAGGGATGAATTATTAGGTAGCATGGGCGTCCGCAAAATTTTTTGATGAGTTAGCTAGAGAAAATGCTGACGACCATACTTTAACCCTGATTTTTGTATTTGAATTGAGATTAGTGAATAGTTAGTGCTAATTACTCAATTTTTCGAGATGAATTCGAATCTGTTGTCAAATTTGAGCTAGAATCATTTTTTGACCCATTTCGACCACATTATCAGATTTACCTCGAGAACGAAGCGTCAACGCCGAATTTTAACACTGAATTCGAACTCGGCGTAAAAAATTGAGTTAAAAACAGTCTTCAGTTCAAAATTTTTGATGTTTCAAATTTTGAAAATTTCTCCATATTATACATCATGTCTTTTTTGGGGCGAAAAAATTTTCGGAGAGCTTCGGCGTCGGCGCTGGTGCTAATTACTCAATTTTTTGAGACGAATTTGAATCCGTTGTCAAATTTGAGGTTGACTCATTTTTTGACCCATTTCGACCACATGTTCGAGCCTATCTCGGGAACGGAGCGTGTCACCGCCAAATTTGCACACCGTGACTTCGTGGGTCCAGTACACGAGATCACGAGGGTCGTGACTTCGTGAGTCCGATACACGAGATCACGGGGGTTGTGATTTTGTGCGTCCGGTACACGAGACCACGGGGGTCGTGACTTCGTGGGTTCGGTACACGAGATCACGGTGTGCAAATTTGGCGGTGACGCTCCGTTCCCGAGATATA
This sequence comes from Acanthococcus lagerstroemiae, assembly GCA_031841125.1. Classification (NCBI taxonomy): domain Eukaryota; kingdom Metazoa; phylum Arthropoda; class Insecta; order Hemiptera; family Eriococcidae; genus Acanthococcus; species Acanthococcus lagerstroemiae. The sequence goes on from CM063112.1 coordinate 47,100,159, forward strand.
GGCTCGGAAATGTGGTCGAAGTGGGTCAAAAGATGAGTCTACCTCAAATTTGACAACGGATTCAAATTCGTCTCGAAAAATTGAGTTATTAGCACCGGCGCCGACGCCGAAGCTCTACGAAAATTTTTTCGTCCTAAAAAAGACATGATGTATATGGGTATGGAGAAATTTTCAAAATTTGAAACATCAAAAATTTTAAACTGAAGACTATTTTTAACTGAATTTTTTACGCTAAGTTCGAATTCAGTGTTCAAATTTGGCGGTGACGCTCCGTTCCCGAGGTGAATTCGATAGTGATTTCGTGGGTCTGGAACACGAGATCCCGAGGGTCGTGACTTCGTGTGACCGGTACACGAGATCACGACCCGAATCTGGCGTGACTGCATCATGTACCGATGGTACTGCGCCGAGCTCACGGGGGCCGTGACTTCGTGGGTCCGGGTGCGAATTACTCTATTTTTCGAGACGAATTGGAATCCATTGTTAAATTTGAGCTAGACTCATGTTTTAACCCATTTCGACCACATTTTCTAGCCTATCTGAGGAACGGAGCGTCACCGCCAAAATTTGGACACTAAATTCGAACACAGCGTGAAAAATTGAGTGAGAAACCGTCATTTTCGAATTTATCTCGAGAACGAAACGTCACTGCCAAGTTTGAACACTGGATTCCAACTCAGCGTAAAAGATTGAGTAAAAAACTGCCTTTAATTCAAATTTTTTTGATTTTTCAAATTTTGAAAATTTCTCCATATACTCGTACATAATGTCTTTTCTGGAACGAAAAAATTTTCGGAGAGCTTCGGCTTCGCCGCTAGTGCTAATTATTTAATTTCTCGAGACGAATTGGAATCCGTTGTCAAATTTGAGCTAGACTCATATTTTGACCCATTTCGAAAACATTTTCGAATTTATCTCGGGAACGAAGCGTTGCCGCCAAATGTGAACACTGAATTCGAACTCAGCGTGAAAAATTGAGCTGAAAACAGTCTTTAGATCAAAATTTTTGATGTTTCAAACTTTGAAAATTTCTCCATACTATTATACATTATGTCGTTTTTGGGGCGAAAAAATTTTCGGAGAGCGTCGGCGTGGGCGCTGGTGCTAATTACTCAATTTTTCGAGACAAATTCGAATCCGTGTTCATGGCCGCCGGCAAAATTTTTTGATGAGGTAGCAAGAGAAAATGCTGACGACCATAATTTAACCTTGAGTTTTGTATTTGAACTGAGATTAGTGAATAGTTAGATGGGCATGAGTCTCCGGCTGATAACTGAAAAAACGTACATGCGCAGTCCCTATATGTTGACGAATGTTAATAAACGTATTATTGGACGACTTAATTACATGAATCACAAATATCCCTAATTATGCAAAAAAAAAAAAATAATAATAATAATAATAATAAAAGCTCATGAGGTAGCGGTTGCTACCTCCGCTACCCTCTGCGGGCGCCCATGTTAGGTAAAGGCGGATTCCAGGGCTCGGGTTGAGAGCAAAAATTAGACAAGAGATAGTAATCAGGAAAGAACTATGCAACAATTTGTCTCCATACTTGAGGGCTGCCCTGGTGTTTTTTCCCCTGTAATTTCATCGCTTGCTTTGATTCGCAGTACGTTCCTGGTTGCTGCATACGCATTACAGTTGAACAGAATGTGGCAGGTTTCGCGAAACTGACAACTCATGAAGTAATACACGAGGAAGTTCGAAGCCGCATCAAGTAGAAAGAGCGTTCTACATAATGGTAGAAGTATGACGAAACAGTTCGAGTTTGGTGTTACACCGTAATCCTCTGTTAGATGACTGATGACCATGATGTCGTAAACTACATACGGCATTGTCACAATTAGAAAGAGGAAAAGGACTATCAACAGCATTCGCGTTGTACGGTTCATCTGATTCTCTGTATCCAAGTCTTTCGCATTCTGATGGACGAAGCTCGTCCTCAGCTTTCGTCTGCCTTGTTTTCTCTTCCATAGCGCGTACACTTGTCTGAAACCCGATATATATAATCAACCCTTTGGTTTTAGATTCACTTTCTTGCTGAACAAATACTAATTTTGGTCGGTGGGTTGGCTAAAGCTGTTGTACGGGGGATGGTCCTTACCATGTGGCATCATTAGACACAGTGTATGCCGGAGAACGGCTTAGAAACGTACCTTGTCGTCGGGTGTGGGACAAAACTAGTTCAGATTAAGGTTTTTATAACTAGGAGGTTGATTCACCTCGAATGCACCTCTTCATAATTTCTTCCGCCTTACAGCGCCCCCAGTTCACTTTAAAAAAAAAGGGGGGCCGAGAGAGGGAAGAAGCGGCGTCCACCTTTCAAAACGCGGGCGTTGAGCCGCTTACACCGGAGAACCTGGCCCCGATCATACCAAAGAGCAGAGCGGGATGGGATCAGGCAGCTGCCTTTGTCAAGAAGACGTTTGGCCGCAAGATGGAACTGGAGTTGCAGAGACAAAGGCAGCGGACACAGCACCCTATGCAGGTACTCGCCATCCCACCATCGACGACGACGACGACGATGTCAACGAGAACGACAACGACGATGTCGCAGCCGCCATCAACCGACAAAGAAGACGATCCAGCGCAACTAGCGAAGATGAAGAATAAGACGCCGTAGATCCGCCGCCGTGAAGGAGGCGACAGGAGAAATGGGGGTAGCGGGAGCTACCTCAAAGCGATCCCCCTATTCTGACGCAGGCCCATTCGGCGCGTTTCCGGAACAGGGGGTGCGGTGCCGCGGGGCCAATTATGCGTGCGTCGCCATACGCCGCTCTATCATCGATGGGTAAGGATTGAAAAAAGCATTATTCTTAATAGCCCGGTGTGCTAATTCAAATTCAGTGACCATTCGGACTTCCCAATCCGGTGGCGCGCTGGCATGCTGGTATTGGGTCTTCCTCTCTTGCCGCATTCAACGAAATGATGCTTATCAGTTAAATGTAGGATAGTATTCGTACATATCGTTGCCCGGGAAGAACAGTGACACAATTCCATGAAACTAGTTTTGAGGAAACATGGAAAAACGGAAACAAAAAAGTTTCATGAAGTACTATTTGAATAAAAATTACCCTACAGGACTGAATCATACGTCAATCTGTGTGTTAGTATTGTGTGTGAACGTATACACCAGACAAAAAAAAAAAAATAGTATATATATTACATACCAAGACTCATTTGTGGCTCTTGTTGCGGAAGATACTTTTTAGACTACTTGATCAGAAGCGGCAATGTTTTTCGCTGACATGGTCAGTATTTTTTTGAAATCTATGTATTTATTTAAATTATTGACAGGTGATTTTTCTATGCGTAATAATTCAAAAATTTAATTTGCTCAGTGAATTACTACAAAGTACAGTATCACAGTCTTGTCTTCAGTTTGTTCAAACAGCATACACAGGTAGTGGCCAGCAAAAACGTAACGACGGTTAACAACGAACGGTAACAGCTGTACTACGTCGTGAATATTTAAATACGTTCTTAAGTCGCTATTGCATAATGCACTCTGTGGCCGAGTGGTTAGAGACGATCGCTACATTTCAGTCAAATGTTTCAATGGAGGCGGGTGTTCGATTCCCGATACGAAATTACTGGCCGGCAATTTTTTCATGTAGAAACACTTTACATTGAGGGACGTTTTTACATGCAGGTTTCGATAGCCCTCGCTGCATGAATGATAGACACTTCTTGTCGTCCCTAAAACACCAACGTAAACATTGCCTTTCTGATCAAGTAGTCCAAAAACAAACGAACAACAACATAGCTGTGTAGTTGACTTTAACCCTGTAATAACTCCCCTTTTTCAGTTAGGTCATTGTTCACGTAGAAAAAATAAAAAAAATAAAATAAAAAGGAATATATAGTTAGATTATTGTTGACAAAATAAGACCCGTTCTTTCTCTTTGTAGGAAACAGTTTTTTTGACTTATTGGATGTGTACTATCTGCAAATGTACAAATTTGCAGTTGTGTCACTGTTCTTCCCGGGCAGCGAATAAAGAACAGTGCTGTATTTTCAAATGGAGAAGCGTGATTTTTATTTCGTCATCAATGCGTCAGAGATTTTTTTCCAGGGTGAATTCAAACAAAAATCGCTGACTTATAGTTAAAGCAAAACTTATATAATATATATATATTTTTTAATTGTAGAAATTGAGTTGAGAGCTGTTTGAAAATCAGGTTTTTAAATTAATATGTATGATGGATCCTGGCATCACCTAACATTGATAAGATTGTCAGAAACATCCGCCAGATGTCGCTACTTTTTTGTTGAATTTTAGGAAGTTCGAATTTAAGTTACTACCCTGTTTAAGTGAAACAACTTCCTGGTTACAAAAACCTTTGGTTCAGCTATTATAATAGACTTGTATGTTGTATCCAGAATTGTCTCTCGATTTTTTCGAAAGTAGCTAAGTACCCTGTCCTTGGTTTCCTTCATACATCATCTATAACCTGAATCCATGAGTTCGCCCACAGTAAAGGGAATGCTAGGATCAGGTTTTGGAATGTGTTCAAACGCATTGCAAGATTTTTATGGTCCGCAGTGGATGTGAAGTGGATCATGATGGGGGATCACGTATAAAAAAACTAATTTTCCATACGAATAAACGCGTGTGCAAACTGGTTATCACTGGAGCAAAGGAAAATATCATTTTTCGCCTCTTTATATGAGAAAGGAAAACGGTTTTACCTCCCTAAAAAACTGGAACAAAGTTTTTCAAGAAAACGTTTCTCTTTTCTCGGGGAAGGAATCGAGGGTTTTCTACTCAGGAAAAGAGAAAAAATTTTCTCCTTCCTTTCCTTCGAGAAGAAGAATTTCTTGAACTTCTGTTCATCGAGGAAAAGGAAGAATTTGTCTTCCTTCATCAGGGAAAAGAATGTGTTTCTTATTTTCCAAATTTCTCTCATTTGTCGAAATAAATTAAGAAATACGTTCTTCTTATCGCGAGAAAAGGAAAATACAATTTTTTCTCTGCAGTTTTAGGACAGCTATGGTTATAATTCCCACCTCTTTTTTCCACGAAATAAAAAAAGAAAAAAGCGATTCTTCTTCTTTTTTCCTGAGGAAATAAACGAGTTTCACTTCACATTGATACTTAGTTCGCCTCTTGTCTTAACTTTTTAGATTTTGAGGGTGGGAAATTTGACCAAATTGGGAATTTAATAGAAAATCTATAAATTATTAGCGACTCAAACCATTCTAAGTCAATTTTTCCCGTCTCAAGTGCGAAATTCGCAGATTCTGCAGCCTTAATCCGAATCGGATTGAAAAACAGAAATCGGTTACTAAAAAACCCCTATTTTCGATAGTATATTTATTAATATTTCTAAAAGTCGAATTAATTTTGTTCCTTATAATTGGGCAGAATTTGCATTTGAAGGCCAGACTTGGGTTCGGATCCAACGTCTAATGCTAATAATTCAAAATTAGTAACCTAAAATGTCCATGTTTCGGGATTACGTTTTTCAAAATTTAGTTGGTTTTGCCCATATTCGAGAGTAAATTATGGATTTTGGGCCCAATTAGGGAACCGATCAAAAATCGTATTTACATTCTTGAGACCAGCGACCCAAAAACTCCCCACTCTGGTACCTTGTTCAATTTTTTCAGAAAAGTCAAATACACTCATCTGAAAGGGTTAAATTCAAAATTTTGGTGCCTAAAACTTATGGTTAGATCAAAATCTCACGAGATAAGTGAACTCTACTAATGCATGCTTTTCTTCTTTTTTCACGGAACGAAATTTGAGTGTGGTTTGACCATTTTTGCGTAGTTTTAAAACTGTACTGAAGAGAGGCACGTTTGTCACTGTTTTGCGTGCAAAAATTCTTGGTTTCGCGCAGAGCCTTAAAAAATTGTTATTCTTGACCGTGAATTATTCAGACTAAGAAGCAATGAAATAAACATTTTCAAAACTAAGATTTGGCTCCATAATAATTGGAAACCCTTAAGAACAACTGTTCCCCCTTTTGGATATTGCTCACAGTCATTCGATTTTTTTCTTCTAGAATCATTAAAACTGATTGGGGGGAGGGAATCATTGAAACTGATTGGGGGGGGGGTTGCCCCATCACAAATTCAATGGATGTAAAAGAAGGACCATCCTAATGTAAGAACGGCCTATGAACGATGCTACACATATTCTATGCATAAATTTAATCGTATTCAGTGGGTTACCTACCCGAAAGTAAAGACAGGCAAGGCGATGGCTGGAATCAAATGGTGACTCCAAATGCCAATATACTTTCTGAACGCGGCTTGAAATTCAAGCGACATATTTATCTTCACAATGGCATTTACTAAGTCAACCAGCGAGCACAGAACGTAAACTGCCACTACGGTTCTATATGTGGTCTTCATAGTACACCAATGTCGTGATCTCCAAGGGTGGAATACTGCCAAATATCTCCAGAAGGCCAATACTGTAGTCATCCAAAGTGAGATGAAGCTTGCGAGCTGGTATACTTTTCCGATCAGAAACGAAAAACACATGTACGACGATGAACCCTCAAACATCGTGGTGGGAATGTAAGAGAGCAGTACAGCTAAGTCAGCAACAGCTAACCAGGTCAGCACGACGTTAGTCGACGAAGCCATATTCTTCTGGGTGAAAACAATTATGTTGATAATATTGAACACAGAGCCGACAATGCAGATGAGGAAGCACAAGTACACATGTACATAGATTCGATAGAATGAGGAAAAAGAAACCAGCGCCGAGTGGCAGGTGTTATCCATTCCAAATATTTCATAAAATTCCTTGGCGATACTCAAGCGTTCAGACCAGACGAAACGTTTTCATTCTGAAACAAATTGATTTATTATTTCTCATTAGCCTATTTACAACATTATTGTTTAGCCTAATTCTGGGCGTACGTCTACTTCAACCGAGTCAATTCGGTTCGGTCCTGCGCTACCCTGCTACATTGCCTATTTCTCCCCAGGAAACTTAGGATATTGTCTTCCCATTTCGCCTTCTGCCTTCCAGGCTGTCTCTTACCCTCTAGATCCCAGGCCAAAAGAACATATCCCCACCTTTCATCGTTAACTCTCGTAATGTGGCCGGCCCATGACCATTTAAGTTTTCTAGATTCGCAGACGACATTTGGTATAGTTTTTTCTTCAGGATAGAGTTTCTGATTTTCTGTATTTTTGTAACCCCCAGAATTGAGCGAATCATTGCATTCTGCGTTGAATTTAGTTTGGTTCAGAGTCTATTTATTCAGAGTCCATATTTGTGCACCGTACGTTAAAACTAGACGAATGCATTTGTTAAGTGGTTTTTGTAGGGCTTTTTGAGTATGTATAATTCGGGGGACCAGTACTTATTCCACGCTGCTGGTTTTCTCGTGTTAATTTCGTTCTCGATGCCCCGTTCTAAAGAAATCAATTGGCCTAAATATCTGCTACATATACGTAATGTATATTCTGCATGTTCAGTTGACGTTGATAGAGTTCTGTCGTTCAAAAAGTTGAGGGTATATCGATACATGGTATCGAAGTTGATTAGATATTAAAAACAAAAAATTAACGTTGATTCTATACAATACAGATAGTCATTCGGTAACTTCCCATGCCATATTCCCCGTTGAATATGCGGGAATTGCTAAGATTGTACGTTGATTGGCTAAACGATTTCTCCGTTTCGTATACATTTCGATTTATTTGGTACAAACTGGCGGAATAGAGAAAAACTTTGTCTCCATTCTTCAGACAGAGAGAGCTCAAACGGGTCAATAAAAATATGTATTTCTTTGTTAACATGTAATTTGATTAAGAATTCGAAAAGTTTTCGTTTACTATGCTCGCGACTAGGATATTAGTATTTTAACATTTTTTTCTGTGACCTCCCTTCAACCCAAAAAATGGCTAGATACTCGTAGCTATGATATATTCGACTTCGACAAGTTGTAAGTATTTTGTGAGAAATCTAAATTTTGGGACATTAATTTGATATCAGAATTCTGGAAAATAAAGCATCTTATAGAGTTTTGAATTTATTACACTACGTTTTAGTCAGTATAGTAGTATGACCACTAGTACCAATTATAAATTTTCTATTCACGTGAAAGTCACCGAACTAAAACTTTTGTGTAATACGAAAAATCACCAGCGCCAAATTTTGGCTGGAAGTGTCAGCTAGCCTTTCGTCTATAATCGATGAAAATGTTGGCAAAATGTTGACATAAGTATGTATTTCAGAAACCATAATTTCCACACTTCAAAATGAAACATGATAGTGACATCTAAACTTTGTGACAACACATTCAACTTTTCAAAATCGACGTCGCCACAGATGTTCCTTCTTAACGACTAATTAAACTCAAAAATTACAGTGTCAAGTCACATTCAATCAAAAATTGCACTGACAATAGGTGTTACAGTCGCTGTCTCACTGTGCATATAGAAAATGTCAAATTACAGGGCGAAAGTTGCGTCAAAATTAGTAATAATCATTCTGGAAAAATCGATTTTACTATAGAAAATCAATTTTTGTATGATGTTGAAAAGAATCGAAATTACATGAATCCCATTCGACGCCTGTTAGTGTGTAATTTCATCACAATAAAAAATCAAACTCCCATGCAAACAGACCGACTGTCAAACTATTGATGTCAAATTAACTTCGATTATTTGGTATCGATGATGTCTATTGTACTCTTCGACCTTAAGTCGCCCTTGATCTTATGCATTGTAATGGTTTTGTGTGTGCTGACTGCCCTACAGTTTGCCAAGGGGCTGAACGTAGCTGTTTCTAATATCTTAGGAGTGATCATCTTTCATTAAATTCTGACCCGGCCCCGGCGTGTATATTGCCTTCTTAATACATATTTTCACTTCTGAATTTTCTACATTTACATTATCCTTTCCTCAAAACGCTTATATGGCCTCTTTCTCTAAGAATTTGTAAATTCATCAGTACCTCAACAAGGCAGTTTATATTTATGTCGATCAATATGCAACCCACGAGTAAACATTAAAATATATGAAGTTTTCTTACCTCGAGACCGATATAAAGTACTTGGAGTAACGGAGTCGCTGTAATAGCTTAATCATTTAGTACATACTTCAATTGCATAAGTAGTTATTCATGTAATTTCACTATGATCGAACAATATGTTGAAATCGTATCACCGGCATTCCTCAACACATGAATATTAGCGCGAAAAAACGGCAGGTACCGTTTTACTGCGTATGGTCTTCGATAAGTTCTCAGATGGTGGATTGCATTCAGTCAAGTTTTAGTACTTATTCATAATAAAATTTGTTTTGAAAATCGAATGATGATCAGTTGGCTACGTTTATTTATACGGGGTGGGGTTTTCATATCAGTACTTAATCTGATTATGGTCCAATATATTTAAATTATCTAACTCTTCACCAACACTGTACGTGCTTCAAAAATGAGTCACATGGGTATAGGGAAAAAAGTGATATCGAAGTGGAGGACAGATTGTCCCAACTGATGTGTAATAAACGGCAGCAAATGAACCATAAGACTGATACTCTTCGTGCTTTCTCACAGCTAATATAAAACGAATTACTTTTATGTTGTATAGTTTCCAGTGTAAATAAGTTTAGGAAAATAAAGACAGGTGCATTTTCTCGGCACCCTCACCCCCGCCAATGGATTTGAAATATATGCCATTCGTTTGTGCTACGTTTGTGCTGGTTTGTGCAGAAAACTCCGTCGTTTGTATTGCCCCCTTTCCAGAGATATTTGCGAAAACTTTTGGAGGTGCTGTAGAAACGGGAGTACCCTCACATTCACCTATGGAAATACGCGGGGCATATTAGCAGGTAAAGAAAGAGAACATGAGAAAGGAAAGTGCATGAATGGGTGACATACGGGAGGAAAAGATCGGTGAGAAGGCCAGTGACGCGTTGGTGCCATGAATTCGAAAAAGAAGTAAGGCTACTGTGGCGAAGGGAAGCGGCCAACCGGAGAAAATGGAGAGACGTCGGAGAGGCCCATGCCAAAAAATGGGGCGAAGCGATACCACGGAGAGAGAAAACCTACCCCCTGACTCAACCATGATAGATAATAAGAGCGGAAAATAACTATATCGTCGGCTTATAATAAATAGATAAATAATACTATGGGTGTCCTCGCGCTCCATTTTAACTCGACCCTCACCGACTCGCTCTGCGACCTGCAGTATCCCCCATAATCTAGTGCCCTAGGCACGTGTCTATGTTGCCTATATGCATATACGGCTTTGGACGTCACAGTATATCGTAAGTGTATCTTACCCTACATCAAAATTTTTTTAATGGAAATTATATGAAAACAACTCAGCGCTACATCATCCAAGAGCTCTCTCATCCACCAAAGACCCCCCCCCTGGGATGGGCTACCCTCTGCCAATCCCCACCACAGCTGTCCTCCTCCATCACAGTCACTTTCCCCCACCATGCTCCTCTTCTCTCACCGCGAGCAGCTTCCCCTCGCCCATGCCCCCTCCTCCAGGAGCCCCACTCCACGAGGAGCCTCGCCCCTGGGGTAGTTTGTATTCGGTTAGGTATGTCATGTCCTCGTCGGACAGGCGCCGCTTAGTTTCGATGCTCCCTGTTTGAATGCGTTTCAACGGAAAAAAGCGCATGTATATAAGAGCGACGAACTCTGTCGCGCACATCACAGGCATTTTACAATGGCGCAGGATAAAAAACGTGTAAGCTTTAATGAGAAGGTTGCTGTTTGTTGGATTGAGTTTGATAGAGAGGAGCGGGCATCAATTTGGGTACAGGCGGCTAGAGATCGTGTGCGTTTCCGGCGTAGAATTCGAAATGTTGAAAATATTTTATCGCCTATTCTTGATCCAAACCATAGGTGTAATATCTACTACAGGCACTTTGCCACACCACTCATAAATGTTAGAAAAACATCTATATAAGTAGGGGGTATGAATTATCTCCACCATTCTGTCATAGAATTCTGGAGCAATATGGACGTGTTCATTGTTGATTTCCAGGCGTTCAAATCGCTTGATAACCAATTTATCATCAAAGAACTAGCGATACTCAAGTATAATGATGAGAGTAACGCAATAGGTTTCATATTCAAACCGCCTTGTCCTTACACACAGTTATGCCCTGTAATGAAAAAAAGAGTCAGTTTTCTTTCTAATCATATACACGGGCTTCCCTGGAGTTTAGGGACAATCGAGTACAGGCACGTCGAGGCTTTATTAAGACTCAATTTATTGAAACAGGCGGCTGTGGTTCTCGTGAAGGGTGCTGAACGGGTAAAATATCTTTCGAGGGTGTTAGAAGGTAAAGTACGGGTTGAGGATTTAGATATTTATATTAGGGGCAAAATTGATACAGACAACGCATGTAAGGCGCACTTGTTTAACCGTCAACGTTGTGCCCTAGCAAAAGTATATGCCTACAAAAAGCACCTGAAGAATCATGGTTATAAATAGGGCGGAGGCTGTCTGAGAGAATCACTCACGCATTTGGCTTATTACCAGAAGGATATATTATTTGATATCTGCTAATAATCTCTGCGATGACTTCTACTGAAAATAGCTCTTTTCAGAGCTCGCCTACACTGCTTGATTTATCCATAAATGCTTACTTCGCCGGCCTTAACAGTATGTACGATATTAGCGGGTTCCCTCCACTCTTGGAGAACTGGTTAAAAAATAAATGGCTTAATATGACACCTAAAGACATTCTAGCTTGGTCAAAATCTAAAGTCCGCGATAATAATAACATTAAAAATTCCTATAACGACACGCTCGAAACGTTAGCAAACAGACCCCTAAATATCCGATTTTATATCTCTTTGCAGGAAAGCGACTATTCTCGCGAGCAGGTTATACACCAAGGTCCTAATAAGCTGATTCATAAATATGTTACTGTATGGTGGCATACACCCGACAATAAAGATTACAATGAAGGGGGTATTGGCCAAATTAGTTATATGTGTCAAGAATGCGCGGAAAAATACATAGAATTTTTGAAAACTCAGGAATCTATAAGAGTGTTTGGTACTCGTGAACTTTACACAAAGACTGTAACAGATTTCCAACTGATCTCCGATTATTATCTGAAGCCCGACTATGCGACCCGATATTACTGCAGATCCTGCAAGTTGAAACCTTTGATCTCTATTAGTAAGGGTACAACTTATAACAGACGTGTCATAAGTAGGAAAACATCGGTGAAATACTTCCGACTACCATCGGGTAGAATAGAGGCACTAACTTTCGGGGACTAAAAAATTATAAATAGCACCCAAATCAGGTCAAATTATCATTTATCTTCTGACTGTCTTTGCGATCGGACGATATGGATTCACCTTGTCTGTGTTAAACAAAATCGTTCTTATCAGAACGGCTCACCGTTTGTGAAAATTCAAAACTTGAGAGAAGGTGTGTTTTATACAGTGAAAGAGGTATTCTCATTCGCGAGTAAGTGGAATGGTAAGATTCTGTGGGCATGTGTTTTAGATGATGTGAAAATCGTGCTACCACCGCGCATTGTTAAAGAGTTCACCGATGAGCAGAAGTTGGCTGAGTTTCGGGAGTCTGTACATTTTTTAATGTACACAGGTATGAAAAAGGTAGAGAAGGGTGGATATGAATTTCCCGAAGTTATTTTCCCCCAGGCTACTCACGGTGGGTGTTTCTGCTTTGACCTCTGCCAAGAATGTAAGTGTCGATTTTTCACGATTAAATATACCGAACCTTGTGTGTGTCTAATGAATTACGGGGAGGTTCAGAACATGGCCAACTATGAAGCAAAAAGTAAATATCTAGCTGAGCGAGAGGCTAGTGAAGATGTTTGCGGGTAAGGGTAGACAAAAAACTATATATAGGAGGTAAGTTTAGTTAAAAATAAGTTCATTTGCATTCAGAGCGACAATGGGTGACAATATCATTGAGAGTGTCGAGTATTACGATTACAGGCCTCCTGTATCCGAAAATTTTAACGATTTAGGAACAGAGTTTCCTATAATTGTTTATAATGAGGACATAGTGACCCGGCCTTGTAAGAGTTTACTAGTAATCAGTGGTAAAGTGACGTTGAGGCAAATAAAAACTGATTTTAAAAATGATAAAAATGCCGTAGAGGCAGATATTATGGAGAGTGTTACAGATTATAAACCTGAAGATTTTCGTCTTCTTAATAATGGTATCTTGAGATTTATCGAACGGATTGACTACTATATAGGGGATAATAAGGTAGACAGTATAAGAAAACCAGGGATTTCTACAACAATGAAGGGTCTAGCGTGTTTTGAAAATGATTTAAAGTACAGTAATACGGGTTGGTCTGTCAAAAATCAGGAGAGCGTGATGAATGAGCAGGGTTACTTTTCAGTTTGTATACCTATGTCCATAGTTATGGGCTTTTTCGAGGATCATAAACAATTTCTATTCCGTATTCCCCAAAAACTAGTATTTTATCGAACAACTAACCACTTTCACACAGCGTTCTATCTAAACCCCGCAGTATACCCCGACGCTAAAATCAGTGTTAATCTGAAAGATATCGTTTGGAGGGTGCCTCAAATTAAATTCAATCTGAGCTACGCCACCCAGGTGCGAAAGGCCATTTTAAACAATACTGATTACGAGCTGTTTTATCGAGGTTGGTTACATCATTCGATTTCAGGTGTCAGCGGTCCTGATTTTGTTTGGGATATACCCACGGCTTATTCGCGCACTAAATATATTTTAATTGGGTTCCAGTCTCGCGGGAAAGATACTTTTGAACTGAGAGATTTAGAAAATGTCCAGGTAGTGCTCAACAATAATGTCTATTACCCCCGTGAAAGACTAAATTTGAATGTTGCGGAAAGAAGGTGTTCCAATCTTTACCAAATGTTCAAAAAGTTTAAATCAGCCTACTATAACAAAAATGAAGATGAAATTGAGCCGTTAATAGATTACAATACTTTCCTGACCAAATACCCGATTATCGCGATTGATTCTTCATACCAGCCGGATGTTATAAAAGAATCTTTAATTAATATTAAAGTGATCTTTAACTGGCGCTCAGTTTTTCCGTCTTCTCTGGATATACACATCGTTTTAATTTCGGACCATAAAACTATATATAACCCTCTGAATAATCGGGTTGTTTCTGGTTAAAAATGGGCTCTGAAGAAAAATCTACCAACTGTCTATTTTCCTTCTTTTTGATGTTTAAGAAGAAGAATCGTAAGTCATTGTGTAGACTGAGGTGTTGGATAAAGTATAAAAGGACCCACGGTAGGGGGAAAACGGTCAGTTTGATTTTAATCGCTATGGAGTATAGACACACGCTTATTGTCGATTTCCAAGCTTTTAAAATTAATAATAATCAATTTGTGTTGAAAGAGTTAGCTATTGTGTGTATAAAGTGTGACGAGAGTACGCATTGTCTTATCAAACCACCATTTCCATACTCTGTATTGGAACCACTTGAGGGACTGCAGGTAGATTACGTGTGTGCAAAAATTCACGGCATTCGTTGGGACGACGGTTATACTACGTTTCTTGACGCTGTGAAACTACTGAAAGATTGTGTGCGAGGGGCGTCTATAGTGTACATTAAAGGTAGCGAACGCGCCGAGTATTTGAGGGAATTACTGCAGTTTAAGGTGGTAGTGTGCGATTTAGATACACTTAATTGTCCACGTACTGTAGATCTGGTTTCTACATCTAAATTTTCAGGGTGTTCTTACCACAAACAGCGTTACCCGTATTCGCCAAAGAATACACGCATTAGGTGTGCCTTAAAAAACGCCGTGATCTATAAGGACTGGTTCAGGAAAAATAAATAATGAGTTTCCAGATTTCGTTAAACAGTAACAAGTCAACCATACACCGCGAGTACCAGCCAGAGATCCGGTTAGATGGTGCTTATGAAGTGGGTTTAAAAAGTTTTGTGACCTACAACTCTATCCCGAATATTTCAAAATCATTAAAAAACAACATATTTGCTGTTAGAGATTATACTACCAGCACTCTGCTCACTCTAGAGATAGCTGATGGTACATACGAGCTCGATGATATTATTAATGTTATATTAACTAGTACAAAATTCGCTGGGACTGGTCTAAAAATGTTTTTGAATAAAAACACATTGAGGGTGGGAGTATTCTGTTCTAAATGTAGCGTTGACTTCTCAGTTAAAAATTCAGTTGGTTATATTTTAGGATTCGGTAATACACGTATTGTCCCCCAAAACGCTGTCGAATATTCCGACCTGCCTATCAACATTTTTCCTATAAATACAGTGAGAGTTAAATGTAACCTAATCAAGTGTAACATTGACGATAAAAAGCTTCACGACAACACATTGTACGACTTTCCATTAAACAACAAGGTTGGTGAGAAAATTATTGAACGACCCAATAATATTTCTTATTACAGGGTGAATAGTGAAGAAATACACGCCTTATTCGTGACTATAGTAGATCAAGACGGTAAAATAGTCGACTTTAGAGGCGAGAAAATTTCGATTACTTTAGCTTTTAGACCGGCTAAATAAATAAAAATGGAGGAGTATATCAGATTAGGTAAGGCGTTAGCCGCCAAGTATGAAGAAATAAAACGAGGGAAAATTAATAGACAAATCAGTTTAGAAGAACAGTTTGCCCCTTTATTAACACCTCTGCATAGTATCGATAAGCAACTGAATCAAAAACCTCCCATAGAGCGTTTTGAAAAAAAACAAAAAGAAGACATAGAAATGGGTGATAAAATTGAAATGGTCGGGAATATAGCTTACAAATATTTAAAAGATTACACGCCATCTAATACAGAACTAGGTATTCAGATTAAAAATAATCATTTGTACATAGGTAACGAACCCGTATGGATTGTCAATAATAATCTGATTTTTCAAGATGGTAAAGTTATCCGTGGGACAGAGGGTCTCTGGCGTTTAATAACACAACAATCAGACTCTACACAATATAATAAGACCGATTTGAAAAAATATAAAGAAATTTTAGCAAAAGGGCGACATACTGATGAAGGACCTATAACTAGAGGAAAAATCAAGAGGGGTGGGGGGTTACAAAAAATACTGACAAATACACCTGTCGAATATGTCTACTGGAACACTAGAGACGAACTCATGAAAAGACTATATATACTAGTAGGTGAATTAAATGCAGGCAACACCAATCCTCATTTAGTTAATGAACTTGTGAACATACAACAAGAACTAGCTGAAGAAGATGGATTACAGACAAGCAAGAACTCAAAAAATACTCGAAATGTTCCCTCAACCCGTCCAAAAAAAAGGTAAAATAGGAGGAGGATTGATCAATACGTTGATCAATAAATTGCCTATAGAATGTCATCTACCTGGGGGATACCAATATGCTGGTCCTGGGACAAATTTAGATTTAAAATTGGAGAGAAATGTAAAGCCAAAGAACAAACTCGATGAAGCTTGTATGCACCATGATATCAGTTATGCACAATCCGATGATTTAAAAGATAGGCATGAGGCCGATTATAAGTTAGAACAGGACTCATGGAAACGTGTTACAGCAGGCGACTCTGATTTAATGGAAAAACTCAACGCATGGCTTGTGACTAATGTTATGAAAGTTAAACAAAAAATGGGGGCCGGCCTACGTTCTGCGAAGAAGAAGACAACTAATTATGTGAAATATCCTGTGAATTTAGACGAAACCCAACAAAAACTGATTGCAACTTCAAAAAAATCTATAGTTATTCAGGTCAAACAGGGCCGTACTAAAAATTCTGTAATGAGTAACACGTATCTACCATTAACACGTGAACAAATCATAAAAATTCGTAAAGGTGAGAGAATTAGGTTATCACTCGATCAATTAAAAAAAATCAAATCTGGGGGATTTTTACCCGCAGTATTGGCGAGTATTCCTGCTATAGCGGGTATAGGTTCACTAATTACGAGTGCAATCAACGCCTACAATAATAAAAAAGCGAATGATGCTTTAGTAGCTGAGAGAAAACGTCATAATAAGGTAATTGAAGGCTCAGGTGTCAGGAAGAGTGGTGGTAAGGGTTTATACTTGAATAAAAGAGAGCCAGTAGAAGGGAATGAGTTATATCGTGAATTTCTGAAAAAAAAAAATCCCTATCAGACCGTTGAGTAATTTAGAGCTGGAAACGTATGCAAAAGATATTCCCAATTTTAGAGGTGTTTACATGAAAGACAAATTACCCGAGCGTGTCAAAAAAACTGAATCAGCTATCGTGAATCTCGATAATTCTGAAAATAGTGGCACTCACTGGATTTGTTACACTAAGAAAGGGAATACTGTGAAATATTACGACTCATTCGGTGTCGATCCTCCATTAGAATTGATTAATTATTGGGGGAAAAAATCGACTGTGTTATTCAATTATAACCAGGACCAGGAAATAAATGAAGTAATCTGTGGACATCTCTGCCTAGAGTTTTTAGTTAATAATTGTAAATAGTGTAAATAGTTGAAAAAAAAAAAAAAAAAAAAAAAAAAAAAAAAAAGAGAAAAAAGAAGATACAATAGCTAATAAGTGTAAATAGTGTAAATAGTTGGGGGAAAAAAGATACAAAAAGATATAAAAGGAGCATTCCTTCGGAAAAAGGACCAAAATATGTATAAGATGACTAGTTTACAAGAGGCAAAAGAGTTACATGCCCCTGTCATTCGTAAATTTAGGAAGAGAAAAATCGTTACTAGGGGTATAGATGATCTTTGGGCAGGTGACTTGCTCGTACTTAAAGATTATTCGCGACAAAACCGGGGATTTAAGTATATTTTGAACATAATTGACACTTTCTCCAAGTATATGTTTTTAGAACCGTTGAAAACCAAAACGGGTAAAGAAGTAGCTACAGCTTTTGAAAGGATTATTAAGAAATCGGGGAGGTGCCCTAATTTACTTCACGTGGACAGAGGGAAGGAATTCTATAACACACCTTTTAGATTGGTTTTAGAAAAGCATTCTATTCGCATGTACCATACCAATAACGATGAAAAGTCGGCTATTGCCGAGAGGGCAAATAGAACCATTAACAGTCACTTGAAAATTCAGTTTACGAAAAACGGTAACCACAAGTGGGTGGATTTTTTGAAAAAATTGACAAAAACGTACAATAATACAGTTCACCGAACAATCAACATGACCCCTTCACAAGTGAATAAAAGTAATGAGAAAGAGATTTTTGAACGACTTTTTAGTATAAATAACTTCAAATTCGAGAAACCCAAATACCGTATAGGCGATTTAGTTCGAATAGCGACTAAACAGAGCACATTTGAAAATAAATATAAAGCACCTTGGACTCGTGAAATCTTCATTATACGACGCATTCATTACACTGATCCGATAACATACAGTATCCAAGATCAGAGCGGAGAACAAATTATTGGTAAATTTTATAATTTGGAACTTTTAAAAACAAAATGTCGAAAAGAATTAAAAACAGCATAAAGGTGTTGAACTTTGACAACCAGTCTACACCTATACAACGAGCTGTAGAAGCATTTCCTGATACAATGAGGGCATGTTTGGCTGGTGGGTCGGGGTCAGGTAAGACAAATGTTTTGCTTACGATTCTCATGCATAAGAAACCGTTAGTTGATATATTTTTATGTTCCAAGACAAACAATCAAGCGAAATATAGATTTTTGGCCGACTTAATCAATAGTTATAATCAGAGCGCGCAAAAAAAGATACATTATCACGAAATCAGCAATGTTGAAGACTTACCACCCCCCGAAAAGATACCCGAGAACTCTATTGTGGTATTCGACGATATTTTAACAGAGAAGCAGGACAAGATCGCGACCTACTTCATGCGAGGCCGACACAGAAAGATTTCTACCTTTTATTTAACCCAATCATTCACAAAGATACCGAAGAAGTCGGGAATTAGGGAGAATTTCAATTATTTTATTTTATTCAAACAAGATAAAGTAAATTTGCGACAGATTTCTGATGAATACAGTCCTGGGGGTTTAGATTTCAAACAATTTGAGCAGATTTGTCAAAAGTGTTGGGGTGAACCCTATAGTTTTGTGGCCATCGATTGCGAAAAGTGTCAGATAAAGAAAAACTTTGAATATGTATTCAACTAAAGGAGCATTCCCTCGAGAAAAAGGTGCATTCCCTCGAGAAAAAGGAGCATTCCTTCGAAAAAAGGAGCAAAAAAGATATGAAAGGATACAAAAATAGAAATTGTACATAGATGGCTATATTTCTTACCACTCATGAGTTACAAAATGTAAAACATACTGGGCCTACTAAAAAAGTGCGTAATAGTTGAATAACATTTTCCCAAATAGAATCAATGAACCATCAAATGTATGCCAAAAAGACGCATTTTTCAAGAGTCTGACCAAGCGGCATTGGATAAAATCTAGTCTACATTATATAGCTTTGTAACAAGTCAGATAAAAATTTTAAAAAAACTTTGATTATATCCATTTAGTTGAATATACAAAATACTAAATCAAGCATTTCTTATATAAATAATAAACAAAATTCTTAAATAGTTGTACATTATTTTTTATAACCATAAGGAACTGTATCAAAATCGGGGCGAATTACTCGTTTGTCGAAATTGAAACTTAGCGTTTTTGACTGTTCTTTATTCACCAGATTTTTAGTCTGAATATCTCGAGTAATTATCCCATCTTCTACAGTAATATTTTTGATTTTTCTGTCTATTAAATTTTCCAAGGCCTGACCAGTAATTTTTTGGGCATTTGCATGATTAAGGGTAAAACCTTTAACTTTAGTCGTCTCTTTGCCGCCGTCTGTCTTATAGTAGTACGATTTTGGGCCAGTTGTTAGGAACTTGGTGATGTGTCCACCACCCAGCTCATCAGTCCACTCTCCAAGACAGTCACCGGTAGCCACAGTATTACATCCATCGTCTCTGTATATGATCGAGTCGGTGTCACAGTATAGGACGTTCTGGTCTAGTTTTGATAATTGGTCGTAGAGTCTAAGTCGGGCATTAGAAGTGGTGAATACCCCCGTAAAGATATTGGTATTATAATTATTTTTAACATATTCATCCCGGGACTTATAATTAGCCTGAACCATCTCATCCGAAATATAGAACATGTTCACGTCTTTCAAACGGTCATCGAGGAGAATCTCGTAGAAGCGTTGGGGCTCTGTGATGAATTCGGAGGCACAGAGATTGAGTCTTTGGCTGAATTTTCCCCAAAGCGAATTTAGACAAAGCTTGGCTACTGCCCGCCTCCCTGGGTTGACTGCTACGCGATTAACATCCAAAATTATCCCCATTTTTTCTTTAACATCCTGAGCATAAGCTTCATTAGAAGGGAAATTATGTGGGCTAGATTCTAATTTTATCTTCATGAAGTCCTCGATATAACCTTTCCAGAGATCCGTAGAAGATTTAAAGTGCCAAACTTCATATATTTTGAGAATTTTATATCCCTGCTGTCTGGCTTTCTCAACCTCATCAGTAGTCCATGTGCCTATGAAGGCGCGTTCGCTTTCGGTATGAGTACATTTTTTATTACTCTGGTCCTGGGCGCATTTTAAGCATAGGGGAAAGACTAGTTTGTCTGATTTAGTTGTTTTCATTTTCCCTTTTAGTGAAACTCTACGTGTAGTAGTTTTTACTTTAACAGGTAGTACGGGAATGTACAGACTCGATGGGGGCAAGACTTTACATTTAATGATACCGTACCAGTTCGGATCATATTGTTTGGGGGTAAATATTTTCTGTGGGTGCCCTATAGGGTATTTATCATAATACATGACTGTTGGGTATAAGGAGCACACATCGATATATTTTATTTTTTCGGTACTAGAAGAGGAGGCTTTTAGTTTAAATGCTTCAGTACGGCCACCAAAGAGACTATGACGAGGGTTCAATGGTTCAATAACCTCCGGTTTTTCACATTTTTTATATTCTTTCGATTTTAACCACTGGCAGCTCCACATCTCGGTTACTTCAAAGCCTGCATTTTCAAGTTGGGCTGTACGGTCTTTAGTTTTTTGATACAAATCTCCCATCGTTGTCTTATTAACATTATTTATAGTCTCCTCTTGAAAACATTTCCTACAGCCGTGAAAGTAACAATTATGATATTGAAAAACTGTCTTAGTGGATGCATCATATCCGTCGACTTTTGCCCCCTCTACACTAACCTCACCCCCGTTCAGAGCATGCTGAATATTAACATTTTTTAAAGAATTTAGCCATGTGATTGATTCTTTCGAATACTGGTCTTTAAATTCTGATTCTAAAACGGCTAAGGTTTTTGGTTTCAAATATTTAGATCTGTATATAGCCATACAGACACTCGGGATAGTTAGATACTGAAAGGGGTCGATATTTGCAATTTCCAGAAACTGTTTCCTCAATTCGAGACAGCCACGTCTCAGTATATCGACATCTGATTGACAATATTCTAGCAGTTCTTTTTGGAAGTCAAACACGTAATTTTCATTCACCCGCTCCTGGTACCATTTTAGAAAAGTAGCACGGACTTTGGGTTTCATTCGGTTATAACAGTAATATTTCTTATCTGGCATTTTCCCAATATATGTCTGGTTCTCTTTTTTGGAGAACAGATGTGGAAAGAAACCTTTTTTCAACTCGTTCAAACCAAATGTTTCGGGGAAGGCACTCAGAGCTGATTGGATAAAATTATGGCTATCTATAATCTTCATGTTAATTTGGGGAATTTCTAGAAGGAGGATTTTGGTACCGTTGTAGATACTCCACGGCTTGATGGTGTTGGCAACGCAGTATTGGAGAATAAAATAATTATCAAACGCCTTTCCATAATGACTAATACAGGTGTAGTTCCTATGTTCTTTAGAAATCAACCACTCACAAAATTCGTCGTTATTCTTGAAGCTGTACCTATTTCCCTCGAAATCATGGGCCACTACCAGATTAGGGACATGTATTCCGGAAGACTGGTCAGTTTCATAATCAAAGAAAATGTATTTTTCTGTGTAGGTACAGTCTGGATTTTGTGTAGCGTTATTAGGGGTACATTTCTTACACTGACCACATCTGCCTCCTTTGGCCTTTTTATTCAACATGTAGCACTGGTGAGTCTTAATTTCCAAAAATTCCTGACAGTTCTTGCAGCGGGCCCAACCACATTTATGAGCGTCATTATTCCTCTTGATTATCATATTACATTTTTTGCATTTGTATACTACAGGACAGACATTAATAACGTGATTATAGAGACACGCCTCGTTGAAACAGTATCTATTACAGTCGCGGCAATAAATCTTTTTTCGAGAGTCTGGGGGGTGTTCCTCCTTTGTACACAAGTTACAGGCATTCTTAATTAATTTACACTTATGCTGATTTTTATGACTATAAGTTCTATCGCACACTGTACAGTAAAAGGCAGCTCCATATAAAGCGTTTAGTTTTATAATAACGTCGAAATGGCTACCTACCTTGTATAAATATACTTTTGTTTCTTTCTCAATCCCCTGATAAATTACTGTGTTAAAGTTCTCAGCACATACTACCTTTACCTGTATGTCTAATAATTCTTCGACATTTTTGATGTCCGCTAGTGTAAAACCGTCTTCAGTGAAATTAGGCAGCCTGTTACATAATTCCATAGCTAACTCTGTTTGAAGTCTACGGCCTTTACGTATATAACAAATCTCATTATCAGACAGCTCCCTATCTAAAATCACATTAGTATGGTAGGTTAACCCTGTTATTATAGCGCGTGGTGCACAGAGGTTATCTGTGTTTTTTATTTGCAGAATACATTGTTTAGTTCGCCTATCATTAGCTAAATTCAAAATTTTTGACCGTCCTGCTCCTCGAGGCATATTAACCGTATGAATTGTGAAAATACACTCGTTTATGTCAACTGACTCGTCCGAGGTTAGAATCTGGGCCATCTTTTCTTTCAGTTTTTTAATATGATTCTCGCACTCGTAACCTGTAGAAATATGGTGGAAAAATTTCGGATTTTCAACCATTATGTTTATCATATCCCCCGTTTTGAAAGCCGACTTTTTCTTAGCATAGGTAAACATCTCAAGTAATGCCCCTGTAACTACATCTATCTTTGACTTGTTTGGTAGTTCCTTCTTCAAATATATCTTAAAATCGTTTATATGGGTATTAAATCTCTTTATGTGCCGTGATCTTACTTGTTTAATATTAATGTACTTAAAAGTCCCCCGCTCCCTCGGTTGAGTAAATAATTCTTCATCAAGCGGGTATAATTCCCCCAAACTCTCCACCTCACTTTCATTATTACTTCTATCTTCATTCTCTGCTACACTTACGTCTTCACTCTCTGCCGCACTTTCGTCATCACTCTCTGGTACCTGTTTAGCGAAAATAGCGGCTACCAGTTCGGCTTTTTTCAATTTATAGTACCCTCTGATAGCCAAGTCACGGGCAATTTTTTTCAGATCTACTACTTTCTTATTACTTAAATTAGAAATACCTTCACCATGGTAAACATTATCATTACTATTAGAAATAGACAACTGTTCAATATATTTACATAAACCAGGCTTATGCCATTGAGGTTTCTTAGTACATTTAGTATATAAAGAAGCCTTAAAAGGATAAATATCAAATAACTTAAAACTATCATGCAACTTATAATCTACAGGTTGGATATTATTATCATTTGCACTCAGAATTCCCTCTATCAACGCAAATTTTTGCAATTTATAATACCCTTTCACACCCTCAGCTTTTGCTAGCTCTTTCAATTCACCAACTGATAGTCTACCTAAGATATCCGCATCTGTCTCACCCACCTCATTATCAAGCTCTTCTACAGCGGTGATAAACGAATCACACTCACTCACATGCGACATGCAGGTACAGAATGATTCAGAGCCCTGAGAAGGGCTATTTTGAACTTCAAAAAATGAAGCCATCACAAATAATAATTCGTAATAGTCAATCAAGCAATAAGAGGCGTATCCAGCAGGAGATCCTTTCACCACAAGAGCTACAACGAGAGTGACTAGGAAGGCTAGAAGACCCTGTATTTATAGATTTTTAGAGGACTACCATAGCTATCTCTGAATTATGATTGGCCTTTGTACGACATACTATACATATAATGCTGTTTTTACTACGTAAAAGTTAGACAAAAAAAAACGCCTACTAAAGACCAAAAAGAGACCATTAAAACTAGAACATACAAAATTACACAAAAAATACAAACCGCCCGACAGACAACCACCAACGAGCAACAAATTAGAAAAATCACCAACAAAGAATAAGTTCATATCGGCACACTTAACAGTAAAAAGGCAGCTCCAAATAAAGCGTATTAGTTTAATTATAATAACGTAGAAATGGCTACCTACCATGTATAAATATACTATTGTTGCTTTTCTCATCCCCTGATAAATTACTGTGTAAATGTTTCTTCATCACATACTACCTTTACTGTTGTCCTAATAATTCATCGACATTTTTGATGTCCGCTATGTCAAACCGTCTTCAGTGAAATATTAGGCAGCCTGTTACATAATTCCATAGCTAACTCTGTTTGAAGTCACGGCCTTTACGTATATAACAAATCTCATTAATCAAGACCGCTCCCTATCTAAAATCACATTAGTATGAGTAGTTAACCCTGTTTATTATAGCGCGTGGGTGCACAGAGGTTAACTGTGTTTTTATATTGGAGAATACATTGGTTTAAGTTCGCCCTATCATTAGCTAAAATCAAAATGTATGACCGTTCCTGCTCCTCGAGGCATATTAACCGTATGAATTGTGAAAATACACTCGTTTATGTCAACTGACTCGTCCGAGGTTAGAATCTGGGCCATCTTTTCTTTCAGTTTTTTATATGATTCTCGCACTCGTAAACCTGTAGAAATATGGTGGAAAAATTTCGGATTTTCAACCATTATGTTTATCATATCCCCGTTTTGAAAGCCGACTTTTTCTTAGCATAGGTAAACATCTCAAGTAAGCCCCTGTAACTACATCTATCTTTGACTTGTTTGGTAGTTCCTTCTTCAAATATATCTTAAAATCGTTTATATGGGTATTAAATCTCTTTATGTGCCGTGATCTTAACTTGTTTAATATTAATGTACTTAAAAGTCCCCCGCTCCTCGGTTGAGTAAATAATTCTTCATCAAGCGGGTATAATTCCCCCAAACCTCTCCACCTTCACTTTCATTATTACTTCTATCTTCATTTCTCTGACACTTATCTTCACTCTCTGCCGCCACATTTTCGTCATCACTCTCTGGTACCTGTTTAGCGAAAATAGCGGCTACCAGTTCGGCTTTTTTCAATTTATAGTACCTCTGATAGCCAAGTCACGGGCAATTTTTTTCAGATCTACTACTTTCTTATTACTTAAATTAGAAATACCTTCACCATGGTAAACATTATCATTACTATTAGAAATAGACAACTGTTCAATATATTTACATAAACCAGGCTTATGCCATTGAGGTTTCTTAGTACATTTAGTATATAAAGAAGCCTTAAAAGGATAAATATCAAATAACTTAAAACTATCATGCAACTTATAATCTACAGGTTGGATATTATTATCATTTGCACTCAGAATTCCCTCTATTAACGCAAATTTTTGCAATTTATAATACCCTTTCACACCCTCTGCCTTAGCTAGCTCTTTTAATGCACCAACTGATAGTCTACCTAAGATATCCGCATCTGTCTCACCCACCTCATTATCAAGCTCTTCTACAGCGGTGATAAACGAATCACACTCACTCACATGCGACATGCAGGTACAGAATGATTCAGAGCCCTGAGAAGGGCTATTTTGAACTTCAAAAAATGAAGCCATCACAAATAATAACTCGTAATAGTCAATCAAGCAATAAGAGGCGTATCCAGCAGGAGATCCTTTCACCACAAGAGCTACAACGAGAGTGACTAGGAAGGCTAGAAGACCCTGTATTTATAGATTTTTAGAGGACTACCATAGCAATCTCTGAATTATGATTGGCCCTTTGTATGATTTTTTACAACAGCATTAGCTTGTACGACATACTATACATATAATGCTGTTTTTACTACGTACACAAACGCTCTAAAGACCAAAAAGAGACAAAAACAGACTACAAATTACAACAAAAATACAAGCCCCGACAGACAACCACCAAACGAGCAACAAATTAGAGAAAATCACCCAACAAGATACAGAGCACCAGCAACCACCATTTACGAAAAAAATACAAGCCCCGACCGACAGCAAAAAATTACGTGAATTAGACAACCACCGAACGAGCAACAAGCTACAAGCCCCGAAAAAACACGAAAAATCCACCAACAAGATACAAATTAGGAAAAAAACGACAACCCGAAGACACAAATCAACCAACAAACCCCGAAAAATACAAGCCCCGACCGACACGGAAAGTACCACCGAACAAACAACCAACACCCCTTAAGAAAGAGAAATACTTACATTTAAGATTGCTTCTATTAAATCAGCTTTCTTTAGCTTATGACATCCGACTATTCCTTCAGATTTAGCTAGTAACTTCAGTTCAGGGAGTTTTTCTCGACTTAGAATATCAAAGTCACTATTTACATTATTTACATTTTTTACAGGGGATTTATTTACACTACCTGTATCTCCACCATCGATAATAGCCCGGACTAGTTCAGCTTTTTTAAGCTTAAGATAGCCGGCTATTCCTTCAGCTTTGCCCAACTCACGTAAGTCAGGGAGTTTTTCACGACTTAGAATATCAAAATCACTGGCCTCTGCCTTCAGAATCGGTTTATTAAGATTGTTTACATCTTTTTTCGGCTGTTCAATGCCTAGTATTGCGTGAATCAAAGACTTTTTAGACAATTTATAATGCATTTTTACTCCTTCAGCACGCGCCAGGTTTCGCAAACTGCTCAATTTCTCCTTATACAATACATCAAAATCGTTTTCTTCTTCTTCTGTACTTACTGAAACACTATCTTCACTAAGGCATAAATCATCAGCTAAAATAATAGCTCTCCTTAAATCCTCTTTTTTTAGGCTACTGAAATACTCAACCTTCAGCTGTTTGGCTCGTAATCTCAAGGCTCCTGTATTCATTCTGTGAAGATTCTCACCACACAAATTGTCTCCTTCTATAGCTTCATTCTCACAACTGCTATCACACTCGCTCTCTTCTTTCAAAAACTGATTCACAAGTATAAAATGAGTCATTATCGTCATCCAGGGCAGTTACAAAAGTTTCAGAATCTTCCTCAGCAATAATTCTATTTTCAATTATCTGCCTAAAGAGCTCATTTATCGCAAAATCAACTTCCTGACTTTCTTCTTCTTCTTCTTCGACGGGTTCAGTATTACTTACAGGTAAGGCAGCCAAGAGAGCATCATAATCCACTAAATTTTCATCAGTCTCCGGCCCTTCATAATTTAAAAGCGCACTATCAATAATGTTTGGCAAATCTTTACTATCAAGGAAAACAAGCTGGTCATTTACATTTACACTCACGTCTGATTCAACAGTCTCTTTCACAAAATTCGATGAAGTTTCCTCTTCCATTAACAACTCGTTAGCAAAATTCTTAAGTTCCTCATCAATAGGTCGGATACGAGTCATTTCATTTAGAATATCCTCTACATCAGTCTTTGGCGCTTCCTCTTTATAAATCTCATTCAAAATGCTCTCAATTTCTGTATCGTCTTCTTCGTCCTGTTTCAATTTTGCATAAAAAGACACAAAACAATTTCCAGCACAGCAATTATTCTCGATAGCTCTATTCTCTTCTGATTGCAAACACACATCTCCTTTTACAAAAGACAGGCTAGACATAGCCGGTTTCTGGGCCGGTGTGATCAATTTAGCCGGCATAGTTGGCTTACGAACGATGAAGGACATCTCCAGATCACTCATACCTTCTATTCTTTCTGGCTCTTCATTCACTTTTACAAACACCCTAAATTCCTTCTCGCTCTCGACCTCTGGTTCCTCGGGCTGTGTTTCTAAAACACATTCCGAAATTATTTTCTCGCTCACGATCTCTGGTTCTTCAGGCTGCGTTTCTACTGGCTTTTTCTCCAACACACACTGACCTATCGCCTGAATTAGTTCTGCTTTCCTCATACGTGAAAATCCACGGATCTTCAGTTGTTTGGCTTTCTCCTTCAAATCCTTCACTTTCAGTTTTTTCGTTTCCTCACACCAGTAGCTCTGAGAAGAGCTGTTTTCAGAAATCATTCTGGACATATTTCAGAAGAGAAATACACGAGAAATAGCTTGAAATGCTTTCGTAAATCGATCAGAGCAGTATCAAGAGAGACACGTCTTATCGGTAGCGAAGGCGCTTGAAGCAATGAGAAGGCCGGGCGCGTGGCTCGTATTTATAGACATCCTGACGGTAGCCGGCCGTATTCGCCCTACACAGAAAATGCGATTCGCATATTTCACCTGCACACGTTCTAAGGGCTACCTATTTTTTAGGTGGCGCCATGCTGTCCGGTCAAGGCATATGCAAAACTACACTCCTCTAGATTATTTGGAAGTGTGTTCTCTTTCGAAACCGGTGCCACGCTGTCGACCAGCCGACTGCATTCGAATTTGGGTGAGGCGCCTACCTGACGGGGCAGTCACATACCTAACCGAATACAAACTGTTTTTGTAAACAAATGCGACTCATCGAAAACATCACACTGCTTTGTGTAGGTATATTATAGACAACATTCCAATACAGCCCCTAATTCGCCTGCCGGCCCGGCGAAAACATCACACTGCTTTGTGTATATTCCGATACAACTGTTTTTAACACAAAATTCGCCCGCATACCAAGACGGCCCGGCGAACTGCGTTCTCTCGGCCATATTATGGGTCGTAGGGGGCGTATTTTCGAGGCGAGGGGGCTGGAACCATGGCGGACATTTAATGGAGGATCGGTACGTACTATAGATACACACACATCATACATGGGGGAGTTATAACCACGGGGGAAGCGGTTTGTCCTCAAGTGTAGCCCTTTCTACTGGTAGGGTACCTCTGGTGAAACGTGAGATTAGCGTACAGGGAAGGTCACCAGGAATTTATCCCCACAGAGGGGAAGCAGGAGGTGGCTTTTACTGTTCAGTTTGTAGAGAAGCCTCCCGCACCACAACTCCTCCTCGTCCTTCACCGCGACCTTCATGAACCCCCTCCCAAGCGTAGGCTACTTCTGGAGAAATGAGCAATTATAAGAGACAGGGTAGGCAACCCGCGTGATTAATTTTTCTCTCCCGGAGGTGGTGGCGGTGGCTGATTTTTCTAAGGTCCCTCTTCCACCATGAACCCCCGTCCAAGGGTTTGCTACCTCCGGAGAAGTGAGCAATTAAGGGACAGGGTAGACAACCCGCGATGTTTTTTTCTCCCGGAGGCGGTGGCGGCGGCGGATCTTACCTGCTTCACCGCCACCTTCCTCCCCCCAAGCTCACACCTCCACAATGAACCCCCTCCCAGAGGTAGACTACCCTAGGAGAAATGAGCAATTAGGGGGCAGAGTAGGCAACCTGCCGTGGGTTTTTTCTTCCGGAGGCAACGGTGGCGGCGGTTTTTACTTTTTTAGTAAATAGAGATGAATAAAATCATATAATTATTATTTAATAATTGATTTAATTTATATCTACTCTAAGAATGTAACTATGCCGTTAAAAATACGTCCATTAGGACGTTGATAAGTACCAATGAAATCTAAAATCTTACGTTCCTACCAACACAGTAATTCAATAAGTAAGCCATGAAAATACAGACCCCTTCTATTCTTCTGAGAATTTTAGCTCATCAGAACTGTTATTTTGTTTATTTACTTTTCTGATGGGCTGGAATGCTTGCTCCGTCAAATATTTGGCCACTATTCGGCCACGCCTCAAATGTTATCTTACCGTCACTTTTGTACTTGGTACCATATATTGTACAATTAGCTTTTCTGATATTTTCAGTTTTTTTTAGGGGTTCCACATATTGTACAAATAGCTTCTCTGATATTTGCAGTTTTTTTAGGGGAAGGGGGGGGGTTCAAAGTTTTAACAACCAGCCAGCTGCTGGGGAAGAGGGTCGGCTCTGAACTGGAAAATTAGAGACTGGAGCAGCATTTTTTAAAGCATAAATTGATTGAAGCCCAATAAAGCCTAAGCATCTCCATTATCAAAAGAAACGCTAGGAAGTTATTTTTTTTATAAGATGCTGTTTTCGGTAAATCATTCTTTCCAAAGTCCAACAATTGTTATGGAGCTCAGATCCTGCTGAAAGTTTGAATTTAATTTCATCGTCAGCTTTAGTGAAAAGTTTTTGATGGCTCAATTTTGCTATTTCAAAAGGAAAGGAGGGGACCGGGAAGAAAATTTGGCTAGACGAGGTGCCAGATAAAAATTGAAATCAGATCTGCCTCAAATTTTCGTTCGACCTTACCTAATTTTTATTTAGGTAGATAATAAATTCAATAAATATTTGTAAAATTTATTTTATTAATTTATTATATTAGAATAATTACCTTTAATGACGTTCAATTTTCCTTATACTAATTATTATAAGAATACAACCTTTCTTGATATTTATAATGTTGTTAGCATTAATTAGAAATATTATTCTTATATTATAAAGACAAATTGCGTGTTTATGTCGTCAATATTCTCAGCCCGTGCTGAATATTACAGGGTGAAATTTGCACAAAATATAAATATTGAATCGACGAAGAACCTTTTGGTATCAGATTTTCAATAACTGAAACATAAAAGCTGTAATTAAGATTTAAGGTCGACTTGCATGTGTGTTTATGTGTGAGTGTTCCGCGCGCTTACTCCGTCATTGTGAACGCGTGTTAGAGTGATCAGTGTGACCAGTAGGAAGTATTTTATATAACACATCATGGTTATAGAACGATCAGGCTGGCCATGCGATATATCTATAATATAAAGACAATCTTGGTTTCTTTCTTCTAAAAGCGTCTCAGTGTACATACTGCGGTTGTTCAGGCCATGTTGCGTTTTTTTATTATTGAACTTTTACTTTACAAATCCTTTTTTAGGGCTTCATGAGTTCAAGACTTGGGCCATGTGTCGTTTTTTTATTATCGACTTTTCATTTTACAAAAAATACTTTTTTGCTTCATTTTTCATTTATTAAAGAGATTAATCTAATATATAAAGACAAGTCTCGAATTTTCCTCATCGGTGCTCTCAGGTATTACTGAAAATGTTTATACTATTGTGAGCAAAAAACCGAAAACAAATTTGCACGAGAAAGCACGAACATACGAATAGTAAGAAATCTTTATTACAAGTACATTTCTTTTCATCATCATTTGTAATACTGCCGACCGACACAAGTCTCCTCTGGCCTTTCCTTCTCTCACATGACTCATCGAAGCAGCAAGAATACATCACATGTTTGATTTGACCTTTTAATTGGTAATAGATAACGAACACAATAAAAATAGTCATAGGGTAATTTAAGTTACGGGCGATCATCGAGAACCACTAGAAATAAAACCGATTCTATTTATTTATTTATTTTTTGATTCGAAACATCTTTAGGGCTTCATGAGTTCAAGACTTGGGACATGTGTCTTTTTTTTTGTTATCGAATTATCATTTTACAAATGCTTTTTTGCTTCATTTTTCATTTATTAAAGCGATGAATCTAATATATAAAGACACGTCTCGATTTTTCCTCATCGGTGTTCTCAGGTATTACTGAATTAAATCTTTTAAGAAATGTCTCATATGGCAGTATGTAACATTTTTCAATTGGGGGCCTAATTTTGAAAAATTATACTTTTTATGCTCTTTCCAACAATACTAATAACTCATTTTGCTTACAATGGTCGGTTGCTTCTCTTACGCTTAACAGCGTCCAACTGAGAGGGTTGCAAATGGGTAACTATTCCTCGGGTAACTGATTGCGCATCCGGTTGGGAGACAGATACCAAGTTCAAAACACAGTTCATGTTTTACGTTTTTTTACTATCGATCTTTTGTATTACAAATACTTTTTTGCTTCATTTTTCATTTATTGAAGAGATTAAAGAGATGTAGGAGTTTCATGTTGCGTTTTTTTACTATCGAACTTTTACTTTACAAATAATACTTTTTTACTTCATCTGACTGGGACTGCGCAAATTGTAGAAGCGCTAGCGTCGTCTCTTTAGTGCGTTCGTTAAACAATGATAAGGAGAACATATTACAGCGCTACCTGTGGCACAAACATACAAACTGTTATCAAAGCCGTTATCTTTAATGTTTTTAAAAGTTTCTGACTGGCACTCTCGGACTGTGCAAATTTTTTGGGCAAAAGAACCCTCAGTACTTCAATTGAGGACGTGAAATGTTCATAGCTAATATATAATGAATTAAGTACGTTCATGTGGCAGTTCCAATGTGAATAAGTTTGAGAAAATAAAAACAGGTTCATTTTCTCAGCACCCCTCCCCACGCCGATGAACTTGAATTTTAAAATTTTACGTTTCTGTCGACATATAGCAGTTCAATAGGGTATGAAAATACACACCCCTCTTATTCTTCTGAGAATTTCAGCTCATTAGAACTGTTTATTTTATTTACTATTATAGGCTGGAATTCTTATAATGCTGCTTGTTCTCAAGTTAAATTCTGAATTCTTTGGGCTCAAATCGGCAACGGCGTAAGAATTTGATTTACAAAGATTCAAAGACCCAGAATCTCCCTACTTTAGTGCCCTATTTAATATTTCAGGCAAAGTCAAATGACAGCATCAGTTAGTCCATTTAAAGGTTTTAAACTTGTATTTTGGGGCCCAAACTAGAGTTGAATCGGAAATCTTATTAGATTTTTGATATGCGGGACATAAGAGAACGATACTTCCGGTACCTTGTTCCATTCTTCCGACAAAGTCAGTTTGTGCCGTTCGATAGGTTCAACTTTGGATTCTGGAGCTAAATTCGGTGTGAGATTGAAAAAAGAAAACAAAAAAAATCCAAATATCAGAGAGACCAAAATTTGGAAACACTCTATTAACAGAATAAAACACCTACCAATACGAAAGCAAGAATTAATAAAAATAACTAATTAACCAGAATAAATCCACTTAAGAATTAATATCTGATCTCATTTGCGGGTTATCTCTTTCCAGTTTCTTTGCGAAAAGTAAAGTTGATAAAGTGCGGCATTTGTAATCTAGTAATTCTAGCAATTATTTGTAGCAGTGGCCACTTCGCAGATCTAGATCCATCATCTCGCTTCGCAGACCATACGCATGGTAACGTTCCAGTTTGTCCAGCATTGGTACACGTAACTCCAATTTGAGTCCTTTTGGTATATTTAGCTGTATTCCCAGGTATTGTACCTTATTTTCGGTTTTTTATTATCGACCCGTGGTAGTGCGCTTTCGCGAGTTCTAGCCTTAAGATTCGTGCTTACCAAGGGGCGGGCCGACGTCCCTTTCAATCCGCGTGTATGATCTGAAAAGGGCGCGGAATAGAAATTCCCTTTACTTTCGATCTTGGGTTACTCAAAATTTCGGGTCTAAAAACTGTCCATCCCTTTTATTTATTTATTTTTGTTTATCCCCCCCCCCTCGCTTTAATTCTGAATTTAGTGAATAGCCTACGTAAATCACGCACAGGCTCAATATCCATGTTACTACTCTTTCGGGGGGGGGGGGGGATTCAAAATTTCAGGTCCCGAGAGACTAATATGATCAGTTCGAGACGCAGGAGCCGTCACCAAATCTATGATCATCGAAAGCGGTCGTTCCATAAAGCTCTGTGGTTCCTCGAGGTCTTAATTCAAGACATTAATAAGGCTCACATCTAAAAATTTGAATTTTTCTTGGGAGAGAAAGGGACTCCCTGTGAAGTAGCTTTTCAAATTTCGTGTTTGGCAAGTCGTAATATGCTTTTGGCCACTTTTCATTTCCAGCCATTGTTGCTAATGCTTTTTGATCATTTTAAATTTTAGGGGCGAGAGGACCCTACTTTCACATCGTTATCACTCAGTGCAGCCGATCATAAGATTCAGAATTGAGGTTATTATTATATTTTAGTCGCGTACGAAGAAGAGACGTATCGCGTGAACACTGTGACATGACATACACAGGAAAAACAGGTAGAAAATTCACAACTAGAATAAAACAACATGAAAAATCACAGAAACTAAAGGATGACAAATTACTTTTTGGAAAACACTGCAACGACCACGGACATAACAACCACAAATTGACAGAAAAGTACAAAATACTACAAATAGAAAACAACACAAGAAAAAGAAAATTCGAAGAACAACTAGAGATAATAAAGGTAAAAACAAAACAAAACAACCTAATAAACACAGCAACTAACTCCAAAGCGAGAACCTATTCAAATTAATAAGATGACATTCCCTGATTGGACAGCACCTGTAGATTTACCATACGGTACTACACATCACCATAAATACAGTACCAAATAAAAGAAATGTCAGGAAACTCCACTGAAGATGACATAGTAGCCGAAAGCGATATAAACAACAGAAACAGAAAAGTGAATTCACTCACCCAAAGAACAGACGAATGTAATCTGTACATGTAATGAAACACATCAGTTTGGTTCACGAAAAAATTGGTTAAAATTTGGCAAGGAAACCTATACCACACCTTACAAATAATTTGTTTAGTTACCCCAACGTAACCCGGGTCTGCAATGGTTTTCACTCCCCCCCCCCTGATGGTATGCGCTTTTGAAATGCAGAATTAATTTTGACCGTTACTACTTTTCTTTGGTAAATAATATTCCAAATCATGGTTGCAAGATTAGGTGCTCTGATTTCGATCGATCAGCAATTGACATTTTTTAATAAATTTCTAGGAATTCATGAAAAACTTTCTATTCAATATAATACATATTTCTCAAATAGGAAAAAAGGTTCAGGTACCATTGTCTTCCACGTTCGACGTAATGTGAAGACATGGTTCCTTTATTCTTCAGTCTTTCTGTACATGGTCTCTCCTGTCAACAGTCTCACGGCTAATTACAGTAAGGAAATATTGTACAGAATATTATTCAACAAAACGAAAACAGAAACAAAAAATAAATAAATGATAAAATAAATAAAACTAAAACGAAGAATTGAAATAAAACAGAAAAAGGGATAAGGGTGCCCTTTTTCATGCAGTCGGATTTCAGCGTTTTTCCAAGATATTTCAAGTTTCATCTTGTATCAAGTCACCCAGTCATTATGGAAACCATTTTATGACTCCGCTACTTACACGCATGTACAAAAAAAAAGGCTTGGCGCCTTGGCCCTTACTTCATTCTGACTCGGCTTTTTGGAAAAGTCCATCAACGAGTCACTAATCCGCTATTGGTACACCTTGTTCTCATCTCTCACTGTATTCCAAATATTGCGGATAATTGGTACACAAACTCAGTTCTAAAGAATATGTTCTTTGATATTCAAGTTCTCTTTGAGGAACTGCAGAAATTGTGTTTTCCAAAAAATACTCAACGCCTATGTTGACTTGAAACTTTCAGCTCTCAAATACTTGTAATCAGCAAAAAATTCTGAAGGAAATTTGTCCCCAGACTTGCGAGCTAAACTGGTGGTGTCTCCGCTGTACATACATTTTCGTCGCTTGCTTTACCTCGCAATAAGTTCTTGGCTGCTGTAAAGGTACTGCTGAGCAGAACGTGGCAGGTTTTGCGGAACTGACAACTCATGATATAATAAATGGGAAATTTTGAAGCCGCATCAAGCATAATGAACATTATTCGTACATATAATTGTTCAAATTTGGAGGAACAGTTCGAGTTTGATGGTGAACTGACATTCTTCATTAAATAGCTCAGGGAGAAGTAAATTGTAGATGGCATCGTCGCAATTAGAAAAAGGAAAAGCACCAATAACAGCATCAGTGTTGTACGGCTCATCTGGTTTTCTGTACCCAAGTCTTTTGTATTCTGCCGGACGAAGCTTGGCCTCAGCTTTTGGCTGTCTTGTTTTGCCTTCCACAGCGCGTACACTTGCCTGGAACCGATATATATGTAATCAGCCTTTGGTTTTAAATTCACATTATTTTACTAAACAAATAATCTTCGTCGGTCAAGTGAGCAATAGTTATCCTTAGCGTTCGGCATTAGACCCAGGATACGTCGGAGAACGACTTAGATGAAACGTACTCGTTGTCAGGTATGGGACAAAACCAGTTTAGGTTACGGTTTCTATAACTAGAACGTCGGTTCACCTCAAACGCAACCCTTAATAGTTTCCTCCATCTTACCGCGCCTCTAGGTCACTGCTTAAAAAAAAAAAATAAAGTTAGAAAAATGAAATTTTGAGGGAGAGAACGCACCAGTTTATCGAATGCTATATGTATATCAGAAAAATTGTGGAAAATAAGATTGAAAAAACATAATTCTTCATAAGCTGGTGTGCTAATCCAAATTTAGTGACCCATTGATGCTTCTACCCTGTCAAAGTGAACCAATTTCCTGGTTATAAAAACCTTTGGTTCAGCTATCGCTGTGGTGCTAGGGACTTGTGTCCAGAATTGTCCTTCAGTTTGTTCAAAGGTAGCCTGACGCTTTCCTTAGTTTCTTTCATACATCATCTATAACCTGGACCCCAGAGTTAATTCACTGCAAAGTTCACCCACAATATAGGGATGCTAGGATCAGGTTCTTGAATGCGTTCAGACACACTGTTGGATTGCATATGTGGAGCGCCGGATCACATAGTGGCATAAGAAATAAGAGTTAACGACGAGCATATGTTATTAAATAAATCATACAAAGGGGCGAGTACAATAATGAGCGATCGAATGATTTGAAAACCAAATATACGTGGATCATTCCAAAAGTAGGGTCACACTGTCTATAAAACGCTGAGAAAGTAATAACACTGAGTAGACTCAGATTGAAAATATTCGTTAGGCATCTCTGAACAGAATGCACAACGTGCAGTTAATGTTTGATATTGTAGGGGAGACGGACGTACCTTAGAACGGGTTGTACCTCTGAACACTCGTCATAATTCTGTGACTAGCGCACTCTCGAGACCAAAAGTGGTATTACTGTGGAGAGTACCTAGTCAATAGATGTTCTATGAATTTTGAAGACCAGAGCCGGCATTGTTATCAAATAATGAGAGAAAACGTGTTATGTGTCGTTCAAATTAAGATTCGACGTCGTTTCAGTTCTGTAAAACAAGGAATAACTTGTTGGAGACGACTATTAGTGATTTGAAAAGAGTAAGTATTCTATTTTCTATTCATATATAGTACATGTTAGATAGGAGTTTCCTTTCGTGTAGAATATGACGAACAGAGATGTGAGTCAGTGGTTGTACCTACGAACAGAACAAGAGTCGTACCTCTGAACAGTATATTTCCACATATTTCTAGTTTTATTTTGTAAATGACAGATGCCACGACTGTACCTATCCTCAAGTTTCCAAAGAGACCGACTGAGATAATGCCAGAAGAGGATGACGCCACGTGTATAGTTGGTGATAGTTTATATTCTGATTCGCGAGAACGAGAAGAATGGATTCAATGTAATCCATGCCCGAAATGGGCTCATGCTCTATGCACGGATTATGATGGCATTGAGTATCACATCTGCGAATTTTGTCGTAGGGAATAATTAATTTGGCATTAAGTTTTTTTCATACAAATTGACACTTTTCAACTTGTTGATGCGAAAATACAATGTTGTTCCAAGGTACGTCTTGCATAGTTCAGAGGTACATCCATAGGCTGTACTTCTGAACGATTTTTCTTTTTTATTTCAAATACAATTTTCAGTGCATCCGCAGAGAAGAAATTGTAATTTCTCTATGACAAAATATGCGTGAGTGTCTGTAGAATCCGCTGGTACAAATAGTTTTAAGATTTGACTTTACTGAAGCGATGAATATTGAAATAACCAATATGTGTTCCAAGGTACGTCTGTCTCCCCTACATCGTATAAAATCGAGCAAAAGAATAAATGCGAGGATGTGCAGTCTGTCCAATTTTCGTGATTGCGAAATTCGCGCTGTAATGAAATTCTCAAAAGCTGGAAAGATGCTCGATTCGAAAATTTATAATCGACTGTCAACAGTATTTGGCAGTGATAATAGCATGACGCGCCACAACATCTAGAAATGGTTCGAATGCTTTAATGAACGATGAGTAGACACCTACGATGACGAGCGAAGTGGAGACTCATCAGATGAT
The DNA here is from genome assembly GCA_031841125.1 of Acanthococcus lagerstroemiae. Lineage (NCBI taxonomy): Eukaryota > Metazoa > Arthropoda > Insecta > Hemiptera > Eriococcidae > Acanthococcus > Acanthococcus lagerstroemiae. The sequence goes on from CM063112.1 coordinate 47,138,276, forward strand.
GTTCTCGCTGACGACGCTGTTGCATGTGTGCGCACTCTGTTACAAGAAAAAGAAAACTGGTGTTTCACTATTTTTGGCACTCATCGCGAGATGGTATAACATGTTATCTCACTGACATTACTCACACAATGATTTTTTGAATTCTCGCTGAAGTGTTCCATATGAGGGAATACCATTAACCCGGCACACAAATACCAATTCGCTCAGTTCCTCCTCAAGGTTCTGAAATGGAACGTTCTTCCGCATCCTCCTTACTCGCCAGATTTGGCCGCGTCAGATTTCCATTTGTTTCCAGGGTTGAAACGCGAGCTTAGTGGTTAACGCTTTTCGCAAATAAATGTGAACTGCGCAACGCGATCGAGACAGTTTTCCAAAAATCGGACGACACATGGTACTCTTCCAGACTAAAAAAAACTTGTGTACTGATTCAACAAATGTGTGGATTGTGGAGGGATTATGTAGAAAAATAGCAATTTTCCTCACGAATAAATTCCTTTTCGTCCGCAGTGTTTCGATTTTATTTTGAGTCTTTTACAGACAGTGTGACCTTATTTCTGAAACGCCGTATGTAGAATTAAAACTGAAATCAGTATGACTGAGGAAGAGAACTCAGTGATGTGTTTGTATGGAGAGAAATCTGGATGAACGAAGGATAAAAGGATCCACAGTATACGAATTAAAGATTATAGTGATGAAAGGATGACCTAGGATACTAATGAATTTACATCGAGAATTGCAGAGTTATGTTGATGACTTGACCAGTGAAGATTGAAAAAAAAAACGGAAACAGGAGACGATGAAAAGGTATTTTTTGAAGAAAGGAGGGTCAGGCAGGACGTGAAAAAAGAGAAGAATCACGTTGTAACCCGCGTTTGAAGAACTGATTTTTAAAAAAAATCGATAATTTCTGATGGTTCAATTGATCGATTTTGATTAATTGAATTGTTTGCTTAATAGATTTTAGCGTTCGTCATCGATATCTATTGCATATGTAAAAAATTCTCGTTTACTCCGAATGCGCCGAAGTGTTGCCTAGACAGCAGTTACATTAATTGAGTCTATTGATCGAAAGGTAACTGTATCAAAATGGTCGTAACAACTTCAAATAACCCCTTCCTTCCTATGAACGACACGGCAGCCGCTCATGTCGGTGCCGAGGAAAGCAGCACTTTTCTGCAACCGAGGCTACCGGACAGTCAGGAAGGAAGCAGCACTCATTCTGGTTGATCTTGCCCAGACAGACTTTGCAATTCATAAGCAGTCAGTCCTGTGGCTACTCGCCGTCGCGGCCTGCCAGTCATCAACTGGGGTCCGTATCCCAGAGTGGCCCGCACCGTATCCGGCAAGTTCCAGATAGTGACGGAGGCCGCCGCTGATTATTCCGATAACGAAGCACATAATAATCTCATCAATGGCAGCGAATAGGTGGACGCAGCAGCCGCTGTTGCTCGTGGGGTACCACTTGAGCGGCTGGTTGAGCAGTTCCACCGCATCACCGAGCAATGTTGGGGTGTCGATTGGTCGATGGATGCACTCGATTTTCCTTAAGATCAGCGCCCATCGTAAATCCAAATTACAGCTCCCGTTTTGGACAATGCAGGCGCTGACGGGACACGGATATGCTTCGCCGAGTACCTGCACGAAATGACACGGCGCGACATTCCTCAGTGCGAGTGTGAGGGTGCGTTTTCGCAGTCTGCGAAACACGTTCTCACGGAGTGTGTGCTGACTGGTCCACATCTATCCATTCTGGAGCTCTATAACTTTGTGTGAGTACGATCGTCCGCCATTTTGACGTCAACCTTACCTGTGGATACCGAATTGACTACGCGGTACGCTCCCCATCGTCGGATTCGGAATTTATGAGCGCGGTTGGAGTCAAAATGGCGGACGATCGTACTCACACGAAGTTATAGAACTCTACCCATTCCACCACCGACGGCCTTACCGGAGGAGTGGAGAGTGTGGGCTGACTTTGCGGCGAAGACTGTGCATCGACTTTGGGAAGCGGAGAACCCGTTGTTCCCAGCAGCAAGTACCGCCACGTGGTCACCACCAGCACCAACAAGTGGACATCGGGAATCAGGGTGGAACCGTACGCGCTGTTCGGAAGCCATCGCTTTCGGCCAGAAGGGAAGAGGGCTAAGACAACCTAACAGCCTCCCCGACGTCTCCGAAATAATGCTCGAAAGGGCGGATTCCGCAAATTAGAAAATAGAAGTTGAAATTTCCTTTCAGATGAGTCCATTTTCATTTCAATCAGGGCAATTTTCTAAAATGATCACTTTTACAGCAGTTCATCTTTTTCACGCTATTGAAATTGCAGAGCGCGACTCTTTCCCGAATTCGTCTTATCTTTCAGAGCAAAATCAGTGTTGCCAAGTTTATAAACATTAAAATGAAGTGGAAAGAAAAGTTTTGAACAAAACTAGCGAAAAAAATATAAGGAATTCGTTATTCTTATTCAAGAAATTTTGCCGGGGGGCTCCGGCAAGCGCTAGCACCCCCTAGCACCCCTCCGGTTACGGGCCTGGAATGTAGTCTGTCCTCTTGAGTGTAATAGGTATGTAAACTTAGGAACAGTATCCGTGAAATTATTGATGTTTCGTGGGGAAGGAAACCAGTCTTACATGGTTTTAAAGAGAACTTGTAGAATATTGCCTCGGCTCGGACAAGATGTTCGTGTATTGACTTTGTTGAGGATACACACGTTGAAGACTAGATATACATTAAATTTTGGACATACAGCAATGAAATATGTGTAATATAGCTGTTTACAAATACAGCAGCAAGAAGAAATATATCTCTGTTCCCCGTGTTTAAATACGTAGACCCATGCACATACGTACCTAATTTTGATAATACAATTCATTTCAGTGGCGTAGCCAAGGCGGAGGATTAGGAGGATGAATCCCCCCCCCCCCTTAAGATGAGAATTTTTTATATGCTGGCAGTATCAAAATAAATGCACGAAATGAAATTTAAATTCAGATGCATAATTGAAGTTGAAAAGCCCAACATATTGATACGTCAATGTAAAAACATACAGTTCATATTGGGGCCCTCCAAAAAAATTTGTTTGTTGATCTCCCCCCCCCCCTTCGAAAAATCCTGGCTACGCCACTGATTCATTTCTTTTTTTTTCTTTCTTTTTAAATCTTCGAAGATGGTTCATATTAAGAACCCCCCAAAAAATAATTGTAAAATAAAAATCGACTTTTTCAAAAAATCAGGAAAAATACGAATTTTGTCCGTGGTTCTTCAAATTTGGGATTATGGTGATAAATATTTTAAATTTAATTTTCAACCATTTCCAGACCAATCCACCCACTACTGCTCATGATATAGCGGAAGAACAAAATGTGGTCCATGTTAGCCCCACCTTAATTTACGAAGTTATTTTTGGTCTATAATATTTTACTTTCGCTTTCGCGTTTACGGAGACGGAATACGACCATACGTTTTTCCCTTAAAGAGGAGAAATTTTTTGAACGAAATTCTTTTATTGAAGAAAAGGAAAGGATTTTTCCGACCATGTCGAGAAGGAGGGGGAAAGGGGGTGGAATCCCCCGGGCTCGGACTTTCAGGAAGGCCCGATATTTTTAAAAGACCTGAATTTTAACGCTTACGGCGACATCATACTGTACGTCAAATCAGCAATCACTCCTTACACCATGAAAGAAACCTCTTATCCCGTAGCTTATAATTTTTTCCTATCGGACAAAATAAAAAAATGAACTAGAAGAAGGTGGACCTGTGGAAATTCCCCCAGCCCTCTTTTTGTTTTTACGGGGCTGGATTTTTCTTCTTTTATTATGGTAAGGAATGTGTTTCTCATTTTCCAAATCTTTCCGCTTTGTCAAAAGAAATTAAGAATTAGGTTATTCTTAATGAGCAAAGGAAAATTTTCTCCTCTTAAGTCTTAGAAGAGCAATGGTTATTTCCCCTCTCCTTTTTTCAACGAAAAGCCGCGATGAGGGGTGTCAGTACGTACCGCACTGTTTGTTCAGAGGTAGTAGGCGTGTTGCGCGTATATTGCCGATCGAACTCAAGGTCGGCGAACTAGCGGAGGTATACGGTGCGAAAAAGAGTGTGAAGACGGAACGGGAAGCACTTCGGGTCAAGCGAGTCATCCAACAGGACACGCTTCGGAAGTGTAAGGACGCGCTCGCCCATTCGACCAAGAGCGAGTGGACACGAGCTCTGATGCGCGACCTCGATGGATGGGTAGGAAGATCTCACGGAGAGCTGAACTTCCATCTGACCCAAGTCCTGAGCGGCCATAGGCGCTTCGGCACCTACCTACATCGGATGGTTATAGCGCCGAGCCTCGTGTGCACGCACAATGATCGAGAGGCGGAGGACACACCTGGGCACACCCTGTTCGAGTATGACGCCTGGTAGCCGAAAGGGCGTGGGACAGCAACAGCGACTGATCTTGGCGGTAGAAGTGACGACGATGACGGCGTGATCGACCATCTCGCGCCAGACACTCTGGTTCCGGAAATGATGAAAAGCCGAAGCGGATGGAGCCGGGTGTCGGCCTTTGTCCCGGTCATCATGAAGAAAAAGATGTAGACGGAGTGGCCGAGGCAGAGGGCCGACGAATCAAGCTGAACAACTCTGTACCATCCAAGAAGAGCTGCTGCAGCTCCTGCGGACTCCCTGGCAGGGCACCCTCACCGTCACCACCTGCCTGCGTCGCCACATGTACTAAGACAAGGAGGTGAGGGGTGAGTGAAGAGGAAGCGCGTCCGGCTGTGGGGGACCTGAATTCCAGGCTAGTACTCGAGGAGCGCGAACCTTGGTCAGTAGGGAACCCCATGGTGGCCCTTGCAAGATGCGGGCACCGGAAGTGGCACGGCAAAATGGAAGCTCGGGCCGGCCGCAAAGTGTCCCTCCGGCCACTGATGCGATACTCGAAAGGGTAGTCTCCGGGGCCGGCAGTGCGGTGTCTTAGGGGCCATTTTGGCATGCTTGCATCGTCATACATCCCACAACACCATTGCCCTCGCGTTCACCTGACATGACGCTATGTGATTTTTTGTATGGTGTGAAATGAAGAGAATAGTGTACCGTAAGGGAATACCTCAGTCGTGGGGTGAATTATTGACCCGGATACTGGAAGGAATAAAACAGATAAGAGAATATACAGATGCGCTGAAAGCAACGCGTCTACTATTTCAGTAATTCGACGGGCCAAAATATATCTAGAACGTAAGGGAGACAGGTTTGAACAATTTTTATAACATATCCTGAATATGTTTAAAATATCCTTCAAAAACAAGTACTTTGTAAAATTTTTAGAAGTACGAATAGAATAAGTTTCCTTGATTGAAAATGTTTTGATCTGTAAAGAAAGTGAGATATTGGAGTGGGGAAGAAGGTGTAAGAAGAATTTATTGCTAATTAAAATTTAGCATCTTGAAAAAGCGAGTTTTTTGAGCAATAAGAAATATGTATCAATAATTTTGTACTAAGTGAAATTTATTTTATGAAAACCATGTTCAACCACTTTCCATGATCTTTAATTTTTTTTTTGATGCGTTTACCACAACTATCATGCAACTCCTTCTCATCGGTATGTGTCACAATTCGGAAAATATGGCCAAAATGTTGCCAAAACCGAATTTAGCGATCTGTGCAACCAATTATTGGATACCCATATTAAACTTGGCAAAATAATAGAATCCCCTCCCCTTACTGCATGACCCTCAGTTTCAGATATGGGGTAATTAGATGACAGGATGGAGGTGAATAAGCCCAATGAACGATATAACTCTGTGAAGCGGTAAAGTAGCTGAAGAAGATGGTTATTATCTTCATAAGGTCTGTGCATCTGTATTAAAAAGTAATAATTCTTAACGGGGATGTCTTGAACTTCATTTTGAGCAGTTCCAATTCAGATTCCAGAAAATGGCCAATGACCTTTTTTATGGGAAATCTAATGTATAATTTATTGCAAATATAAAAATTGTAGCTTAAGAGGGCAAGTATCACGGGAAATTGAAAAGATGTGAACATTTTCTGATATAATATGTACACTCTGTTGAACCAATTCCGACCATTTTTTTTTGTGGTTACCACAACTGCCCTCCACTCCCTCCACTATTACCTTCTGGTACCATTTTTCTGTCCATCTCCAGTCGTGAGAAGAAAAAAAAAATTTCAAAGATAGAAAACGTTTCAAAATTTAACCATAACTCAGCTCCTTACAAACGTAAGAATACGAAAACATATCTACATAGTGTCGAAGTAGGTTGTCTACTTACTAGGTGGAAGGCGGGTTCATTGCAAAAGAGACACCCTGTTGTTTCCAATTGGGGCTTCAAAGCTAGTGAAATGTTTCGGCCTCCCTTTGGGAGGAGATAAGGGTATTCTACCAGAAAAGAAACCTGACCATAGCCCTTAACGGTCCCCGTTTGTTCCAACTCGATCCGAGTCCATAATTTAAAAAAATAATAAATAAATAAATAAATAAGCAACTAGAGAGATTCTTGTGCCATGTCCTATATGTAAAAGGAGATGGCAGTAAAAATGCAGATAGATAGGGGTTAGTTAGTTTCTTCGTTTCAGCGATTGGGGAACATGAAGTATTCTCGAACTGCTTTCGAAATAAGCTTCCTTGGACACAACACAACTACGAGATATTCTACCCAATTGGGCACAATATTTTATCCTTTGTGATTGGTCGGTCTTTATCATAAGGAACATCATATTTTTGGTTCTAGAGCTGTCACAACTGACACTGGTCATCCTTACCGTTTTAGTATGTACTTGAAATATTGTGCTCCAGTTTTTCCAGTTGTTCTACTAAAGCACACTTTTTTCTTTAGAAACCAAAATTTTAGTGCCGTTTGACCGTTTTTTCATGTAATTTTTACAACTGTACCCAAAAGAGCTATATCTTGTACCTGTTTCTCGTGCGAAATAATCCTGTTTTTATATATGTATATTGTGTATTTTTGACCGGAAGCTGTCAAGTTTTAAAACTAATGAAATGTGGCAGTTTCTACAAAAAGGAGTAACTTTGTCGATCCGACGAATTTTGAGTTACGGACAGTATGTAATAGAGGAATGAATGCCCATTCCAACGAGCTATCGGCGAGATTTGTAGCGTTTTTTGTTCCGGAGATACAAGCCGTCAAAGATGAGTGTGTAACGAGAACGCGCGAAAACACGTTTTTGGGGAAAACGCGTTTAAAGTTAGACACACCTTTTTCTCCCACTCGGTCAAGCGGCCCTAACTCGCCACGGAATCACGTGACCAGCCTCGACGAGGGCTTGTTGGAAAAGGAATTTTTCGCTCTTCTGCGTGGTAACAATTCAGAACATCGGATTTATTCGTGAGCTCCGAAAAACCACAAAGAAGCGAACGCAGATATTCGCATTCTTTTCTCATTCTCTTTTATAGTTCTCTTTTTCTCTCTCTCTCTCCCTCTTTTCTCTCATGCGCGTAAATTTTGTCTCTTTATTAATGCTATGTTTTTTCTACAGAAATCAACCAAAATCTCAAAATTGATTTTTTCAACCAAAGAATTTCGTGGTTTTGTTTTGCGTTTTCTGAGACTTTGATCTATCGACAAAGTTACCCCTTTTTGTAGAAACTGCCATAAATAAACATTTCCATAAATAAGATATTGCTCTGTTATGATTTGAACCCCTTGAGAGTACTCAGTAGATTTTTTTTCTACAATCACTGAAACTGTGCTTGGGGGGAGGGGTAACCCATTACAAATTCCATGGATGTAAACTAAGGACCAGCCTAATTTGTCATGAAAACGGCGTATGAAAGATGCCAATTTATGCACAAACTGAATCGCATCCATGAGTTACGTACCCGAGAGTAAATATAGGCAAAGCGATGGCTGGGATCATACAGAAACACCAGGTGTAAATAAAGTCTCTGAATGCTGCCCAAAATGGAGGTGAAGAATTTTTCTGAAAGATGATCTTCGGTAAATGACCTAGCGAGCACAGAACGTAAATGGCCACCACGGTTCTGTATGTGTTCTTCAGATTACACCAATCTCGAGTTCTCAAAGGGTGGGCTATCTTCAAATATCTCCAAACGGCCAATGCTAAGGTCATCCAAATTGAGATGAAGCGGGCGAGATATACTATTACGAATAAGTTCCACCTCCAACCATCTGAGTATGATTTTGAAAGCTCAAATTTAATGGGAATGTAAGAGAGCAGTAGGGCTAAGTCAGCAACGGCCAGCCAGGTTAGTAGAACGTTAGTCGTTGAGATCATATTCTTCCGCGTGAAAACAATGATATTGATAATATTGAACACCGAGCCGGGAATGCTAATGGCGAGGCACAGGTACCAATGTACACAGGTCTCGTAGAATGCGGAAAACTGAGCCAGTACCAAGTAGCAGGTGTGATTCATTTCAAATGTTTCGTAAAATTCCTTTTGACGATACCTGAGCGTTCAGACCAGATGACGCGTTTTCATTCTGAAACAAATAGCTGAGTTTCACAAACGGGTTGATAATGCGAGTTCTTTCAAAAAATCACTTCACTGCAGATTTGACAATCGACAGTTCTTGTCCTTCCCGGTTTTATGTGAATATCGACTGGCGTTAAAAAAATACATATTTTTACTGTCATGAATTACGACCATCAAATCGACATAGATGTGTAAGACACGAAAACCTGATTTTTTAAAAACTATTATTATAAGGACTCGATGCCCCTTTCGGCGGATCCAGGGGCGTTAGAAATATGGTATCCACCCTTTACGGCCAATACGATGACGATAAATTCAAAATTATACCCGTTCCCTTCTCTCTCTGCTCTGTGGAGAAGCTGAGGATGCTGATGTGGAGACTGTCTTGGTTGTCACTAGTTTTTTTCGGAGTGGGTTTGCGTTCTCGAGGGCGGCCCTGTTAAGAGGGGGTGGAGAGAGGGGGGATACTCTGGGACTGGACTTTCAAGGGGGCACAATATTTTTAAAAGGCTCCTGAATTTCAATTATACTGTATATCAAATCAGCAATCACTCCTTATACTTACACCATAGCAGAAACCCCCTATCCCGTAGCCTATACATTTTTGCCATCTAACAAAAGAACAAATCGAACTGGAAGGAGAGGGGGCATGTGGAAATTCTCCCAGGCCCTCTTTTTCTTTTTACGGGGCTGCTCGAGGGTCTTCTGCCTGTGGTGGCTCTAGAAGGGCTGTTAGTGGGCCAGCATGAGTATGTTAGAGAATATTGTCGGCTCGGATACCTGTATTGGGTAGGGTATAGTGGGTGGTGTGGTTGGACGGGTGCTGTAGTTCGGACCAGGCTGCGGAAGCCTGTCGCAGCTCTGCTGGTTGTCCCGTAACCGAAGTGGCTGATGGTTCATTTGTTGTCCAGCTGGTATGAGTGTGCGTCTGGTCGTTCTCCTACAGAGCGGCCTAGGGCGTTCCTGTGCCTGACCAGGTGGGTTGACGCTGGACTTCACCGTGTTTGGACGGGACTGCGCTACTAATCGGGCCTGGGTGACAATAGATCACACTCGGTACCTCGGAACTGGATGCAGGACCCCGAAGAGCAGGATATCTGGAGTAGACTTGGGTCCTCAGTAGTATGTGATGAGAGAGTATGCATCGCTAGTGGTTAACGTACCCGCCTCACAGTCTTTGTGTCTCGGGTTCGGGTCCCACTAGCGTCGGAGGACAATAGAAGTATGGTATTCAAACTTCTGGCTGAGTTATCTTGAAATCAAAATTATAACACGCCGCTGCCTTGCAGTGCGGTGAGGGATATCCTTAAAGGCTTGGGGAAGGAAACCCCGAGAGAAACCCGTAGACGAAGGAAAGCAGCTTCGCGACGAGAACTTGGGCTTAGTACGCTGTGTGACTGGGTTTACTCAGGGCCAGTACTTAGTGCATCTAGGGAAAGACCTACTGAACGAAATAGGGACAGAGACCGGTTATCTTCCCTAGAAGCGGTGGTGGAAGACCCGAGCAGTCATACTACAGCAGCGCTTCTAGCCCGAATTAGCAGGGATACTGTCCTACCCATAAAAAGTATCCGTATGTGCCAGCTGTCATAGCTTGCTATGCCACCGGACCCAGCCTTGGCTTGCTGGTGGCAGTAAGCGGGAAAACATTACGCAAGCCCCCTTGCTTAAAATATGCGCAAATACCATCACTATTCCCACTGCTCCACCGAACATTATTTTGTAGGGAATTCGAAAAATAGTATTAATGATGATGAAATGAGCTGTACTAATAGCTCATTTAATTCTAGTATACGTAAATAAAAAAAAGAAAAAGAAGAAAAACACACACAAAAAAACAAAAGGTAAAGAATTCTAGTTTTTAATCGTGTTTGGTAACATTTTGGTTGGCAATTTTGTTTACAAAATGTTTAATGGCAACAATTCTTTCGTATCTGCTGTAGTTTTCTCGTTGTTGAAAACAGAAAAAACACGCAGATATCATAAGATAGATAGTTATTTGGTGGCGTCGCGTGGCATTCCCCGTCCATCGAAGAGATGACGCTTAGTTTTCCAGAATTTTAAAAACTATTTTCAATTTGATGACCGTGTTCTCCGTTACTGATAGGGTTTCGAGTTATATGGTAAAAACTTGACTGGAGGCACTTTGTCCATCCCTCAGGCAGAAAGAGCTCAAGCAGTGCGAGAGGAAGGGTATTTTGTCTACCGATAATTCACGGGATCGTGTTTGATGACATTTTCCTTCGATTTAACCTTCGGATCTTTTACGAATATGGCGTTGAACACAGTCGAAATTACTTTGATCACATTCGACGCCTATGTGTGTAGATTCTACGTCGAAATAAAAATTCAAATTCTCATGCAAATTGACCGACTATCAAACTACTGATGTTAAATTGACTTCAATTTGGTGTCGATAGCTCCCATTTTACACTTCATCTTTAATTTGATTTTAATCAGCTATTTCTAATACCTTGGGAGTAGTCCAAATGATATGGTAAAACTTGTAATAGAGGCGTATACATCACTCTAGTAGGGAAAGCTCAAGGAAAGGAAGGGTTTTACAAAGATATAATTCACGGGACCGACTTGAAACGCATATTTCTCCAATTTAAATTCTCAACATCATTCACCTAAATGTGAAAATGGCGAATTTCTTTTTGGACTTGTACGGAATTTGTTTGCGGTGAGTCCGCACTTCCAGTTTATTTCTACTCCCACACTCCTGGCGATGGGGCTCTACCCGTCCCTGGTTGTCATTTTTTATACAGTCGAAAACTATACATTAGTACTTCAAGAGTGCAGTTCATTGATAACTTATCCATGAATAAAAAATAGAGCTGATGAATATTGCTTACCTTGGAACCAAGATACCGTTCTTAGAGTGACGCTGTAGCATAATTATTTACGTCCGATTGACACTTTTATTTTGGTAATTCTCCTGGAGAATGGTCACAATCTTACCATCGCATTCTGAGCATGTGAATCGCGGCGCAGAACCCCAGTATTATAAAGGTACTTGTTAATGTAAATATAAAATCCGTCTTATAATTCACAATAAAACTAATTTTGAAAACATTTTCTTATACTGTACGAATACTGATTTGATACTCGTTTAACGTTTAAATAATCTAACTTCTATATCAAGATATAAGAAACCCGTCAACAGCGAGTCAAATGGTATAGGGAATCCAATGGTATTAAAGAGGAAGGCAGATAGCCTTCTAACTGCTTTATACTCAACAGTAAACTTCATAATTGGACCCCAGAAACCATATGGTTTTGGTCATAAGGTTCCTTTCAGATAATAGGTGAGCAATTTGGCTATTGGTAATTAACATATTATACTGTGCATTAAACAATATCGATATCCTAAATTCATACATTAGGTGTTTACAAGTTATAACACAAAAACACATCGCGTCGAGTAAAAATGATAGTGATTTTAATGCATTTTTAATAATTAATATCTAGAATAAGGAAAATATAAAATAATAACTTTTTAAACTCACTTGTTTCAACGAATCTTGTAAGACAATAATGGAATTTAGTTTTGGTATAGACTGATATATTCAACAGATTGTAATTATGCAGTAGCTGTGTTCATGAGCGAGGAAGTAACACAATGTATATTCCATAAACTATAATATTACAAAATTTAAATAATTCTTTCCCCCTTTTAAATTATGGCGGAAATCCTCGCGTACGAAACGCTGTGATGATGATAAGGTTCTCAGTCATCGACTGGTTTGATGAGTCATTCCATTTCTCCCTATCTTGTGCCAACTCTATCATTCGTATAATAACACTTACATTTGACTTCCTTGATTATCTGCTGAACATACTGTAACTTTTGCCGACCTCTTCACAATTCTTTCCTGTCGCTCTTCCATCTAGCAGCAGTGATATTATTCCTGGGTGCCTCAAAAGTTAAGCCCTATTAATTTATCTCTCCTTTTCAGACAATTACAAATATCCATTTTACCTCCTACTTTGTTAAGTACTTCTTCATTTCTTTCCTTATCTGCCCATTTGATGTTAAGTCATCCACCTATAGTACCACATCTCAAAAGTTTCTATCTTTTCCTTCTCTGGTGTTCCTGTGGTTCAAGTTTCACGTCCATACAAAAGGCTACACTCCGAACATCAGTTTTCAAACAAAATTTCTTGATTTACAGATTTCTTTTTGATTTGAAAAAATTCATTTTTCATAAAATGTTAATTTGGCTTGTGTTATTCTACTACTAATATTTGTTTCGCTCCTTCTACCCTTTGTTATTTTACTCCCTAAATAGCAAAATTTACATAAAAGGGCGCGAAATATCGCCCAGGTGCCTAATTTCGCTCACTGTAAAATCTCGTCTGTTAATAGCACGATCTAGTGGCCAATTATGGTACTAAGTGTGTTTTGTTGAAATTTGATGTTGTCGATATCGGCATCCTCCGAAGACCAAAGAAATAAAAGTTATCACAGAAAATCAATTTTTGAAGTTTTACAGGAGATTGTAATAACCTAAAGTATTAGGTTCAGATGAGTTTTTTCTCAACTTTTGTAATTTTTGTATTGTTTTGAACTTCCTGTATAAAATGGCGAAGTCCCTTAATATTGCCCACGACAGGGTCCCTAATAATGCCCACTTTGAAATTTACTTATATATTGTATTTCCGGGAGTCGGATCCAACGCTTCTTTTCCATATTGCACATAACATTGTAAGACTTACGTTCCGCCTCTGCGTTAATTACCAACACAAAATTCCCTCAGAATGTTCGTATCTTCACCCCTTAATATGTAGGATCAGGCAAACATATTTACGCGTTGTCAAGATAAGTTGCCTACTTATCCTGTTGAAAGGAGTCATATACTCTGAGATACCCTGTATGTGCAAAATGCTGAAGTGCCATTTTCGTACCTCGCATGCCATTAATACGGCGTATAATAGAAAGCAATTATAATGCAAGATTTCTCGCAAAGCGGGCATGTAAATTAATTAAAAACGTAATAATCCTTGGACCATTTGTACCACTTGGTCGATGTTGGTCACGGGTATGTGTGCGTATCCAGGTTTGTGCGATGTGCTTGGGAAATGGTAGTTTTCATTTTCCAGAAAACACGAGCGAGGTGTGAGCATCCTTGATAGGCGAGAGAGTCAGTCGCGAACCTCACAGTCTTGGAATGACGTAAACGCCGTAGAATTTTCACTACTCCAAAAAAGGAGGCAAAATTTTTCCCTTACCGAGAAAAACATTGAATCATGGAGATGTCATTCTTTTGTAATTTTGAAATTTCTCAACATATCTAGGGATAGAAGTAAGCTTGTATAACCGAAAATGGCTATCAAACTTATCTTCATGGTAACACTGATCACAATGTTGAAGCACTCGCTTTGTAACGAAAATATACCTCGTCTTACCGCGCAACCAATTATCTCACCAAAACGCGTTGCATGTTTTCGTGTCGCATTTTTGTCTCACAAATTTCAGAATGACCCCCAGCCTAAAGACATATCCACACACTAGCATGTTCAACGCGACGAAACCTGTGCGTTTGGTTGCATTCTGGAAGGGCTCCGAGTCAGGTGTGGCTCGGCTTGGCCACACACGAACGTCGGAGTTGACAGTAAAGACTGAAAAGTGATTATGTTCTTCTTCTACTAGTCAAGGCGTTATGTTTAAATGCTCCATGTTTTTTTGTGGTTTTTTTTTTTTTTTTTTTGGCCCACAAAATGCGTACTTGAGATCTTATTGAAAACCCGTTTTCACGACTTATTCTTAATGAACAATTAGAAATTATTAATGGTGGAAAGCCTAAACCAGAATTACAATTAGTAAAAACTGAGCAAAAGAGAGGGTGGGTTGAGTTTTACTGGGCATTGCTACATATTGCAATATGAAAACATTTTGTGGTTAACCCGTTGTGAAGATGGTGGAAAATGTCTTGTAGGTCATGTCTGTTCAGGGACGTACCGATAGGGGGAGTAACTCCCCCTCTCCCTGTAAGAATTTTTCACTCAGCAGTTGGAACAATTTCAATCAGAGGCGGAGTTGGGAAAATCCAACAAGTCAAAAAGTTTTTGTTTGTTTTGCTTTGATACTTAGTAATCTTGAGTTGAGTCAGCTGGAACTTTCATAATTTTTGCCTCCCTCCCCTACCCCCGGAAAAACTCTTTGGTAGTGCGTCCCTGTGTCTGTTATTCGTCACAGAAAGAATAAATGCATATGGGATGACCCTAACACAGGGATACGGCAATTTGAATAATTTCATCAATGCCGTTTTGCAGTTTAGCATGTTTCATACTTGTATTCTGATTTCTTACTTCACCTTTCACGAAAAATCACCGCACGTCACTGATGACATCGTCAATTTGGTATCGACATTTCGAAATATTTTTCAAGATTCGCCATGCACCGGTGTATTACATTTACCCCGGCAAGATTCAAATTGGGGTAAATGTAGAAATCATTAAGTATTGTGTCATTTTTGCTTTTATTACTTTCGAAAATATACAAGTAAAACGATAAATAATTAACAAAATTAAACATCCTAGTCCAAAAAAATGAGTTATTAATTTAAAAAAAAATTATCTCATTTGGTAATAATTTGAACAAACAAGAAGTTCATATCTCATTTACCTACTAATACAAGCTATTTTGAGCTTATTTTTGGTTTTAAAAGCTGAAGATCATGAGCTTCTAGGTGGCATAACTCAAAATTTGAATTTCTGTAAATAACTTTTCGAAATTAGGGTAAACGCGTTAACGAAACTGACTCCATAAGTTGGGTATTCCACTTTGAAAACTGATTAATGAAGAAAGTTGTTCAAAATACTCTCAATAGTTGCGGTAGTAATGTCCATAATATTAATCGAAAGTCGAATTTATCGATTTTTATTCTACATTTGCCCTACTGCATCTTTATGTAAATTAAAAAGGAACCCTTGTTTATACAGCCAGATAGGAGTGTTAGGATTTTCCGAAAATATTTCAAGGTTTGTCTCGTATGACCATTTTACGACTCCGTTCCATGGTACACGTGTATATTAAAAAAAGGGGGAGGGGGCACGGCGCCATTGCGCCTACTTTATTCGGACCCAATTTTTTGGAAAAGTTCATTAACGGTTCACTGATACGCTGTTAGTATTTTATATTACTCTGATACCTCATTTTATTCTATAAATGCGGTTGATGGGTATTTGGTACGTATAATTCGTTTTAAATGTTCTTTCATATTTAAGTTCGCGTTAAGGATGTCCAGAAATATTTGTAGGTTTCTCCAAATGTACTCAATGCTTATGCTGAGTTGACGCTTCCAGGAATAAGTTATTTGCAATCAGTAAAGAACTCTGGAAAAATTTGTATACAGACTTGTAAACTAAGCATGTGTTGTCTCCCCTGTAGTTTCATCACTTGCTTCATTTCTCTGTAAGTTTGGGACTGTCGCAAACGTATTACAATTGAACAGAGTGTGGTAAGTTTCGCGAAACTGACAACTCATGATATAATACACAAGGAAGTTCGAAGCCGCATCAACAATCATGAGAAAACTTGAAAATTTATAAAGGCCAGAGAAATTGATCCTGGTATGTTTTGGCCTGATGTCCTCTAACAAAAATAGTTCTACCAGTAGGTGTGGTGTCATTGTCAATAGAAAGAGGAGAAGCACTACCAACAGCATTCGGGTTGTTCGGTTCAGCTGGTTCTCACTATCCAAGTCTTTTGCATTCGGCTGGACGAAGCTCGGCATCAGCTTTTGGTGACACTTTTTTGCCTTCCATAGCGCGTATATTTGTCTGAAATCAAGATATGCGATCAGCTTCTTGTTGTAAATTCCCTTTCTTATTTTGTTTATTTATTTATTTATTTACAGCCACGATTAGACTTAAAACTAACATGTAACATTTCGTATAATTTCAGGTACATCGCTGCTGTCTAATCAGCCCACCGCAGGGCAACGGTCTGCACCACACTTTTCCATCTCATACTGCCCTGTGCTACTTTCATCCATTGGGTTCTCACGCTTTTCATTATTTCATCCCTCCAAGTTAGTTATAAAAAGGTTGGTTCATGAAATTCGCACATTTGGTACAACACGCGTTTAGCTTGTAGGCGACATCCGAACACATTAACATCAAACTGCTGTAGCTCGGCGACTATGTACGCAAGCGCACACGTTTTGGTCTCTTTCGACTGGAAATTGAATAGACTTCACTTTTAGTTTGGTCGTGCTCCGCTAGATCGGAATCCGTACTGAGCGTCGCGCAATGACTTTTGGACCACCCTCTGTAGTTGGCTTCTACTGTATTCTTGATTACGAATTGCTTTCATGAGTATCAGAATACAAAATAATTTATTGTGTGTCTGTTTACTCCCTTCTCCTTCCCCGTCGACATACATATAACGAATCCATACAACGTGCTTCATAAATAAAATATGGCAAACTGAACAGATGAGTCGCTCGGTGACCAACAGAATCCGCAAATACGATGGAATGTTCAATATCTGCTACCTCAAGAATCTTCACTTGTTTAATTTTTTGGCGAAACCAATTTGTCCCCTGCAACAGGGTCAAATCTAGATTTTGGAGCCGAAATCGGAGTTAGATCGAAAACCTGATTGAGTTTTTCGAAATCGAGGATCTGATACATCCATAATGTGATGCCGTCTGTGAAATCATCGCCTATGTGGAAAACGTAATTTTGCGCTGTAGCAAAATTACAGGTTGCAGTCGAAAAAAGTCGATTTCCAGGTTTTAACGGAAAAGCATTTTAAAGACATTTGGCAACAATTTACATGGTAAATTTAACCTCCGCGATGCGTTGTTTCAAGTAGGAGGGGCGAACAAAGTAAAAAGTGAGCTGTGGCAGAAAACATAACCTCAGTCGGTCTGTTGTTTCATTCTTATTAAAAATAGTATATTACACACCGAGAGTCAAAAGTGAGTGTTTAAATGGCGAGGGAAAGTTTGGGAACGAGCGTAGCGAGTGAGCAATTCCCGAGTCATGTAAACTCACTTTTGGCTCGTGTGGAAGATATTTTTTAGACTACTTGATCAGAAGCGGCAATGTTTTTCGCTGACATGGTCTGCATTTTTTTTTTTTGTCTAGTTATTTATTTAAATCATAAACAGGTGATTTTTGTATGCGTAATTAATTCAAAAATTTAATTTGCTCAGTTAATTACTACAAATACATCTTCAGTTTGTTCACGTGCACAAACAGCATACACAGGTAGTGGTCAGCAAAAACGTAACGACGGTTAACAACAAACGGTAACAGCTGTACTACGTCGTGAATATTTAAATACGTTCTTAATTAAGTCGCTGTTTCGTAATTCGCTCCATGGCCGAGTGGTTAGAGACAATCGCTGCATTTCAGTCAAATGTTTCAATGAACGCGGGTTCGATTCCCGATATGAAATTACTGACCAGCAATTTTTTCATGTAAAAACGCTTTACATTGAGGGACGTTTACTTTACATGCAGGTTTCGTTAGCACTCGATGCGTGAATGATAGAGGCGCTTCTTGTCATCCATAAAACACCAACGTAAACATTGCCTTTCTGATCAAGTAGTATAAAAATGGTTTTACTATCAATTCAATACTATATCGATAAGTATAGATATTAGTATCGATAACTGTCGGCAGTCGTATCTATAGTGATAGTTATCGATTCACAATCTGAAAAGCATTCACCTGCAGATATCTCCACCTTCAAATTGCAGTAACTCAACAACCAACTGATGGATGTTGTATGGACCATTCTGGGTCGATTCATCTGTTTTTCAGAAACATCATATCCAACTTTCATCTGAATCGATTGGGTAGAAGCTGTGAAATCGATTTTTTTATTGTATTGCCCGAGTCATAAACTTCAAACACGTCTTTCTCGAAATAACAATTTTGCCCCTGCAAACTTCAATTGCTTGTATTAGGCCATTTATGAAGGCTAGAAACTCGCTCTCGGTCTTAAAAAATTGCTGAAAGTTCCGATAAAAAGCCCAACAAATTTTTTCCAACATAGGACATGTTTTCACAGACGGCATCACATAACGCGTCACGAAAAAACGTACCTTCAGGCGAAAATTATAATTTTGCAGATAGGCAAAATTAGGGTGAAAAACTAATTTTTGATGAAATTGAATTTTTAACGGGAAGTTGTTTTTCACCTTCCTAACAACACTGTATCAACTTGTAGAGGACTAATTCGACATTTTTACTGGTCATTGATAGCATTTTAAAACGGGACTTACGTGTCTACATAGTGTGACGTTGAAGTTTTAGGACTACGCTTCGCCTAGAGGAACTTTACAAGCGCTATCTCTCGGGAAACACTTGTATTATTTTTAATGAAGTTTCTCCTGCGCACCATGCTAGTTCCAGCTTATTGCGCCCATGGAAACGTTGTATAGATTTTTTTTTAAGCGAGATTTCACGGCTGTCACGGCAGAAAAAACGGGGTAACGGTCGGCTATTAAATTTTCGAAAACTACGTTCTGGAGTATTCTGATTTGAAAACACTATATCTCAGCTGGGAAAAGAGCTAGAGACTTGCGGTAAGTTGCATTAGATTCCCCGTCCCTATTTCTGTAAAAATTAGTTAAAATCTCAATTTCAACCTTCATCACCCTGAGGTATGTTTTCTCCTGACGCGTCATATATATGTGTGTATTTCGATACCTCTCATTCAGTTTTTTCAATAGTAAGTTTGACCCGTCTAAACGAAGTTAAATTTTGATTTTTGTGCCGAAATCGAGAGCCCATGAAGCTTCTATAACGATACTTTGTTCAATTTCTATGGTAGAACTAATTGGGTTTTCCAAAAATAGGAAAACTCAAATTTGGGGCTAAAAATAGGATTAGATCAAAAATAAAAAAAATGTTGCTGGATTTTCGTGCCCCACTCTGTGTGAATAACAGTGCAGAGGGCGGTAAAAGTGCAGGTATGGGCAGATTTATTTCTCCGTTTCAACAGTTGGATAACATGAAGTAATCTCAAACGGCTTTCGGAATGTGCTTCCTTGGACTAGGCATATCCAGGACTGTGTGTGCTCATTTGGGCATAATGTTTTGACACCCGTAATTTGTCTGTCTTTATATCACGGTGGACGTTATCATTATGGTTGTAGCTCGGTTGAGTCTAAGCAGTAGTGAAATAAAATTTTACTCAGATTTTTGTTTCTACAATCATTAAAACAGGTCTAGGGGAGGGAGGATTAGTCCATCTAAAATCCATAGACGTAAAATAAAAACCACTCTAATTTGTCGTATGAATTGCCTATAAACGATGCCAATCTATGTATACAAAGATAATAATTGTATTCAGTGGTTTACATACCCGAACGTAAGTGTAGGCAAGGAGATGCCTGGGATGATACAGTAACACCAGGTATAAATAAGTAACGAAAAATCCGTTACAATGGTGTAAGTTGGTATCTGAACCAGCGAGCACAAAACGTAAACGGCCACCACGGTTCTGTATGTGATCTTCATATTACACCAATTTCGAACTTTCATAGGGTGGATTATCGCCAGTAATCTCCAAACGGCTAATACTATAGTCATCCAAATCGAGATTAGACGTGCGGGACAGAATACAAGTGAGGGTATTAACCACAGCTCAATATTTGATAATGATAATGTCACCACAAATATAAAGGGAATGTAAGATAGCAGTACAGCTAAATCAGCAACGGCCAACCAGGTCAGCACAACGTTAGTCGGCGAGGTCATATTCTTTCGTGTGAAAATAATTATGTTGATAATATTGAACACAGAGCCGACAATGCAGATGGTGAGGCCCAAGGACCTATATACAACAGTCTCGTAGAATTCCATAAAATTAACCAGATCAATTCCAAATATGTTAACTATAGCATTCAGACCAGACGAAGCGGTTTCATTCTGAAACAAAAACAGTTCGGCTAAATAACAAAATATATAATTGAATGAACGGATAAAAGAGTAATGGTAAGGGCGAACGCCAGAATAGCTCTTACGTACATGGAAGTAGAACTTACATCCGGCTCCTCTGTAATCGTAGACTCAGCTGGAATCAGAAGCGCTTATGACATAGAAAATTTCGAAAGATAAACTCTCCAGAAGGCACGAGAAACCAGTAGAGTACGTACATTTCCCTACAATTATTATGGCTGGGAACATAGTAGAAATACGGCCCTTAGTCCGGGGCACCCTTTCAGTGGGGAGTGGGCGCTTATCATCAAAATTAATCTGGAATCAACCGGATTAGGAGTTTTTGACCCTATAAGTCCATGAGTTAATACAGATCTGATATAGAATCACAAAGTTTTTCTATTTAAATTTTTTTTTTTTTAAATTAAAAAAAAATCTTACCTCTTATCGTGTTTGGTTACATTTCCGTTGGGAATTTTGTTACAAAAAGTGTTTAATCGAAACAATATTTTCCATATCTGTCAAGTTTTCCCAGATGTAAAGTACTTTGGTGACCTCCTATATGGCATTCCCCGCTCAGTTAAAGAGAAAACGCTTAGTCTTGCAGGAATCGCCATTAGATTATATTTCCTATCGAATGAATGTTTTCTCCGTTTTTCATAGGTTTCGAGTTATTTGGTAAGGACTGGAAACTTTGTCCCCCTCCCCAGGTTGAGAGAGCTGAAACTATGAGAAAGAAGGGTATTTACCTGCAGGTAATTCACGGGACCATGTTTGATGGTAATTTCCTCTGACTTAACCTCCAGGCAGTGGAGTAGCCAGGATTTTTCCAAGGGGGGGGGGAGCAAAATTTTTGGGGTACCCCTAATATGAACTGTATGTTTTTAGATTGACGTATCAGAGTATGTTGAGCTTTTCAACTTCAGTTATGCATCTGAATTCATTTAAATTTCATTTCGCGTATTACTGTGATACTGCCAGCATATAAAAAATTCTCATCTCAAGGGGGGGGGGGGAGATTTAGCACCCGAATTCCTCCTGAAAAATTAGTACGAGACAAGAATAAAGAGCTTGCTCAAGATAAATTTGAAAAGTTGAATCCAGAACTTCTGAATTGCCATTACAGCGGCGAGAAGTATACAAAAGATAATATAGGTACAAGGGTGTCCCTTATTTTACAAGTTTTCGCCAGTTGATTAGGGTCACACTGAAATGGAAGTAGAAACTCTCCATACAAAATTTGAGCTCAATCTGAGGTCATTAACCCGTGCCGCTATGACCTTAAAGTTATGTGTAATTCTGAGATTTTACAAAAAATTGCGAATATCTCGGAACATATAGACTTCAAGACCGAAATGCATATGACATAAAATATTCCTTATTAGATTTCATATAAGAAAGGTGCTATACAACATTTCTCAAGAACGCATATTTACCAAGATAATCGCAAAAATGTGTGAGTTTCACGGAAGGTGGCTTTTTATTTTCTCTTTTGTAACCAATCTTTACTAGCTAAATCGCAGTTATCTAAGAAAATATTCACTTTAGGACCAAATTGCAAATAACATAAAATGTTTCTTATTAAATTTTCTATAAAAAAAGTTCCATACAACTTTTCTTTAGAAAACGTATTTATTGAGATACTCGCAAAAATGCGTGGAATTTTTGAAAAACATAGGTTTTTTTATTATTGTAGGTACAGCTGAATTAACTATTAATGTTGGGTAATGCATACTACAATACAACTTCAGTCTCTGTCTACTGGGGCAAGTGTCCAAGTTTGCCCCCCCCCCGGCTACGCCCATGACAGTTTGTCGGGTACCTACTATAGAATAGACCTCAAATTATGTATGTATATCAACAACAGTCAACATTGCGTATAAGATATAACATTGTGCTGTTAAGGAACAGTCACATGTTCTCAAAATTCACTGTCATTTCCTATGAGCAAATCACTGTTTCCTATTGTGGATTGTACATCATCTTATGTTCACCATACCAAGTCTTCAACGGAATCTTAGAATGCTCAAGACTCAATAAAAGCATTGGAATTAATTAGGGCTCATGGATGCCCATAGTTAATGTTTCAATTTTAGGCTCTTCCGCCAATTTTTTATCACTAAGGTCAGACCAACAGTCCTACCTCTTGCAAATACAAGCGTTTAACAATCGCAAACACTTCTACATTTGTGCCCATCTTTATCCCTTTAACAATGAGATGAAGAAACACGTGTGCAGAAGTGTTTGCGATTGCTAAAAGCTTGTATTTGCAAGAGGTAGTACTGGTGGTCTGACCCTATGAAAAATTTGCCGAAAAGCCTAAAATTGAAACGTTAATTTGGTATCCCTGAGCCACTGACCGGGAAGGTTGGCGTCTTCCTGTAATCCGCGCTAAAAGGAGGTCTGATCATTGCTTACTGTCAACACGCGTAGCGGTTCCTCGGTATTCCACTCCGAGTATCCTTGGGCCCCAGCGCTGTCTCTACGGAGGTCGACTGCACTATTGCGAAAGTCAGCGGCCGGCTTCGAAATACCCCCGGCAGGGCTCCCCCGCCGTCACCACTTTTGAGGGGTGAGTGAAGAGGAAGTGTGTCCGGTTGATGGGGACCTGAAATTTCCAGGCTAGTGCTCAGAGAGCGCGAACCTCGGTCAGTAGGGAACCCCATGGTGCCCCTTGCAGGACGCGCGCACCGGAAGCGGCACGGCGAAGTGGGGCTCTGTCCGGCCACTAATGCGATATTCGAAAGTTAGTTTCCGGGGCTGGTTATGCGGTGTCTTAGAGGCGACTTTGGCATGCGTGCATCGCCATACATCCCACCACACCATAAATAATTCCAAATTCAATGTTTGAAGAAAATCAAATTTTGAGATCTAGGGTTAACAAACTGTTTTTATTGAGTCTTGAGCCCTCTAAGATTCCGTTGAAGACTTGGTACAGTGGACCTGAAATGATGTATATCAACAGTAGGAAACAGCTATCTGCCCATAGAAAATGACTCTGAATTCTGAGAACACGTGATTGTTCCTTAACAGCACAACGTTATATCTTATGCGCAAATTGTTGATTACTGTTGACATGCATACATACATATATGTACATACATACATACATCATCCGGGGTCTATTCTATAGTAGATACCCGACAAACTGTCATGGATGTAGCCAGGTGGAAGAGGTGGCAAACTGGGGCGCTTGCCCCAGTAGATTAAAAAAACGTTTTTCGAACATTTTACGCATTTTTGCATTGGTATAAATCTATGAATAATTCCACAAATTTCTGAACATTGGCCATATATTATTCCTGTTTTATTAAATTTAATAATAAAATTATTTAATTGATTTGGGAGAGCATCTATTTCAATATTGATAGATGGGATTGTTCAAGAATGAATTACATCTAATGTATTTGTAATTATAAAAAGAACAAGAAAAAAAAATTACAAGGAAATCTATATTGATTTAATTTTTATAATAAAATATAGAGTAATATAATGTTAAGGAATTTTTATATTAATTAAATTTTTTGAGTTAATAAATAGATTAATAAAATAACTGATTTAAAAAAAAAACAAGAAAAAATATAAAAAACAACTTTTAAAAAAATACAAAAGGAAAATTATATTGATTAAATTTTTATGATTATCTCGATAAATATGTTTTCCAAAAAAAAAAAATTGTAAAGAACCTTTTGTACAGAAAATTTAACGAGGAACATTTTATGTTATTTGCATTTTGGTCCTAAAGTGAATATTTTTTGTAGATAACTACGTTTTAGCGAGTGAAAAGATTATAGTTATGAAAGAAAAAATAACAATATCCACGTTCCTCGTAACTTTCCCACATTATTACGATTATCTCGGTAAATATGCGTTTTAGGGAAAAGTTGTATAGAATTTGTTTAATAGTAAAAGTAACGGAGAACATTTAATGTTATAGGCATTTCGGTCCTGAAGTTGATATGTTCCGAGATATTCGCGGTTTTTTGTAAAATCTCAGTATTACACATAAATTCAAGGTCGAAGCGGCACGGGTTAGTGGCCTCATATTGAGCTCAAATTTTTTATGGCGAGTTTCTAGGTCCATTGGAACAAATTTCAGCGCGACCCTAATCAATTGGCGAAAACTTGTAAAATAAGGATACCTAATAGGTATACCATCCTTCTCTGAAAAAATTTTATTTAATGAAATTTTCAACAAAGCTATTATGATGATCAAATACAAAATTTCTTAGTCATAAAGAATTCTACGGCGACCTGGAATATTTTGATCCCAGAAAATTTGAAAATATTTTGAAAAAAGGCTTACCTGAGAATTCCTTGAGTAAAATATGCAAAATTACTTACAAAAATAAAGAAATTGTTCGAGATAAACTTTTATCGAAAGGGGGGAGGACATCATACAATCTTGATTTTTCAAATAAACAGAGGAGAGGTCTGTATTCAGAAGACAAGTGAAGGGCCCGTAACACGCAAAATTCCCGGTTGCAATTTTGCTCTCAGAACGCCACTGGTGAATGCAAATTTGTCTACGACAGAAGTAAAATTTGTAAAATATGCATTACGTGCAGATGATAAAATACTGCAGGCCTATACTAACTTGAAAGCTGTGTAATTTTTCGAGGATAGAACTGTGATTCGAAAAAGAGTTTATTGCGCGTTTTAATTTTTTCCTCTGTGGTCTTCTCCCAAAAAATGTCCATTCGACGTATACACTACATATGATAAGTTGTAAGTACTTTGTGAGATATCCAAATTTTTCGACACTGTTTTGCTAGAAGAGTTCTGTAAAACGAAGCGTCTTATAGTCTTGAAGGTATTTAGTATGTCATCCAATAGAATAGTCTGACCACTAGTAACAATAATTGTAAGCGTGGCATGAATTTTTCTACGTGAGTGAAAATGTTTGAAGTAAACTTTTCTGTATCATGAAAAATCACTCACGCCAAATTTTGATTAGAAGTCAGCTATACTTTTATCACTAGTCGATTAAAATGTTGGCAAAATTAAGGCATACATAAGTGCCTATTTCGGAAACCGCATGTTCCATATTTAAAACACAAATGAAACATGATAATGTACCTACATCTAGATCTTTATGACCATGCGTACGTCTTTAAAATCGACGTCGACATTGATGCTTCAAATCAACGACCAATTTGACTCCAAAATTATAGAATGTATACAATCGCCATCTATCAAACTGCGTTGACAACAGTGATTATAGTCTACATCCCTTTATATACTAAAAATGACATCGAATTACCGTGCGACCGTTTCGTTAAATTAAATGATAATGATCCTGAAAAATAGATTTTATGATCAATCATACGAGTATCATGGTTCTTAAAAGAGTCAAAAAGTGAGGCTAAACTTAGCTATTTCTCATATCTTGGGACCAGTCCTCTTTTGTTGAACCTTGATCCGGTCTTGTGTACGTATATTTCTTCAATAATTTTCACACCTGGATTTATAGAATTCAAGGACGGACTGGGGCTTAAAATTTTACCGAGTATACTTTGATAGAGGCGCCAGCAATTTTCTGCCCTTAGTTTTTGTATTAATACACCGGTTACATACCGGAGCCGAACCGACCGGCGTACCGAGCAAATGCCCGTTGTGCCCTATGGCCAGTCCGCCCCTGCTACATTTACATTATATTTTCCTGAAAATTCTTATCTGATGTCTTTCATTGGGCATTCGCAAATTCATCAGTACTTGGACTAGGCCGTTTATATGTTGATAAAAACCCATCCATGAGTACACAATAAAGTTTATGAAGGTCTCTTACCTTGAAATCGAGATGATGTCCTTGGAGTAACGGCGCCGCTGTAGCTTAATAATTTACATCAATTTCATAGGTACTCATATGTGTGATTTTACCGCGAACCATGTTGAAATATTATCAGCATACCTCAACGCATGCTGAAGATCAGCACGAAAAAAAAAACACAAAAAAAAACCGGTACTATTTACTAGTTGACCTTCAATATGATCTCAAAGCATCACTATACATAATGAAATCTGATTTGAAAATTGAATGATGGTTAGATGGTTACATCTATTTGTACGGGGTGGAGAGCTGATACAAGTAGGAACTTATCTGAATATCCTCTGACATTTAAAAATATTCTAACGCCTTACCGATATGACAAGTGTGTCAACAATGAGTCACACGAGTGATATTGAAGAGGATGATGATGATAAGGTTATCAGTTTTACGACCGGTTTGATGCACCTCTCCATTTCTCCAGCTATCTTGTGCAAGTTCTTTCAATTCGTAGTAACACTTACATTTGACATCCTTGATTATCTGTTGAACCAGGGGCGGCGTGAGGTTTTTGAAGGCCCGAGGCAGATAGTGACAAATTTACAAGGGACCCTTGCTTCGTCAGAAAACAAACAGCAAAAATTGAAAAATAATCCACAAAGTTTTTTTTTTTTTTTTTTACGCTAACATGCAAAATAAGTTAGACAAAACCCTCAATCCTCAATTTTAAATTATATAGGCCTATTTGTATTGATAAACTCAACATTAGCTGGACATTTCTTAAATGAATAGTAATATTTAGGCCTATTTACCTATACATTGACGGAAATAAAACATTATAAGATAACAAAAACAATACCTATTTTTTAATTTTTTTTATTTTATACATGTTACCTTTCCCTGCTGATAGGGAATACCCAGGTTCTTGGCAGGGGAGCCATAACGTTACATACGGTAATAATAGTGATAAAAATTTAGAAGAAAAAAACAAAACAGAAAATAACAAAAACCAAAGAAAAAAGAGGAGAAAAGAGAAGAGAAAATGAAAAGAAAAAGAAACTATTTGATCGTATGTCCCGAGAGAGGCTCTAAGGGGCTGAAAGCATATTGATATAATAGCTAACGGCAGAAGGTAGCAATTACTAATTGGTGCACCATGTGCATCTATACAAATCATTCTCATCTGCAGTCACTCCCCAAGAGAAGCCTCAGGGGGTAAGGGGGCATTTTGCCCTTATATATGAAATTTTGAATTAAAGACTGATTTCTACTCTATTTCCACGCTGAGTTCGAATTTGGTGTTCAAATTTAGCTAGCGACGACGCTCCGCTGCCGGGAAACACGAAAATGAAATCATTTGTTTTAGCGCTTCACGCAAATTTCATAGCACACATCGCCACTTATTGACATTATTACAAATTCTATTTTGGCGATCGATAATTTGCGAATAATTCTGGAATGGAGATAGTCAGAGCAGTGCGGCTTAAAACTCTGAATTGATGAAAAATTTCGATTAAAACGTGTTTCTCAGTTTTGCTCTAGCTGCCTCCAATCAAAAGTTTTTTGCCTTTTATAAGTTCGCCCCAGGACATTCGCATTATCGGAAAGGCATATTGGTGCTAATAGTACTGCTGATCCGACGAGCTTAATTCGTTATTACAATTTTCTATATTTCGCAATATTGCCGAGACCAATTCGAAAATGTGTCAAAATTCTCTAGGTCAATTTGGACACGACGAGTCGCATCGAAGATAGTATCTGACCAGCGCGACGCGACGCCCACCTTCCGAATGTTTTTGGCGAAAAAGACAGAGATTTCAAAATTTCTAAATTTTTTCTGATTAATAATAATTCGAATGAATTCAGGCGGGGCTTTAATAACTCGAAACTTGGAAAATATTTTCTGTAAAGGTTTCTCGCTTTGATAGCCCTCCATCAAGTTAATTGCTTTTCATTCTCTCCCATGATGCAATCGAAAGGCATTGTGCTAATAATACTGTGGATCCGTACGAGCTTAATTCGTTTTAAATTTTATATTCAGCAATATTTGAAAGACAATTAAATTGGTCAAAATACTCAGTCAATTTGGCATTTATCGAGTTCGCATCGAAAATTGCAGTAACTGACCCAGCGCCTACGCCGAAGCTCTCCGAAAATTTTTTCGCCCAAAAAAACGCATGATGTATATGGAGAAATTTTCAAAATTTTCAAAATTTTGATTTGAAGACTGTTTAATACTCAGTTTTTCACGCTGGGTTCGAATTTGTTGTTCAAATTCGGCGGGGACGCTCCGCTGTCGAGATACACTCGAAAACGTGGTCAAAATAATTTTCTGTCAGCGCCTTCAACGCGTTGAATATGCCACACATCGCACGCCAATTGACGTTTTCCAAATCTCTATTTCTCTGGGGCGGACCAACAATTTGCTAATAATTTTGGAATGAAGATATCTAGAGCAGTGCGGTTTGAAATTTTGGATACAGGAGATAATTTTGAATAAGACGTACTTTTCAGTTTTGCTCCAGCAGCCTCCAATCAAAAGATTTTGGCCTTTTATCAGTTCGCCCCAGGAAATTCGCAACATTGAAAACGCATATTGGTGCGAATTGTATTGCAGATCCGACGAGTTTAAGGCGTTTCTACATTTTTCAGAAATTCGCCAAATTACCAAGATGCACTCGAAAATGTGGTCAAAAAATCACTTTAGGTAAATTTTGGTAACAGATTCGAGTTCGCTTCGAAAAATTGAGTAAGCTGACCCAGCGCCGACGCCGAAGCTCTCCGAACATTTTTTTGCCCAAAAAAACGCATGATGTATAATAGTATGGAGAAATTTTCAAAATTTTCAAAAATAAAAAATTTTGATTTGAAGACTGTTTAATACTCAGTTTTTCACGCTGGGTTCGAATTTGTTGTTCAAATTCGGCGGGGACGCTCCGCTGTCGAGATAAACTCGAAAACGTGGTCAAAATATTTTTCTGTCAGCGCCTTCAACGCGTTGAATATGCCACACATCGCACGCCAATTGACGTTTTCCAAATCTCTATTTCTCTGGGGCGGACCAACAATTGCTAATAATTTTGGTGGAATGTTGAAATTTTGGACAATATTGTAGCGTACTGAGTTCTACAGCCCACAAAATTTTTTCGCCCGGAATTCACATGGAGAATTTTCAATTTAATGAATTAAGCGTTTTACTTTCTTCCAGTTCCAAGTCTCAAATGTGGTCAAAATCACTTTAGGTAATTGGTAACAGATTCGATTTCTTCAAAAATTAGTAATTGCCCACGCCCACGCCGAAGCTCTCCGAAATTTTTTCGCCAAAAAAACGCATGGGTATAATGGAAAATTTTCAAAATTTTGAATAGAATTGATTTGAGACTGTTTAAATTTTACGGAGTAATTTTGTTAAATACTGGACGCTTCGCTCAGCACCTCAACAAAGATTTGGCTTTTATCAGTTTCCGTTCGCAACTTGAAACGCATTTGGATTGCATAATGCACGCAATGACGTTTTAATCTTTTCTCTAGCGAACCACAATTGCTAAATTGCAATCGAAATGGTGGTTTGAAAAATCACTTTAGGTAAATTTTGGTAACAGATTCGAGTTCGCTTCGAAAAATTGAGTAATCTGACCCAGCGCCGACGCCGAAGCTCTCCGAAAATTTTTTCGCCCAAAAAAACGCATGATGTATAGTATGGAGAAATTTTCAAAATTTTCAAAAATAAAAAATTTTGATTTGAAGACTGTTTAATACTCAGTTTTTCAGGCGGGGACGCTCCGCTGTCGAGATACACTCGAAAACGTGGTCAAAATATTTTTCTGTCAGCGCCTTCAACGCGTTGAATATGCCACACATCGCACGCCAATTGACGTTTTCCAAATCTCTATTTCTCTGGGGCGAACCAACAATTTGCTAATAATTTTGGAATGGAGATAGCTAGAGCAGTGCGGTTTGAAATTTTGGATACAGGAGATAATTTTGAATAAGACGTACTTTTCAGTTTTGCTCAAGCAGCCTCCAATCAAAAGATTTTGGCCTTTTATCAGTTCGCCCCAGGAAATTCGCAACATTGAAAACGCATATTGGTGCGAATTGTATTGCAGATCCGACGAGTTTAAGGCGTTTCTACATTTTTCAGAAATTCGCCAAATTACCAAGATGCACTCGAAAATGTGGTCAAAAATCACTTTAGGTAAATTTTGGTAACAGATTCGAGTTCGCTTCGAAAAATTGAGTAATCTGACCCAGCGCCGACGCCGAAGCTCTCCGAAAATTTTTTCGCCCAAAAAAACGCATGATGTATAGTATGGAGAAATTTTCAAAAATAAAAAATTTTGATTTGAAGACTGTTTAATACTCAGTTTTTCACGCTGAGTCGAATTTGTTGTTCAAATTCGGCGGGGACGCTCCGCTGTCGAGATACACTCGAAAACGTGGTCAAAATATTTTTCTGTCAGCGCCTTCAACGCGTTGAATATGCCACACATCGCACAGCCAATTGACTTTATTTCCAAATCTCTATTTCTCTGGGGACAACCAAATTTGCTAATAATTTTGAATGAGATAGTTAAGGCAGTGCGGTTTGAAATTTTGGATACAGGAGATAATTTTGAATAAGACGTACTTTTAGTTTTGCTCAAGACAGCCTCCATCAAAAGATTTTGGCCTTTTATCAGTTCGCCCCAGGAATTCGCAACATTGTAAAACGCATATGGGCGAATTGTATTGCAGATCGACGAGTTTAAGGCGTTTCTACATTTTTCAGAATTCGACCAAATTACCAAGCGCACTCGAAATGTGGTCAAAAATCACTTTGGGATAAATTTGGTAACAGATTCGAGTTCGCTTCGAAAAATTGGTAATACCCAGCGCCGACGCCGAAGCTCTCCGAAAATTTTTTCGACCCAAAAAAACGCATGATGTATAGATATGGAGAAATTTTAAATTTTAAAATAAAAATT
The DNA here is from genome assembly GCA_031841125.1 of Acanthococcus lagerstroemiae. Classification (NCBI taxonomy): domain Eukaryota; kingdom Metazoa; phylum Arthropoda; class Insecta; order Hemiptera; family Eriococcidae; genus Acanthococcus; species Acanthococcus lagerstroemiae. The sequence goes on from CM063112.1 coordinate 47,169,374, forward strand.
TTGATTTGAAGACTGTTTAATACTCAGTTTTTCACGTCTAGTCGAATTTGTTTTTCAAATTCGCGGGATCCCGCTGTCGAGATACACTCGAAAACGTGGTCAAAATATTTTCTGTCAGCGCCTTCAACGCGTTGAATATGCACACATCGCACGCCAATTGCACGTTTTCCAAACTCTATTTCTCTGGGCGAACCAACAATTGCTAATATTTTGGAATGGAGATAGCTAAGCGTGCGGTTTGAAATTTTGGATACAGGCAAAAATTGGAATAAGACGTACTTTTCAGTTTGCTCAAGCAGCCTCCAATCAAAAGATTTTGGCCTTTTATCAGTTCGCCCCAGGAAATTCGCAACATTGAAAACGCATATTGGTGCGAATTGTATTGCAGATCCGACGAGTTTAAGGCGTTTCTACATTTTTCAGAAATTCGCCAATTACCAAGTGCACTCGAAAATGTGGTCAAAAAATCACTTTAGGTAATTTTGGTAACAGATTCGAGTTCGCTTCGAAAAATTGAGTAATCTGACCCAGCGCCGACGCCGAAGCTCTCCGAAAATTTTTTCGCCCAAAAAAAGCTGATGAATTGGAAAATTTTAAAAATTTTAAAAAAAAATTTTGTTTGAAAAATTTAATTTCCAGGGCGGGGGAGCTCCGGGGTTTTCCCAAAAGGGTAAAATTTTTATTGAGGTTCAAAATTAAAATTAAAAATGGAAAAAGAATTTTAAAACTCTTTTCCGGGGGACCCTTGTAATAATTTTTGGTAATATCGTGCGTTAAAATTTTTTATAAAGGGAATTTAAAAACGTTTTTATTTTCCGGCCCCCCCAAAAATTTTGGCCCTTTTTTTTTGCCCGGGAAAAAGCAACTTGAAAAGATATGGGGAATTGTTTGAATGACATTTTTGGGTTTTTCAAATTTTTAAAATTGCCTTCCCCCTTTCCCGAAATTGCAAAAAAACATTTTAAAATTTTGGGGTCAGATCGAGTTGTTAAAATTGAATTGCCACCAGGGGCCTCCGAAAATTTTTTTTAAAAAAAACATAGTTTTGGTAAAATTTTTAAAATTTTAAAAATAAAAAATTTTTAGGACGAATCTCATTTTTCCACCCCCTGAGATAATGAAAAATTCAAAATATTTTTTTTTTAAGCGTTAAAATTCCCCCTCCCCGCCAATTGAATTTTTCTATTTTTGGGCGCCCCTTTCAATAATTTTAATGGGAAATCGTGCGGTTTAAATTTTGGAAAAAGAAAAATTTTAAAAAACCCCTTTTTTTGCCCAAAAATAATAAAATTTTGGCCCAATTTTCCCCCCGGGTTTGAAATTGAAAACCAATTTGGGGAATTTATTTCAAAAAGTTTTGGGTTTTTAAAAAATTTTGTTCCCCGTTCCCCCCCCATCGAAATTGGGAAAAAAAAAACCCTTTGGTTAATTTTTCAGATTCGGTTTGTTAAAATTTAATTAAAACGCCGACCAAGCTCCCGAAAATTTTTTCCCCAAAAAACCCTAGTTATTGGGAAAATTTTTAAATTTTCAAAAAAAAAATTTTAGGCGAAACTCATTTTTTAGGCACCCCTTAAAAATGAAAAGAGAAAATTTTCCCCCTTTCAAAATAAATAAAGCCCCCCAATTCGTTTTCCAAACCTTTTTTTTTGGGGGGACCAAAATTTTTAAAATTTTTTGTAGGCTTCGGTTTTAAAATTTTAACGGAAAATTTTTTTTCACTTTTCTTTTCTGCACCCCAACGGCGCCGCTGTAGCTTAATAATTACATCAATTTCATAGGTATCTCATGTGTGTGGATTTTACCGCGAAACCATTTTGAAAATATTGATCAGCATACCTCAACGCATGCTGGACAGAATCCGCACGAAAAAAAAAAAAACACAAAAAAAAACGGTACTATTTACTAGTTGACCTTCAATATGATCTCAAAGCATCACTATACATAATGAAATCTGATTTGAAAATTGAATGATGGTTAGATGGTTACATCTATTTGTACGGGGTGGAGAGCTGATACAAGTAGGAACTTATCTGAATATCCTCTGACATTTAAAAATATTCTAACGCCTTACCGATATGACAAGTGTGTCAACAATGAGTCACACGAGTGATATTGAAGAGGATGATGATGATAAGGTTATCAGTTTTACGACCGGTTTGATGCCCCTCTCCATTTCTCCAGCTATCTTGTGCAAGTTCTTTCAATTCGTAGTAACACTTACATTTGACATCCTTGATTATCTGTTGAACCAGGGGCGGCGTGAGGTTTTTGAAGGCCCGAGGCAGATAGTGACAAATTTACAAGGGACCCTTGCTTCGTCAGAAAACAAACAGCAAAAATTGAAAAATAATCCACAAAAGTGTTTTTTTTTTTTTTTTTACGCTAACATGCAAAATAAGTTAGACAAACCCCTCAATCCTCAATTTTAAATTATATAGGCCTATTTGTATTGATAAACTCAACATTAGCTGGACATTTCTTAAATGAATAGTAATATTTAGGCCTATTTACCTATACATTGACGGAAATAAAACATTAAGATAACAAAAACAATTCCTATTTTTTAATTTTTTTTATTTTATACATGTTACCTTTCCCTGCTGATAGGGAATACCCAGGTTCTTGGCAGGGGAGCCATAACGTTACATACGGTGATAATAGTGATAAAAATTTAGAAGAAAAAAACAAAACAGAAAATAACAAAAACCAAAGAAAAAAGAGGAAAAAAGAGAAGAGAAAATGAAAAGAAAAAGAAACTATTTGATCGTATGTCCCAAGAGAGGCTCTAAGGGGCTGAAAGCATATTGATATAATAGCTAACGGCAGAAGGTAGCAATTACTAATTGGTGCACCATGTGCATCTATACAAATCATTCTCATCTGCAGTCACTCCCCAAGAGAAGCCTCAGGGGGTAAGGGGGCATTTTGCCCTTATATATGAAATTTTGAATTAAAGACTGATTTCTACTCTATTTCCACGCTGAGTTCGAATCTGGCGTTCAAATGTAGCGGCGACGCTCCGCTGCCGAGATATATACGAAAATGTGTTCAAAATTGGTTAAAATATGACTGTAGCTCAATTTTGACAACGAATTCGAATTCGTCTCGAAAAATTGAGTTATAAGCATCAAGGCTGAACCCGAAGCTCACCGAAAATTTCTTGTCCCATAGTAGGGAGAAATTTAAAAATTTTTCAAAGGTCAGATATTTTGAATTCAATCAAGACTGATTTCTACACAACTGTTCACGCTGAGTTCGAATTTGGTGTTCAAATTTAGCTAGCGACGACGCTCCGCTGCCAGAAACCGAAAACTTGTCAAATCATTTTTTTGTAGCGACCTTCACGCTTGATTTGCCACACATCGGCAGCTATTGACATTTCAAATTTCTATTTTTCTGGGGCGAATCGATAAATTTGCGAATAATTTTGGAATGGAGATGCTCAGAAGCATGTGCGGCTTTTAAAATTTGACATGATGAAAATTTCGAATTAAAACGGCTTTTCAGTTTTGCTCAGCGCCTCCAATCAAATTTTTGCCTTTTATCAGTTCGCCCCAGGACATTCGCATTATCGGAAAGGCATATTGGTGCTAATAGTACTGCTGATCCGACGAGCTTAATTCGTTATTACAATTTTCTATATTTCGCAATATTGCCGAGACCAATTCGAAAATGTGGTCAAAAATTACTCTAGGTCAATTTGGACAACGGAATCGAGTTCGCATCGAAAAATTGAGTAATCTGACCCAGCGCCGACGCCGACGCTCTCCGAATGTTTTTTTGGACGGAGAAAATAGACAGAGAAATTTTCAAAATTTTCAAAAATAAAAATTTTGATTTGAAGACTGTTTAATACTCAGTTTTTCACTGAGTCTCGAATTTGTTGTTCAAATTCGGCGTGGACGCTTCGAGTGAGATACACTCGAAAATGGTCAAAATATTTTTGTAGCCTTCAACGCGTTGAATTGCCACACATCGCACGCCAATTGACGTTTTCCAAATCTCTATTTCTCTGGGGCGAACCAACAATTTGCTAATAATTTGGAATGGAGATAGCTAGAGCTGTGCGGTTTGAAATTTTGATACGGAGTATAATTTTGAATAAGACGTACTTTTCAGTTTTGCTCAAGAGCCTCCAATCAAAAGATTTTGGCCTTTTATCAGTTCGCCCAGGAAATTCAAATTGAAAACGCAATTGGTGCGATTGTATTAGATCGAATTAGCTTTCACATTTTCGAAATTCGCCAATACCAAGATGCACTCGAAAATGTGGTCAAAAATACTTTAGGTAATTTTGGTAAAGATTCGAGTTCGCTTCGAAAAATTGAGTAATCTGACCAGCGCCGACGCGAGCTCTCCGAAATTTTTTCGCCAAAAAAACGCATGATGTATAGATGAGAAATTTTCAAAATTTTCAAATAAAATTTGATTTGAAGACTGTTTAATACTCATTTTTCACGCTGAGTTCAAGTTTTCAATTCGGCGGGGACCTCGCTGTCGAGATAACTCGAAAACGTGGTCAAATATTTTTCTGTCACGCCTTCAACGCGTTGATATGCACACATCGCACGCCAATTGACGTTTCAAACTCTATTTCTCTGGGGCGAACCACAATTTGCTAATATTTTGGAATGGAGATAGCTAGAGCAGTGCGGTTTGAAATTTTGGATACGGAGATAATTTTGAATAAGACGTACTTTTCAGTTTGCTCAAGCAGCTCCAATCAAAAGATTTGGCCTTTTATCAGTTCGCCCCAGGAAATTGCAACATTGAAAACGCATATTGGTGCGAATTGTATTGCAGATCACCGAGTTTAAGGGTTTCTACATTTTTCAGAAATTGCAATACAATATTCGAGATTCGTAAAATTGAGTAATTACAGGTCAATTCGAAGTTCGAAAATTTAAAAAATATGACTGAAGATGGCGAAATCCAAAATTTTTTCCAAAGATTCCGATGTATATATGGACATCGCAATTTCAAATTAAATTTTGCAAATAGCGATGTTTATAATCATTTTAAAATTTAAAAATTTTTGTTAAGACGTTGAATATCAATTTCACGAAACGTGTCAAAATATTTTCAGTCACTTGGCGGTGAATTATGCAATCAATTCAATGACGTTTCAAATTTAATTTCTGGGGATCCAACATTTGAATAATTTTGATAGATAGCGTACTTTGTTTCTAAATTTCGTGCAAGAAAATTTTGCTAAATATTTTCGACTTTGGCAATTGAGCCTCGAAAAACATTTTGGCTTTAATTGTTATTCCAGGAATTTCGTTTTTAAACCATATTTGTGAAATTGTCAATTCAGATCAGAAATTTAGTTCAAAAACATTTGGCAAATTTACAAGAATCGAGATTTAGTGGTCAAAAATATTTTCAGAATTCGCGTACCAAATCAAAATTGTTCAAAAATAATTGTAAGTGGACGACTCTTCAAATTTTTTGAAAAAAACATGTGAGAGTAAAATTTTTTCAAAAAAATTTATTTGGAGATGTTTAATTATCAAAGTGAATTTTTTTAAACTGTAGCCTCAGTTTTCAGTACCCGAAATTCAAATATTTTTCTTCGCTAGGTGAAATGCAACATTGAATGAGTTTTAAATCGTTTATGGGGAACAACAATTTAATATTGGATGAGTAGTAGAAGGCGGTTTAATTTTGGATAGGATATATTGAATAAAAGTACTTTTCAGTTTGCTCAAGCAGCCTCCAATCAAAAGATTTTGGCCTTTTATCAGTTCGCCCCAGGAAATTCGCACATTGAAAACGCATATTGGTGCGAATTGTATTGCAGATCCGACAGTTAAGGCGTTCTACATTTTCAGAAATTCGCCAAATTACAAGATGCACTCGAAAATTTGGTCAAAAAATCACTTTAGTAAATTTTGGTAACAGATTCGAGATTCGCTTCGAAAATTGAGTAATCTGACCCAGCGCCGACGCCGAAGCTCTCCGAAAATTTTTTCGCCCAAAAAAACGCATGATGTATAGTATGACGAAATTTCAAAATTTTCAAAAAAAATTTTGATTTGAAGACGTTTAATACTCAGTTTTTCACGCTAGTCGAATTTGTTGTTCAAATTCGGCGGGGACGCTCCGCTGTCGAGATACACTCGAAAACGTGGTCAAAATATTTTTCTGTCAGCGCCTTCAACGCGTTGAATATGCCACAATCGCACGCCAATTGACTGTTTCCAAATCTCTATTTCTCATGGGCGAACCAACAATTTTAATAATTTTGGAATGGAGATAGCTAGAGCAGTGCGGTTTTGAAATATTTGGATACAGGTAAGATAAATTTTGAATAAGAAGTGCTTTTCAGTTTTGCTCAAGCAGCCTCCAATCAAAAGATTTTGGCCTTTTATCAGTTCGCCCCAGGAAATTCGCAACATTGAAAACGCATATTGGTGCGAATTGTATTGCAGATCCGACGAGTTTAAGGCGTTTCTACATTTTTCAGAAATTTGCCAAAGTACCAAGATGCACTCGAAAATGTGGTCAAGAAATCATTTTAGGTATATTTTGGTAACAGATTCGAGTTTGCTTCGAAAAATTGAGTAATCTGACCCAGCGCCGACGCCGAAGCTCTCCGAAAATTTTTTCGCCCAAAAAAACGCATGATGTACTCTGGAGAAATTTTCAAAATTTTCAAAAATAAAAAATTTTGATTTGAAGACTGTTTAATACTCAGTTTTTCACGCTGAGTCCGAATTTGTTGTTCAAATTCGGCGGGGACGCTCCGCTGTCGAGATACACTCGAAAACGTGGTCAAAATAATTTTCTGTCAGCGCCTTCAACGCGTTGAATATGCCACACATCGCACGCCAATTGACGTTTTCCAAACTCTATTTCTCGGGGCGAACCAACAATTTGCTAATAATTTTGGAATGGAGATAGCTAGAGCAGTGCGGTTTGAAATTTTGGATACAGGAGATAATTTTGAATAAGACGTACTTTTCAGTTTTGCTCAAGCAGCCTCCAATCAAAAGATTTTGGCCTTTTATCAGTTCGCCCCAGGAAATTCGCAACATTGAAAACGCATATTGGTGCGAATTGTATTGCAGATCCGACGAGTTTAAGGCGTTTCTACATTTTTCAGAAATTCGCCAAATTACCAAGATGCACTCGAAAATGTGGTCAAAAAATCACTTTAGGTAAATTTTGGTAACAGATTCGAGTTTGCTTCGAAAAATTGAGTAATCTGACCCAGCGCCGACGCCGAAGCTCTCCGAAAATTTTTTCGCCCAAAAAAACGCATGATGTATAGAATGGAGAAATTTTCAAAATTTTCAAAATTTTGATTTGAAGACTGTTTAATACTCAGTTTTTCACGCTGGGTTCGAATTTGTTGTTCAAATTCGGCGGGGACGCTCCGCTGTCGAGATACACTCGAAAACGTGGTCAAAATATTTTTCTGTCAGCGCCTTCAACGCGTTGAATATGCCACACATCGCACGCCAATTGACGTTTTCCAAATCTCTATTTCTCTGGGGCGAACCAACAAATTGCTAATAATTTTGGCATGGAGATAGCTAGAGCAGTGCGGTTTGAAATTTTGGATACAGGAGATAATTTTGAATAAGACGTACTTTTCAGTTTTGCTCAAGCAGCCTCCAATCAAAAGATTTTGGCCTTTTATCAGTTCGCCCCAGGAAATTCGCAACATTGAAAACGCATATTGGTGCGAATTGTATTGCAGATCCGACGAGTTTAAGGCGTTTCTACATTTTTCAGAAATTCGCCAAATTACCAAGATGCACTCGAAAATGTGGTCAAGAAATCACTTTAGGTAAATTTTGGTAACAGATTCGAGTTTGCTTCGAAAAATTGAGTAATCTGACCCAGCGCCGACGCCGAAGCTCTCCAAAAATTTTTTCGCCCAAAAAATCGCATGATGTATAGAATGGAGAAATTTTCAAAATTTTCAAAATTTTGATTTGAAGACTGTTTAATACTCAGTTTTTCACGCTGGGTTCGAATTTGTTGTTCAAATTCGGCGGGGACGCTCCACTGTCGAGATACACTCGAAAACGTGGTCAAAATAATTTTCTGTCAGCGCCTTCAACGCGTTGAATATGCCACACATCGCACGCCAATTGACGTTTTCCAAATCTCTATTTCTCTGGGGCGGACCAACAATTTGCTAATAATTTTGGAATGGAGATAGCTAGAGCAGTGCGGTTTGAAATTTTGGATACAGGAGATAATTTTGAATAAGACGTACTTTTCAGTTTTGCTCAAGCAGCCTCCAATCAAAAGATTTTGGCCTTTTATCAGTTCGCCCCAGGAAATTCGCAACATTGAAAACGCATATTGGTGCGAATTGTATTGCAGATCCGACGAGTTTAAGGCGTTTCTACATTTTTCAGAAATTCGCCAAATTACCAAGATGCACTCGAAAATGTGGTCAAAAATCACTTTAGGTAAATTTTGGTAACAGATTCGAGTTCGCTTCGAAAAATTGAGTAATCTGACCCAGCGCCGACGCCGAAGCTCTCCGAAAATTTTTTCGCCCAAAAAAACGCATGATGTATAGTATGGAGAAATTTTCAAAATTTCAAAATAATTTGATTTGAAGACTGTTTAATACTCAGTTTTTCACGCTGATCGAATTTGTTGTTCAAATTCGGCGGGGACGCTCGCTGTCGAGATCACTCGAAAACGTGGTCAAAATATTTTTCTGTCAGCGCCTTCAACGCGTTGAATATGCCACACATCGCACGCCAATTGACGTTTTCCAAATCTCTATTTCTCTGGGGCGAACCAACAATTTGCTAATAATTTTGGAATGGAGATAGCTAGAGCAGTGCGGTTTGAAATTTTGGATACAGGAGATAATTTTGAATAAGACGTACTTTTCAGTTTTGCTCAAGCAGCCTCCAATCAAAAGATTTTGGCCTTTTATCAGTTCGCCCCAGGAAATTCGCAACATTGAAAACGCATATTGGTGCGAATTGTATTGCAGATCCGACGAGTTTAAGGCGTTTCTACATTTTTCAGAAATTCGCCAAATTACCAAGATGCACTCGAAAATGTGGTCAAAAAATCACTTTAGGTAAATTTTGGTAACAGATTCGAGTTTGCTTCGAAAAATTGAGTAATCTGACCCAGCGCCGACGCCGAAGCTCTCCGAAAATTTTTTCGCCCCAAAAAACGCATGATGTATAGAATGGAGAAATTTTCAAAATTTTCAAAATTTTGATTTGAAGACTGTTTAATACTCAGTTTTTCACGCTGGGTTCGAATTTGTTGTTCAAATTCGGCGGGGACGCTCCGCTGTCGAGATACACTCGAAAACGTGGTCAAAATATTTTTCTGTCAGCGCCTTCAACGCGTTGAATATGCCACACATCGCACGCCAATTGACGTTTTCCAAATCTCTATTTCTCTGGGGCGAACCAACAATTTGCTAATAATTTTGGAATGGAGATAGCTAGAGCAGTGCGGTTTGAAATTTTGGATACAGGAGATAATTTTGAATAAGACGTACTTTTCAGTTTTGCTCAAGCAGCCTCCAATCAAAAGATTTTGGCCTTTTATCAGTTCGCCCCAGGAAATTCGCAACATTGAAAACGCATATTGGTGCGAATTGTATTGCAGATCCGACGAGTTTAAGGCGTTTCTACATTTTTCAGAAATTCGCCAAATTACCAAGATGCACTCGAAAATGTGGTCAAAAAATCACTTTAGGTAATTTGGTAACAGATTCGAGTTCGCTTCGAAAAATTGAGTAATCTGACCCAGCGCCGACGCCGAAGCTCTCCGAAAATTTTGTCGCCCAAAAAAACGCATGATGTATAGTCTGGAGAAATTTTCAAAATTTTCAAAAATAAAAAATTTTGATTTGAAGACTGTTTAATACTCGTTTTCAGCTGAGTCGAATTTGTTGTTCAACGCGGAGCCCCTGTCGAGACCTCGAAACGTGTCAAATATTTTTCTGTCGCGCTTCAACGCTTGAAATGACACATCGCAGCCATGACGTTTTCAAATTATTCTCGGGGCGAACAACAATTGTAATAATTTTGGAAGAGATAGCTAGAGAGTGCGTTTAATTTGACAGGAAATTTTGAATAAGACGTATTTTCGTTTCTCAAGCAGCTCCAATCAAAAGATTTTGGCATTTTTCAGTTTCCCCAGGAAATTCGCAAATGCAAAAATATTGGTGCAATTTTGCAATCCGACGGTTTAAGCGTTTCTACATTTTAGAATTCGCCAATACCAGATGCCTCGAAAATGTGGTCAAAAAAATCACTTAGGTAAATTTTGTAACAGATTCGAGTTGCTTGAAATGAGTAATGACCAGGCCGACGCGAGTTCCGAAATTTTTTCGCCAAAAAAACGCATGATGTATATCATGGGAAATTTTCAAAATTTTCAAAATAAAAATTTTGATTTGAAGACTGTTTAATACTCAGTTTTTCACGCTGAGTCCGAATTTGTGTTCAAATTCGGCGGGGACGCTCCGCTGTCGAGATACACTCGAAAACGTGGTCAAAATATTTTTCGTCAGCCCTTCAACGGTTGAATATGCCACACTCGCACGCCAATTGACGTTTTCCAAATCTCTATTTCTCTGGGGCGAACCAACAATTTGCTAATAATTTTGGAATGGAGATAGCTAGAGCAGTGCGGTTTGAAATTTTGGTACAGGAGATAATTTTGAATAAGACGTACTTTTCAGTTTGGCTCAAGCAGCCTCCAATCAAAAGATTTTGGCCTTTTATCAGTTCGCCCAGGAAATTCGCAACATTGAAAACGCATATTGGTGCGAATTGTATTGCAGATCGACGAGTTTAAGGCGTTTCTACATTTTTCAGAAATTCGCCAAATTACCAAGATGCACTCGAAATGTGGTCAAAAAATCACTTTAATTTAGGTTAAAATTTGGTATAACAGAATTCCGAGTTCGCCCTGATATATAGTATGGAGAAATTTTCAAAATTTCAAAAATAAAAATTTTGATTTGAAGACTGTTTAATACTCAGTTTTTCACGCTGAGTCCGAATTGTTGTTCAAATTCGGCGGGGACGCTCCGCTGTCGAGATACACTCGAAAACGTGGTCAAAATATTTTCTGTCAGCGCCTTCAACGCGTTGAATATGCCACACATCGCACGCAATTGACGTTTTCCAAATCTCTATTTCTCTGGGCGAACCAACAATTTGCTAATAATTTTGGAATGGAGATAGCTAGAGCAGTGCGGTTTGAAATTTTGGATACAGGAGATAATTTTGAATAAGAGTACTTTTCAGTTTGCTCAAGCAGCCTCCAATCAAAGATTTTGGCCTTTTATCAGTTCGCCCAGGAATTCGCAACATTGAAAACGCATATTGGTGCGAATTGTATTGCAGATCCGACGAGTTTAAGGCGTTTCTACATTTTTCAGAAATTCGCCAAATTACCAAGATGCACTCGAAAATGTGGTCAAAAATCATTTAGGTAAATTTTGGTAACAGATTCGAGTTCGCTTCGAAAAATTGAGTAATCTGACCAGCGCCGACGCCGAAGCTCTCCGAAATTTTTCGCCCAAAAAAGCATGATGTATAGTATGGAGAAATTTTCAAAATTTTCAAAATATTTGATTTGAAGACTGTTTAATACTCAGTTTTCACGTGGTCGATTGTTGTCAAATTCGGCGGGGACGCTCCGCTGTCGAGATACACTCGAAAACGTGGTCAAATATTTTTCTGTCAGCGCCTTCAACGTTGAATATGCCACAATCGCACGCCAATTGACGTTTTCCAAATCTCTATTTCTCTGGGGCGAACCAACAATTTGTAATAATTTTGGAATGGAGATAGCTAAGCAGTGCGGTTTGAAATTTTGGATACAGGAAATTTTGAATAAGACGTACTTTTCAGTTTTGCTCAAGCAGCCTCAATCAAAAGATTTTGGCTTTTATCAGTTCCCAGGAAATTCGCAACATTGAAAACGCATATTGGTGCGAATTGTATTGCAGATCCGACGAGTTTAAGGCGTTTTCTACATTTTTCAGAAATTCGCCAAATTACCAAGATGCACTCGAAAATGTGGTCAAAAAATCACTTTAGGTAAATTTTGGTAACAGATTCGAGTTCGCTTCGAAAAATTGAGTAATCTGACCCAGCGCCGACGCCGAACTCTCGAAAAATTTTTCGCCCAAAAAACGTCATGATTATATTTGGGAGAAATTTTCAAAATTTATAAAATAAAATTTTGAATTTGAAGATATTTGAATACTCAGTTTTTCACGCTTGTCCGAATTTTGTTTCAAATTCGGCGGGCCCCGTTCGATACACTCGAAAACGTGGTCAAAATATTTTCTTGTCATGCGCTCGAGCGTTGAATATGCACACATCGCACGCCAATTGACGTTTTCCAAATCTCATATTCACTGGGCGAACAACAATTTGCTATAATTTTGGAATTGAGATAGCTAGAAGCATCGTTTGAATTTTAGGCGTACAGGAATAAATTTGAATAAGCACTAACTTTTCAGTTTTGCTCAAGCGAACTTCCAAAATTTAAAAGATTTTGGCCTTTTATCAGTTGTCCATAAATTTTTCGCAACATTTGAAAGTCGCAATTGGGTGGAATGTATGTGCAGATCGACGAGTATTTTAAGGCGCTTCTACAGTTTATCAGAAATTCGCCAAATTACCAAGATGCTCATTCGGAAAATGTGGTCAAAAATCACTTTGGTAAATTTGGTACAGATTCGATTTGTTCGAAAAATTTGATAATTGACCAGCTCCGACTGCCGAAGCCTCTCGAAAAATTTTTCGCTCAAAGTAACCCAGATGAATAAAGTAATTGGAGAAATTTCAAAATCAATAATAATTTTGATTTGAAGACTGTTTAAATACCAGTTTCACGCAATGGTCACAATTTTGTGTTCAAATTCGGCGGGATCGCTCCGCTGTCGAGATACTCGCAAAAGCGTAGGGTCAAAATATTTTTGTCACGCCTAAAACGCGTTGAATATGCCACACATCTACGACCAATTAAAACTTTTCCAAATCTTTATTTCTTGGCGAACCAACAATTTGCTAATTAATTTTGGAGGATGCTTAGACATGCGGTTATGAAATTTGGATACAGGAGATAATTTTGAATAAGACGTACTTTTCAGTTTTGCTCAAGCAGCCTCCAATCAAAATTGGCCTTTTACAGTTCGCCCCAGGAAATTCGCAACATTGAAAACGATATTGGTGGAATTGATATTGCAGATCGACGAGTTTAAGCGTTTATCACATTTTTCAGAAATTCGCCAAATTCCAAATGCACTCGAAAATGTGGTCAAAAAATTCACTTAGGTAAATTTGAACGTTCGAGTTCGCTTCGAAAATTGATAATCTGACCCAGCGCCGACGCCGAAGCTCTCCAAAATTTTTTCGCCAAAAAAACGCATGATGTAAGTCTGGAAAATTTTCAAAATTCAAATAAAAAATTTGATTTGAAGACTGTTTAATACTAGTTTTTCACGCTGAGTTCCGAATTTGTTGTTTCAAATTCGGCGGGGACGCTCCGCTGTCGAGATACACTCGAAAACGTGGTCAAAATATTTTTCTGTCAGCGCCTTCAACGCGTTGAATATGCCACACATCGCACGCCAATTGACGTTTTCCAAATCTCTATTTCTCTGGGGCGAACCAACAATTTGCTAATAATTTGGAATGGAGATAGCTAGAGCGTGCGGTTTGAAATTTTGGATACAGGAGATAATTTTGAATAAGACGTACTTTTCAGTTTTGCTCAAGCAGCCTCCAATCAAAAGATTTTGGCCTTTTATCAGTTCGCCCCAGGAAATTCGCAACATTGAAAACGCATATTGGTGCGAATTGTATTGCAGATCCGACGAGTTTAAGGCGTTTCTACATTTTTCAGAAATTCGCCAAATTACCAAGATGCACTCGAAAATGTGGTCAAAAAATCACTTTAGGTAAATTTTGGTAACAGATTCGAGTTCGCTTCGAAAAATTGAGTAATCGACCCAGCGCCGACGCCGAAGCTCTCCGAAAATTTTTTCGCCCAAAAAAACGCATGATGTATAGTATGGAGAAATTTTCAAAATTTTCAAAATAAAAATTTTGATTTGAAGACTGTTTAATACTCAGTTTTTCACGCTGAGTCGAATTTGTTGTTCAAATTCGGCGGGGACGCTCCGCTGTCGAGATACACTCGAAAACGTGGTCAAAATATTTTTCTGTCAGCGCCTTCAACGCGTTGAATATGCCACACATCGCACGCCAATTGACGTTTTCCAAATCTCTATTTCTCTGGGGCGAACCAACAATTTGCTAATAATTTTGGAATGGAGATAGCTAGAGCAGTGCGGTTTGAAATTTTGGATACAGGAGATAATTTTGAATAAGACGTACTTTTCAGTTTTGCTCAAGCAGCTCCAATCAAAGATTTTGGCCTTATCATTCGCCCAGAAATTCGCAACATTGAAAACGCATATTGGTGCGAATGTATGCAGATCGAGGTTTAAGGCTTTCTACATTTTCAGAATTCGCCAAATTACCAGATGCACTCGAAAATGTGGTCAAAAATCACTTTAGGTAAATTTTGGTAACAGATTCGAGTTCGCTTCGAAAAATTGAGTAATCTGACCCAGCGCCGACGCCGAAGCTCTCCGAAAATTTTTTCGCCCAAAAAAACGCATGATGTATATAGTATGGAGAAATTTTCAAAATTTTCAAAAATAAAAAATTTTGATTTGAAGACTGTTTAATACTCAGTTTTTCACGCTGAGTCCGAATTTGTTGTTCAAATTCGGCGGGGACGCTCCGCTGTCGAGATACACTCGAAAACGTGGTCAAAATATTTTTCTGTCAGCGCCTTCAACGCGTTGAATATGCCACACATCGCACGCCAATTGACGTTTTCCAAATCTCTATTTCTCTGGGGCGAACCAACAATTTGCTAATAATTTTGGAATGGAGATAGCTAGAGCGGTGCAGTTTGAAATTTTGGATACAGGAGATAATTTTGAATAAGACGTACTTTTCAGTTTTGCTCAAGCAGCCTCCAATCAAAAGATTTTGGCCTTTTATCAGTTCGCCCCAGGAAATTCGCAACATTGAAAACGCATATTGGTGCGAATTGTATTGCAGATCCGACGAGTTTAAGGCGTTTCTACATTTTTCAGAAATTCGCCAAATTACCAAGATGCACTCGAAAATGTGGTCAAAAAATCACTTTAGGTAAATTTTGGTAACAGATTCGAGTTCGCTTCGAAAAATTGAGTAATCTGACCCAGCGCCGCCGCCGAAGCTCTCCGAAAATTTTTTCGCCCAAAAAAACGCATGATGTATACTATGGAGAAATTTTCAAAATTTTCAAAAATAAAAAATTTTGATTTGAAGACTGTTTAATACTCAGTTTTTCACTCTGAGTCCGAATTTGTTGTTCAATTTCGGCGGGGACGCTCCGCTGTCGAGATACACTCGAAAACGTGGTCAAAATATTTTTCTGTCAGCGCCTTCAACGCGTTGAATATGCCACACATCGCACGCCAATTGACATTTTCCAAATCTCTATTTCTCTGGGGCGAACCAACAATTTGCTAATAATTTTGGAATGGAAATAGCTAGAGCAGTGCGGTTTGAAATTTTGGATACAGGAGATAATTTTGAATAAGACGTACTTTTCAGTTTTGCTCAAGCAGCCTCCAATCAAAAGATTTTGGCCTTTTATCAGTTCGCCCCAGGAAATTCGCAACATTGAAAACGCATATTGGTGCGAATTGTATTGCAGATCCGACGAGTTTAAGGCGTTTCTACATTTTTCAGAAATTCGCCAAATTACCAAGATGCACTCGAAAATGTGGTCAAAAAATCACTTTAGGTAAATTTTGGTAACAGATTCGAGTTCGCTTCGAAAAATTGAGTAATCTGACCCAGCGCCGACGCCGAAGCTCTCCGAAAATTTTTTCGCCCAAAAAAAACGCATGATGTATACTATGGAGAAATTTTCAAAATTTTCAAAAATAAAAAATTTTGATTTGAAGACTGTTTAATACTCAGTTTTTCACGCTGAGTCCGAATTTGTTGTTCAAATTCGGCGGGGACGCTCCGCTGTCGAGATACACTCGAAAACGTGGTCAAAATATTTTTCTGTCAGCGCCTTCAGCGCGTTGAATATGCCACACATCGCACGCTAATTGACGTTTTCCAAATCTCTATTTCTCTGGGGCGAACCAACAATTTGCTAATAATTTTGGAATGGAGATAGCTAGAGCAGTGCGGTTTGAAATTTTGGATACAGGAGATAATTTTGAATAAGACGTACTTTTCAGTTTTGCTCAAGCAGCCTCCAATCAAAAGATTTTGGCCTTTTATCAGTTCGCCCCAGGAAATTCGCAACATTGAAAACGCATATTGGTGCGAATTGTATTGCAGATCCGACGAGTTTAAGGCGTTTCTACATTTTTCAGAAATTCGCCAAATTACCAAGATGCACTCGAAAATGTGGTCAAAAAATCACTTTAGGTAAATTTTGGTAACAGATTCGAGTTTGCTTCGAAAAATTGAGTAATCTGACCCAGCGCCGACGCCGAAGCTCTCCGAAAATTTTTTCGCCCAAAAAAACGCATGATGTATAGTATGGAGAAATTTTCAAAAATAAAAAATTTTGATTTGAAGACTGTTTAATACTCAGTTTTTCACGCTGAGTCCGAATTTGTTGTTCAAATTCGGCGGGGACGCTCCGCTGTCGAGATACACTCGAAAACGTGGTCAAAATATTTTTCTGTCAGCGCCTTCAACGCGTTGAATATGCCACACATCGCACGCCAATTGACGTTTTCCAAATCTCTATTTCTCTGGGGCGAACCAACAATTTGCTAATAATTTTGGAATGGAGATAGCTAGAGCAGTGCGGTTTGAAATTTTGGATACAGGAGATAATTTTGAATAAGACGTACTTTTCAGTTTTGCTCAAGCAGCCTCCAATCAAAAGATTTTGGCCTTTTATCAGTTCGCCCCAGGAAATTCGCAACATTGAAAACGCATATTGGTGCGAATTGTATTGCAGATCCGACGAGTTTAAGGCGTTTCTACATTTTTCAGAAATTCGCCAAATTACCAAGATGCACTCGAAAATGTGGTCAAAAAATCACTTTAGGTAAATTTTGGTAACAGATTCGAGTTCGCTTCGAAAAATTGAGTAATCTGACCCAGCGCCGACGCCGAAGCTCTCCGAAAATTTTTTCGCCCAAAAAAACGCATGATGTATAGTATGGAGAAATTTTCAAAATTTTCAAAAATAAAAAATTTGATTTGAAGACTGTTTAATACTCAGTTTTTCACGCTGAGTCCGAATTTGTTGTTCAAATTCGGCGGGGAAAACACCTGAGTATTGATGTCCGCCATTTTCTGTCGCTTTGGTGCCCGATAATTCAGAATTCGATATCTGAAACGTTATACGTAGTGAATTTCGAATCATCGGACATAGAAAGACTAAATATGGCGTACGTCTTTAGCTCATCACTCTGGTGTTTCCAGATGCTCTATCCTTATCTATCTTTGTATACAGCCCTAGTTAAGGCTCTGTGTACTTTGTATGGGTAAAGACAGCCGTCATTTTCTATCCAGTTTGGTCGGTTGAAAGAAAATCGGCCGATTGGTGAACACCGCGTGACCAGTTCTCGTTTCATGGAACAGCCTGGAAAGAAAATGGCGGCGGTCCTTGCCCGTCTTCGTAAAGAGCCTTAGTTAAGGCTCTACATGCTTTGTACAGGTAAAGACAGCCACCATTTTCTTTTCAGTTCGATCTATTAAAAGAAAATCAGCCGAGCGGTGGTAAACATTGGGTGACCAGTTTTCGTTTCAGGGAACAAACTGGAAAGAAAATGGCGAGTGTCTATATCTGTCTCCATGAAGAGTCCTGTAGTCCGTTCCAAATAAGAATGCCGAAAACAGTTGCGAGTACGGTGGCACATGGGGAAAGGAAAAGGTAGTTATTCATACAACACTACAAACGGGAGCATAGATATCCTCCAAAGTTAAAGGACACCTGACAAAATTATCAAAATTTAGTTATTGATGGCATTAGGTACGTTTCTGTAAATCTGAAATTTTCGCAGCGATTGATAACATAAAAATGTTTTTTTGGGCTTGCATAGATACGCAGCGAAGTGTGAAATGCCTGAACTGTTATCGGCATATTTATTTGGAACGGACTATTAGTATAGTCTTGGAATTGGAATTTAAACTCAAAGTAGCTGACATCTGGCGCAGAATCTTTCTACTTAGGGTGATCAAATAATTCGCTTCCATAAGAAATGTACAGACGATGATTCGATATTTTGAATTTTGAAAAATTTAGAGTTATTTGAGGACAACTGCTTATTGAAATCATTGTTTTGTAACATTGATTATGAACTGAAACAGTTATCGAGACAAACTAACAGATGGAACCTGTGTAAGACCAGACCGATCTTTGCTCCCGTGTTAAAGAATGGTAAATATCGATTTTGATCACCCAACCTTTCCCCCTCCCCAGGTTTATATCCCAACAACGCTATTTAAACGCTGAAGATAAAACTTTCGCTTTAGGCTTTTCACTTGTGATTTCCAGAATAAGACTTTCGCTTTGCGCTATTGACTTTTTCAGTTTTATTTAGCTTTCATATTTTGCTTCCAGCTTCCAGAAATCGATTGGCTTTTGGCTTTTTTCTTTTTTCCCTCTTATTATTAACAAGGTCACAAATTTCTGGGAAAAGCTAAATAAAAAACTGTATTATACAACTTTTGTTTTTCGCTTTTGACTTTTGAGCTTTGATTTCGCTTCTAGCTTCCAGAAATTGTTTCGCTTCCGGCTTACAACTTTCAGATTTCAAAAAACTTTCGAACTCTGTCAACGAGTATCACCGGCAGGGATGGAAAGCGATTCAGTAACGCTTTTACTTTTGGCTTTTCGCTCTTTCAACGTTTGTTTTACTTTTCGCTTCTAGAAATGCCTGCGTTTTTTGCTTGAAACTTTTTGCTTTTCAGTTTCTTTTCATCTCTGTTTCACAACACTTTCATTTTTGGATTATGCTTCCGACCTTGAAATATGAAACTTTTACTTTTGGCTTTTCACTCTTTCAACATTTGTTTTGCTTTTTGCTTGCGCTTTTCACTTCCAGAACTATGCCTGCGCTTTTCGCTTCAAACTTTCTCCTGTTCAAATTTCTGTCCATTTCTGGTGCTTAGCTGCTTACACTTCTCGCCATAGAAACTTTTTCATGCAATCTGGATGACACGACAAATTCTAGATAACTTGTTGGTAACCAATTTTCACCACTAGATCGCGCCCTTATTTCATTATTATAGTGAAAATTGACTAATGAGGGCAGTTTAGAATAAAACTCTTCAAGTATGAACCAGGGAAATTTATGATCTAAAATTCATATGACCTCTAATGTTAATTTCCCGTTTGAAATTCGTACGTTAACTACGTCGAAAATAAGTCCCATATTATCTAGGTAAATAATATAGTTCGGTGTTCGTCGCTCAGTTTCTTATCATAAGGATGCTCTGAGAAAAAAGATTCATAATATGAAAAATAAACGGACACCGAAAATATTAACGAGCTGCTCCAACCAATGGACTCACACCATGACAATGATAACGAAGTAAGAGTGAACCAAATATAGATAAAGACTGCGAATGCTTCATCTGCGGGAAAATGTATGAAGACAGCTGATACAGAACAGAGATGGTTGAATTCAGTGTACTGGAAGGTGCCAACCATGGGTTCATATTAAATGTTCAGAAGCTGAAAGTGAATTTACGTTCGTGGATAGGTACTGTACCAAATTATAATTATTTTTTTTATAGTAAAGCGTATTTTCTGGTGATTTACAAGAAAAAAATTTTAAGGTAGTTCTTATTTTTAGCTGTGTCCATATTACCTAGTACCTTAATTTCAATTTCAAGAAAATTCCAGTTTAAAAAAAAATCTTAATTCATAAAACTAGACAATATGCCTCGCCTTCTGACTCATTACTTATTAAAATTGGATAATTTTGAGCCGAATTGAAGAGAAAAAAGTTAGGGTGGTTCATATATAGTGATTAGGTATGCTTTTTATTCTAAACAACGACAATACAGAAAAAAGAACAGGGGCAACTGCAGTGGTGTCTATGGACTAGACTGAGAAGACTTCAACGTGACTTACATCGAAGAAATAGGACGGAAGTTCGTAACAAGAATGAAAGAGCATGAAAAATCCTAAACGCTCAATAAGAACAAATCACATGCTTTGGAAAACATCCAAACAACCATAAACATGATAACAAACCAAGTGGCAAATTAAAAGTCTGACAACACAAAACAACTTATGAAAAAAGAAATTACAAAAACAAGTGGAAATTATGTAAATTACGTCTGGACAAAACAATAACTTGAGGAAAACACTACTACAAACGTTATTAATAACAAACTGATTAGTATTCAACAACAGGGATTGGTTTAATCAGACCTTATCAACAACCAATCATAACACAGGACACGATATGGCTGTTAACCATACGGTACTACTAACCAATACTGCGCATTACATAATAGCCTTTAACTGTAGTAGTTAAGTCACTGATGATGGGATTAATACCCGAAAATATTCCGACGAAAACACGCCGCTTTCAAACAGAAATTGGTACGCACGTCAAAAATTCTAGCTTTTGTAAGACATTCGGAAAATGTTTTTCAGGCAGAACGCATCGTGCATAATGAAAATTATATTAATGCTAATGCTAGCATGGCTGAAGGAGATTAAGATGCTCTCATGTCTACGGATACCTACATAAATAATTGTATTATCTTACAGCTAATATGTTAAAGTCTACTTCGATAGACTTAAATGTTTAATATTTTCAAGGTGCGACAGGCGACGTAAGACAGTCTAGGTTAGTCGCACAGAAGCTTGTAGAGAAACTGTACTACAGAAGTTGAGTGATAAATGATGAGACAATTATATTGCCTGCTTTGGCTTTAGTCATTTAGTCACTACAATTACTGACCGTCAACTGGGGTAATATTGGCCACTCATGACTTGTAGGAGCACTAGTATCGTTTCAGTAAACAAGTTGTGATTGGCCGATATTACCACCGGCGTCCGATTTTACCTCAGTTGACGGTATATTAGTTGAATAGTGGAGCTGTAGAAGCATATTCTCGATCACATCCTAATCTTTAACCGTATTTGCATTTTTATTAGAAATCCAGAACGGTGCTAATCATTTATGTTTTGGTCTAAATTGTACACGGATGCCTGTAAGTAGAAACAATATTTCGGCAGGGACGTAGCGAAGAATTTTTTCTGGAGGGGTAGAAATTGTTAAAGTCTCAACTGACTCGAGTCAAAATTCCCAAGTAACAAAATTTGTTTATATTGGCTAAATTAAGTTTTAACTTGTTGGATTTTCCCAAATTTTGATCCATCTACTAAAATTTTTCAACTCCAGCGGCGGCTGGGGGGGGGAGGGGCAAGCTGTCCCCGTGCCCCCTTATTTTCGTCTCTGTATTTACGAGTTAATTTGAATTAAACACATTATTCTGGCGTGTTGATCAAAACCTGAGACCAGATGTAGAGTAGACAACTTCAATATTTCACTAGTTGAACGACGGTGCCCCATTCACAGCAACTTGAACAACCTTACCGTGTAATTCCAGTTTTGAAAGAAATAAAAGTTTTTCCGCATGCTTTGGGTATTAAAAACCACGGAGACCGCGTAAGGTTTAAGTGAGCAATCTGGCAGCACCGTCAGGCACGCCCTGGCAATTCGATTCCTGGGATGCAAAACGTAAGGAACTCAATCAACAATTAAAATTTTGTTCAGTGATGTTGTGGATTGCGACAAAAAAGGCCCACAAGACCAAAATAGGTCGAGAGGCCCGGGATGCATTTGCATTTCCGCCCCCCCCCCCAATCCAAGCCGTGCGTGAATACTAATATTTATTCAGTCCCATATCATGTCAGAATAGTCTAATGAATGTTCGTTTTATTACGTTTCTTAGGATGTCCCTGATTTCGAAAATTCTTCTGCTGTTAACTCATCAAAATTTTGAAGCCGAAGATCTGAAGCTCAATTCCCAATCATTTTAGAGTCTAGCCATTTGAAAGGAGTGTTGAAGTCAGCTAATTAGCTCTTCACAGAGATAGCTCATTCCCATCATTTTCCTACAAAAGTTGCTAGATGTTTAAAATTTTCAGAGATTAGGCTTTCAATCGAAGCTCTACTGAAGGGAGGGGGGTAAACGAACACTGCTTCTATCCAAGTAACGAGGTGTAGCTTCTTGAAAGATTTCAGTTCCCTAATGCAGCCAAAATCGCTGTGTGGTCGCGCGGTAACACGCCCACTTCACAATCCTTGCGTCTCTGGTACGAGTCCCACCAATGCCGGAAGCTAGTGTTATCGGAATATACCCCCCCCCCCTCATTAATATCCTAGTGAACACAGTGACTACAGCTCCAATCGAGGTGGGAAAAAGTGCATCCTGTAACCCTCGCCCATTCACACGAACAAGACACTACAATCGCAAGGCGTGTTACCACCAGATCAGAAAGGTTGGTACTGTGAACGTGCACGTCGTGGACAGCTTACTCAAGTCTTGGAAACACGTGGCTTGTACGCGAACTGCGTTGGCACAGAGAAGGAAAACGCTAACGCAATAAAACTATGAGGAAGGCAATGGCAGACTACCCCGACTAACCCTGCCTAGGAAACTCGCATATCAGAAACCGCGACTGCCAATATCCGGCAATGGATAGCGTACTTGATTGACTGGATTCAGCAAAAATACTAGAAGTTGATAAGTTCTTTTATTTTCTTTTTGACTTAAATTTGATGGAAGCTGAGATTTCATCTCGCCCCAATATGGCAGTGGATTACCCCAAGGAAAGTAATTACGCTATGAGTCTACTTGAAGCTCAATAATTTCGGAGCTCACAGGACTTCCTGAAAGAGCTTCACGCTTGGGTTATAGTTTTTAAGATCTTGATAACCGCCGGAGGTGACATGGCGGCTCACAACGGGAACTGCATAAAAGTGTTGTGCAGAGTCTCTTGATAACAGTGCATCAGTGATGTTGGACAAAACGATTTTTTGTCATTTTGTCAGATGAGCATTTCTTTTTTTAATAGGGACCCATTTATCGGCCCACAATGGTAATGTTGAATTCACGAAAGAAATGTGCTGTTTTGCACGAAATATATAAATGACAAGCGCAATAACAAGTAACAAACAGGAAAAAAAAGAGTTTGAAGAAAAAATTAAACTTCAGAACGCAGTATAATTCACCTACACGATAGAATAAAATACGCCCGGAATTTTAATACCTTCTACACACAATGAAAAAAAGAGACACGATATTACTGCGCCCGAAATAAAAAGTTTAAATTCTCGGCCTCCATACTTGCCACAAATTTACAATTGCGCACAAATTAATGTCAAAATCAAATTCTGGAGCAATAAAAATCTATGAATCCATTCTCCCTCTCCTCAGGAGCCACAAATTTAGATTAAGAGCCAAACTGATATCAAAAACGAATTCGTTGAGTTCGAAACCCCTCGATGATCTCGATGGGGTCATTCGCATAAATAACAGGTCTAAAAATTCCTAATGTACTGTAATAAAGGGTAATTTTTACACGCCCACTCTTTTTTTGTTCTCTCAACCCGATCCCTGAAATCCGCCCTTTCGAGCATTACCTCAGAGCTCCCCTCTATGGCGTTTCTAGAGTACTTAAGAAAAAAATTCTTAATGACCGTTTTTATAGAAAATTGGATCCCTCTTAAACTCATGGATCTCCTATCTCCACGAGTATGTACGTTATATAAAAATAGTCAATTATTATTAATAAAGATATTATTTATAAAAAATAATATTAAGTTAATATTAAAGATAAAAATAATAATAAATTTTTAAAACTAAAGATTTTTAGTAATTAAATAATTTTAAATTTATAATAAAATTTTTGAAATTTTAATTTAGTTAATTCTAAATAAATTAGAAAGTAAGAAAAAAGATATTTATAATTTTTCTAAAAGACGATTAATAATTATAAAAATTAATATAAATTATTTTAATAAGTTTATATATGTTTTATTTATGATGTTTTTAATTAATATTAATATTCCTCTTATATTAATATTTTTAGGGGAATTATTTATTTTAGTTTTAATTTTAAATTTTAGATTAATTATATTGATTTTTTTTTATTTATATTTATAATAATTTTATTAATTTATAATTTAATTATTTTTATGTTATCCGCGATGACGTATACTTTTTGTGTTTAAACAACATAATATACCGTATGCAAGTCATTTCGTGATATCGATTTTAAAACTCGTAATTTAAACTTTTTTATTCGTGGCTTCACATTTCGTTCAATCACACTTTTTATTTCGTGCTATTTAATACTTCCCTTTTTAATATATGTCAGAAGAATTTAGATTCGTCTCTAAACCGGAGAATTTTTCCCAATTTTCTGTCGTATTACCCCTCTTTCAACTATGGACTATTTTTTTGGTGTATAACTGCGTAATGAGGCTAAGAAATTAAATCCAGCTTAAGCCGGAGAATTTTCCAAATTTTTGGTCACATAATGCCCCGTTACCGCTCTTAACTGTAAAATATTTATTCAGCCGAAATTTTGAATTCAAAAGGCGAAGGGACTTTTTTTTTTTTTTTTTTTTTTAGAAATTTCTCATTTTGGATGTGTAACTGAGTAATAAGGCTAAGACTTCATATTCCGCCTCTAAACTGGAGAATTTTTCAAATTTTTGATCACATAATGCCCTCTCTCTTAACTGTGAACTAATCATTCAGCCAAAACTTTAAATTCAAAAGGCGACGCGATTAATAGAAATTTCTCCTTTTTGCTGTGTAACTGCACAATAAGGCTAATAATTCCAAGCTCTGTCTCTAAGGCGGAGAATGTTCCACATTTTTGATCACATAACACCCCATCACCGCTCTTAACTGTGGACTAATTCAGCCAAAATTTTAAATTCAAAAGGCGAACGGATTTTTTTAAAAAGAAATTTCTCATTTTGGGCGTGTAACTGCGTAATAAGGCTAAGAAATCAAATCCGTCTCTAAACTTGAGGAATTATCTAAATTTCATCACATAATTCCATCTTCCCCCTCTTAACTGTGAACTAATCATTCAGCCAAAAAATGTTCAAGTCAAAAAGTGACGCGATTTTTTTAAAATAGAAATTTCTCATTTTTGGAGCGTAACTGCGTAATAAGGCTAAGAAATCAAATCCGTCTGGAGAAGTTTCCAAATCTTTGGTCATGCTGCTCCCTTCAACCAAAGTCTTAAATGTAGGGGACCCGATTTTTTTTTCTTCGAAAATTTTTTATTTTTGGTGAGTAACTGCGCATGGACTCTAAAAATGCAAGTCCGTGCCTAAGCCCGGGGAAATGGCGGATCATACAAGAATTACAAAGAAGAACGTTTCCTATTACAATGTGGAGTACCAGGACGCTATTTATTGCGGTACTGCACCCTCTATGGGCTGAAAAGGTAGTGTAAGGACTCCGTACAACACTTCTATGCAGTTCTCGCTGTGATCAGTCATGTCACTTTCTGGCATTCGAAATAGGCATGGCGTCAGGTAGCTGGAAGAGCCCCTAATATGTACTTGTTATGAGTAAAATGTGGAGGCTAGGGAGATTGAAAGGTGTTTTGCTCACTCCGCTAGAAATATGCCGATTGCACCGCCCTTTCCCCCACACGAATATGAAAAGAGAAAATGAAAACGCCTTTCTTGTATTTTACGTGTTCAAGGCGTTCCCACAATTTTCAAAAAGTTGCAAAAGTGTAGACGAAAATGAAAACTTCAATGTGTTAACGCCTTCAGCACGGTGAATATGCAACTCAAAACGCACTAATATACTTTTTCAAAATTTCTCTTTTTTTCTAGGCGGAGAAGTGGAAAAACGCGAAAAACTTTGGAATAGAGACAGAGCTAGGCAGACAAACTTAATATGTAGGTGCTTCAGGGCGCGATGGGTGCAGGTAAGTAACATCTTTGGCAAGAAATTATACAAAATTCGAAAAATGTTGGAGCTTCTTCTGGGTTTATTAACTGATATTTGAGAAAGACCCCGTGTGTTCCACTGTTTTACGCTGACTTTGAAGCACTCTTGCACGAATTTCCGGAGGACCCTCCCCCCAAGTAACATAACATACTCGAGATTTAGATTATCTCATGTCTGCTGTAAATGCTATAACCTAATAAAATTGGATTTGTTTATCTATTTATCTGTAGGGTAATGTAGTTCATCTCTGGCCCTTTGCAAACAAGTCTCAATTTTCGTTAAAGTTGTCAGGCGTCGGCACTCGGTTCCAGTTCTCGTTTTTTTTTTTTTTTTGTCAAAGAAAATTAATTCAACTTTTCATGCGTTAAAGAAAATGTTGATAAATAAGCTAACCAACCTTGCAGGGGGATATTTCTATCCCTGACTTCAGTGGTCAAGAAATGTTCCTCAATGTAGTAATGGGATAATGGTAATCTTTTAGAGAAAGAGTACTAAAAGCTCTCTCGGTCTTTCCTTTATGATAGGTTTTACGTTTTAAAGTGATATAATACACCACTTAACACGAACTCTTTCACCGGTATGTATCATTTTACAGGAGACAAAGCATCCTAGCAAACCGATATCTGCATAACATCCCAACTTTCGCTTTTGCTAACGTAGACTGATGTCGCCTGACGCCGACCTCGAGCATCATATTTACAACTAAAAAAAAAAACCAGCCTACTTGGAGCAATTTACTTTCGCTTCCAGCTGTTATTAAAATTGTCCGCAGTGCTGTATTTTATTGCGGTATAGCTTCAACGTCTTCTACTCGGACAATTTCGAGAAGCTGTTATAGAAAATATCGTAAATATATTCCTACCTCTACGTATCCCCCGGACTAGAGACCAGTCAATGCGAGGTTTCAATATTTATATCAGTTATTTTATTCGCATTTCGCAAACAAACGTAAAAAAAACAAAACAAAACAAACATACAATAAATGAAAAATAAGAAAGAAAGAAAAAATGGAAAAATTATTAGTGTGAAGCGGAAAAGACAAAAAAACGGTGGTGGGATCAATGGTACACTATAAAACGGCTAAAAATAAGAAAAGAAAACAGATATAGTCATTCCGACGAGATAAAAGCGGTAAAAGAATATAACATGTAGTTATATAGGGTTTTAAAATGCTCACGTTCTCGCCATTACAGTACTAAAGAGACTAGAAATATAGTTTTTTCTCAAACGACAGAAACTAGAAGGAGAACATTATGTGTAGCTCAAAACTAAAACGAAAACGGTATATGTAGCACCGGGGCAGCGACATTTGGTCTTTAAAATTGATATAACCATTAATATGATGAAAGGCTAAACATAAATAGAAACGCAACTAACCTTGAAAGCTTGGCGGCACAGAAAGTTTTCTTTGACTGGAAGCAATCTAAAACAATATTATTAAACATTTGATTATCGGAGAAAAGAAAGAAATGGGCTCGGCTAGGAGTCGGTCAGTCTGGCAATTAACACTCACTTGGCCATTTCGGAGAGCTGCAATTTGCCGTCTCTATTGGCGTCGAAAACTTGAAGCTGAAAGCATGCAGAAATATTAGAATTTCGGATAGGTAAATGAAGTGGATCATTCTACAGAAACTGAGAGAATATTTTGTGACCGGCAAATTTAGGACCTAACTTTCGATTTTTTTTTTTCAACAGAGGGGATATTTTGGGTTTCACAATGACATACACAACGAATTCCATCAATCCGATTCAATAGACAGGACGATTACCATCTTTTGAATGTAAATCATCCTCGGTACCTACAGGAACTGCTTTTCACCACTCCTATTTTATACCATGTGTTTCGTGGCTCCATGTCCAGTTAGTAGTCCAACCATGAGCCTAGCATGTTTTTGTCGTGAAGCGAAACTCGCCTTCGCAAAAATTCCAAAGGCTCTTTTCTCTCACACCATTCGACTGGCGTCATCCAGTAGCCGCCTGACCACTTCCGACTAAAACGCAGAATTTCCTCGAATTAACCTGCGCACCTAAAACACCGACAGCACAGATGATCGGACATTCCAGCAGACGCACTTTCGGCGTCGATGATTCGAATCAATCAAATGCGCCGTATTTTTCAAATACCCAGAAAATCTCATAATACACGCGCTGTACTTCCTAAATTCTCAGAACTCGCGGACGTACGAAATTTCGTCAACATCTCCCACCGATACCGGTTTACCAATTAGATAAGTTACGCCTTTCGCTCCCAAAAATTATTGGCCGTAATCACACCGCAAAAACACACGGTGACCAATCACCAAATTATTGAATTCGACAACCGGACTAACACGTCATCTCTACTCCTCCTCCGACCTTTCGTCACAATCCCTAGATCACTGCATTGATCCTGCCATAGTTAAAACCACTTCATCTGGGGGAACCCCCAAAATCACGAGGAGGCCGAGCTCGAAATCGAAAAGCTCGGGCTTTATAAGCTCTCCACACGGGCTCAAGTCTCGGTCTTGCTCTTACACCAAAAGTTAGGTGGAGTCCGTTTTCGCGTCTCTCGCGATCCGACCTGGAACTTGGAAGACCAACGTATAACGTAACTTATGTCGTGTCGTACGCTCTAAAGCCTGAACCGTATTCGCCGTACTCGTTTGTTAACGTAGAATTGAAGTATTGTCGAAAGGTGTTTAATAAAAAATCGGGACCCATTTATCGGCCCACAATGGTAATGTTGAATTCACGAAAGAAATATGCTGTTTGCACGAAATATATAAACGACAAGCGCAGTAACAAGTATGAAACAGAAAAAGAAAGAGTTTGAAGAAAAAATTAAACTTCAGAACGCAGTATAGTTCACTTACACGATAAAATAAAATACGCCCGGAATTTTAATACCTTTCTACACACAATAAAAAAAAAGACACGATATTACTGCGCCCGAAATAAAAAGTTCAAATTCTCGTGTGTCAGGTTGGCAAAAACAGTCCCGGATAGACTGCCAAACTGCACATTGTTGTATAAAAACCATAAAAACGCTGATTTGTTTACAACACTCTAATAAGATAGTTTCGACTCTGTACTGACAAAACGAGCAAAATTGAATCTCTGTCAACAGAAGCATCCTGCAAAACAGTCGCAGAACTTGGTAGAACAGCCAAAAGGAAACATGGGGAGGGGGCAAAACAAAAAACAAGAAAAATAAAACCTCCACTGGGTTACAGTGGGCATCGGGAAAACATCCTGGATGAGGAAAGTTGTTCCCAAGTCTGCAAAAACCCTGTTTGCACTCGTGCACACAGAAAAAAACAACAAAATTTCAACATGCTGGATCAGTTTTTTTATTTTATTTTTTATTTTGTGCTCATAGGCTCAGTGAGGCATACTATTACAACATACATATATTTTAGGTAAGTGATGTACCTTGTTCACGTCCCTCACCCAGCCACCCATTTCTGGGTATAAGCGTAGGTCAGATCAACCCACATCGTCCTGTTGGCGGCTTTGTTCGCCCAGTTAGGGCCCGCCACCTCGACCACCTCATCGCTCCACCTTTTCCGTGGCCTCCCGACTTTTCTTTTACCATTCACTGGAGTCCAGAAGGTGGCGACCCTATTCCATTTATTTCTGGATTCCCTCGCAACATGCCCTGCATAGTTAAGTTTTAGTTTTCTAATGGCCGAGACTATGTTTTTTGTTTTTGATCTTTTGAAAATTTCCGAAATATGGACTTTATCCTTGAGTTTTATACCCAAAATACTCCTAAGCATGGCATGTTGCGTGGTCTCCATTTTTCGGACTTGTTTTGTAGTGCAGGCCCAAGTTTGCGCCCCGTAAGTCAGAACAGGGTAGACAGTACTCTCGAGGATTTTTATTTTTGAGCTCAGATTGAGCTTCCCTTTGAAGATGGATCTTTGAGCCCAGAAAGCCTTCCAGGCATTAGCTGTTCGGATTTTTAGTTCCTTTTTTATTCTGTTTTCTAGTGACATTATCTGACCCAAATATTTATATTCCTCGACTACCTCGATTTTGTTACCATCTACGAAGATATCCCTAAATTGATTAATATTTGTTATAATTTTGGTTTTGTCATAATTGATTGAAAGACCCATCTCCTTGCTTTCTCTCCTCAAGTCCTCCGCCATTGCTTCGAGTTCCCCACTATTTCTCCCAATTAGGACAATATCATCTGCAAATCTTAGATTGTTTAGGTATTTATATTCGCCGAAAGTGCTATTTTGCCCCATTACTAGTCCCTTCCCTCTCCAATCAACTTTTCTAAAAATTTCCTCCAGAACCGCATTGAAGATATTGGGTGATAGTGGGTCCCCCTGTTTGATCCCTCTCCTGATTTTAAACTTCTCCTCATTCCCTTCTAGTTTGATTATGGCTTCCGATTTAGCATATACAGTTCTTTCAGTAACCTAACAATTTTGAAGTGTATTCCTTGTCTCATAAGACTAACCCAGATTTTATCATGATATAAAGAATCGAAAGCTTTATGAAAGTCAATGAACATCACTGCTATTTTTGATTGAAATTCGGTAGTTTTTTTCGAAAATTTGCCTTAAAGTGTGAATATGGTCAATAGTACTGAAGTTTTTTCTAAAGCCGGCCTGCTCGTTTGGTTGTTGTGCATCCAGCACAGGGTAAATCTTTTGTTTTAGGATTTTCATAAATGCCTTACAAACATTAGAGGACAAGCTGATAGGACGGTAATTGTTAATCACCGCTCTATCACCCTTTTTATGGAGAAGAATAATCCCGGAGAGATGCCACTGCTCTGGGGACAGACCCGAGGAGAGCACGCAGTTAAATATTGAAGCAAGTGGCCTTGACAGAATTTTTGCAAATGTTTTCAATGTTGTGTTGTCTACCCCATCCGGCCCCGGCGCGCAGTTGGCCTTAAGGGCCTTGAGTGTTTCGTATACTTCTTTTTCTTGGATATTCGGGGTATAGAATTGGTCATCTCGGTGGCCAGCCTCTAACCAATGATCGAATTGAACATTTTGGGTGGCTTCATCCGATCTATCATCATCGTAAAGTTTTACGAAAAACTTTGTAGCAGTGCTAGCGATCGCCTCTCTATTCCGGATTATTACTCCCTCCTCTGATATAATTTTTGGCAATAGCCACTTTCCTTTAGAGAGTGCTTTCCTTACTTGTCTTGTTGACCAGGTAGATTCCATTATTTCCTTAATAAGTTCTTGGTCAAATGAGTGAACATCGTTTTTAATTTTCTTCTTGATGAGTTTTTTGATTTCTGCTAATTCTATCAATTCCAGTTTACTTAGGTTAATTTTTTGATATAATTTAGTGCGCCTGGCTATGAGGTTTATTGTATCCGATGAGAGTTTATGATCGGTTCTAATCTGTTTGATATTGATGCCAAATTTAGTGAGGACGTTTGCTAATGTCGAAAACAAAGTATTATAGCTAGTTTGGAGGTTATTCACATTTAGGGAATTCCAGTCGACCTGGTTCATGTTTTTGGCTATGCACTTTTCGGCTGCTTCCCTGGCATTTAGTGGTATGATTTTCTTGGGAAACGACTCCTTTTTTATTTTCCTGGTGGTATTTTCGTTACTCTTAATTGTACATAGACCTGGTCTATGGTCGGATGAAAATTTGAAGTTTGGAATGATCCTAATATTTTTAATTATGTTTAAATCGTTTACCAAAATGTGGTCTATTTCATTTGTTGTTTTCATGTCGGGCGACTTCCAAGTCCACTTTTTTTGAGGTTTCTTTCCGAAAAATGTGTTAGCAATTTTCAAATTATATCTATTAGAAAATTCGATTAGTTTGGAACCATTTTTGTTTGTCTCGCCTGTTGCCCCTGGACCAACTCCTAGGTTAAAGATCTCGTTCTTCCCCACTTTTGCATTAAAGTCGCCCATAATGCAATTTAAATCTCCTTTGTGAGTCTCTAGGCAATCGCCTACGAGCTCGTAGAATTCATCTGTTTCCTCTTTGGATGAGTCCAGAGTTGGGGCATAGATTTGAAATATTGTCAAAATTTTGTTATGGTTGACTGCAAGTTTTAACACAGCGATACGCTCCGAGAGCCCTTTGACTTCAATAATCTTGCTGGATCAGTACAGAATCAAAATCTACTCATACTGACGTAAGAAAACTCGGAGGGAGCATTAGACTGTACAATTAAGACAAGTTTGAACTGTATTTACTAAAATTTTGAATAGTTTATTCATGAGGTGAGTAAAAGAATTTGCCCTGCCCAACCTTCAATCATCGGGATGACCCCCAGGTCGCAACAACTAAGTACCTACATCGTGAATCTTACTCACAAACGCTCAAATTAGGTTGCCTGCACTCACATTTTCAGGCAAACCACTGTTCACCTAGCCATGCTGGCGAAAATTTAACCGCGCATCACGTCAATAGCGTAAAATACGCGAAATATACGCGAAATATACTTGAAAATTTGATCATACTCTGAATCATTTTAATAATTTTATCGCACGCACATAGAGAGGAAAAAACGGTCGATCCGCGATGTCGATCGTCGAACGGCTCGAACGTACTCGCTTTCTACCTAAAAACTAAAAGTCGCTGCAACCCGACGAGGATCAGGCAGAGAGAAAAAAGGAAACAAGAAAAAAAAGGATATGGGAGGCAATGATGTCAAGGACAGTTTGATTGTGAAGGAAAAGGATGGACGAAAGGGTGAGATCAGACGAGAAATGCACGTGGCTACAGCGACTATACGTCTAAATATAGATGTATACAAAAAAATCGAATTCCAACCTAGGTTGCTACGCGTATCTGGCCGAAAGCGATCCTGGAGATCGAGAAGAACGAATTTTGAAATCAAAAAATGTGCAGACCAAGTCCCACCTGTCACACTCAGCCTCCATCATACTTGCCACAAATTTACAATTGCGCATAAATTAATGTCAAAATCAAATTTTGGAGCAATAAAAATCTATGAATCCATTCTCCCTCTCCTCAGGAGCCACAAATTTAGATTAAGAGCCAAACTGATATAAAAAACGAATTCGTTGAGTTCGAAACCCCTCGCTGATCTCGATGGGGCCATTCGCATAAATAACAGGTCTAAAAATTCCTAATGTACTGTAATAAAGGGTAATTTTTACACGCCCACTCTTTTTTGTTCTCTCAACCGAAGCCCTGAAATCCGTCCTTTCGAGCATTACCTCAGAGCTCCCCTCTATGGCGTTTCTAGAGTACTTAAGAAAAAATTCTTAATGATCGTTTTTATAGAAAATTGGATCCCTCTTAAACTCATGGATCTCCTATCTCCACGTGTCTGTACGTTATCCGCGATAACGTATAATTTTTGTGTTTAAACAACATAATATACCGTATGCAAGTCATTTCGTAATATCGATTTTAAAACTCGTAATTTAAACTTTTTTTTTTTGTGGCTTCACATTTCGTTCAATCACACTTTTTATTTCGTGCTATTTAATACTTCCCTAAAAAATCTATTTCAACCTATTTGTGACTCGGCCAAGTCATTTATCAATCAGAGTTCCAATAACCAGGGGCTCGTTCCGATCAGCCCGGGGCCACGCTGGTGGCTCCCCCATTCCTCATCTACGATTTACAGCGACCGCTCTCGTAAAACCCGCGAAGCCAATCCGACCTCACGACATAAATTGGCGCCCGAAACTCAAAACGGACTCAAAATCATCTCAACAAAGATTGGTCTCAATCACCGGATCTCCACAACGCACCTCCCAATGGCAGTTGTCAACGACCATAGGAAACGTAAATATTAATTACCAATATCGCACACGTTCTAAATTCTACTTTGCTACACCTTTTTTACTTTTTAATGTGGCTAAAAAATTCTCATTTTAAAATTTTTTTTTTTGGATTCCGATGGTGCGTCGCGTTAACTTCAAAAATATTTCTAAAATTCAATGTTAACTCTAAATTATTAATCTCTGTAACGAACCAATTGTTTGGATTTACACCCTCCTCACAAGAAACTTGATAAAATAGGGCGAATCTAACCCCCAAAAATTAAAAGCCTTTTATCAAAATTAGGTAATTTTAAAGAACACTTTCTAATGCATCCAAAATTACACTACTATTGAAAAAAAGAAATTCACAGGCTCTCGCGAAACTCATTCAAGGGTGAATCAATAAATTATATCATTTTAAAATTTTTCCAAGCACTCAAATTCTCCAAAACATTCCGACCAGGACGACATCCAGACCGATACTTGAATTTTTATTTGGGGCCAATCCTCATAAATTGAAATTTTTGAAACCACAAGAGCCCCTTTTATATCAGAAAGATCACAAATGGATCGACCATTCTCTCTCAAAAAGACTACTTACAAAAAACAAAATCGACAAAGGACAAACGCACCTCTTAACCCTATCTTTACAGTCTCGGAACTACTTATAAAAACCCATATGAAACAACTGATCTTGAGGGAAATAAATTAACTATCTCCTCCACCTTAACCTGAGAGCAATGACCCAAGACCGCAACACCTTTACACAAACTTAGAGATCTTTTCGTATCAGACCCCCTCAAGTCAGAAAGTAAAAAGGGCATAAGATTTAATTAAGAAACTCAAACCCATTTGGAATAAAGCCCTATTGCCTAGCTCCATTAGAAAATAAATAAAGGCTAGACGTAATAAAAATAAAAATGAAGGCGGGAATCTACAAAAGGAAACTCAGATTATTCCAGTCCCGCATTCCTCAAAGCTATTAAAAAAAAAATTGAAAAATTGAAGGAAAAAAAATTATTACAAAACATTCCTTTTTGTAATACTCCAGACACTAAACGAGCCATTATAGCACGGAACATTGACGCTTCCTCAAAAGAAAGCACCTAAAAAAGACTTGACAGGTAATTTTCTCGAAAATTTCGAACTAACGACCAATACTTATCCATAGGACGAAAAGAAATAAATGAGACTTTTGAATAAATTAAATTTGCTATTAAGACACTTAACCCACCCCCAGCTTTCCTATTACGAACACGATACCAACATCAAGAATTTTCTTAACTTGGCCTCAAAATGAAAACGATAAATTTAGAATCGAACACGATCTCTTTTTCAATTATGTACTCATTCCAAAACTAAGGGGAAAGCATTCCCACATATTTTCCCAAGTCATCAAAAGTATCAAAAGACAAGATACGAAGCAATGTTCTCAAAGGCCTCTCCCAAACTAATCACCAAACCCCAGTTTCCACGACACCTCAACTCTCGAAAAACACTGAGGAACTATGCCACTTGCAACTTTTCGAATAAATTGAATGCAATACATACGTCATCCAGCACTAAGGCCAAGCCCGAAAATTTTGAAAAAAAATAATCAAAGCCCTCAAAATTTATAACTCGCCCTCTCAAAAGGTATAGAACTACGAAAGACTCTTCTTTAGGTACAAGAATATTTCTAATGGGCGACTTCTCTTTTTATAATACGTATTACTATTAACAGAAATAATAATCCCTGACAGAGGAATTTCCCGATTCTCGGTATAACGACCCCCAATTTCATTATTTTCTGGAACCAATTTTTCCTTTCTCTCAAAATTTTCGCTCACTTCAAGAGCAATATTTTCGAAAGGCCAATATTATTCAGAATGTGCAAATTTTTTTTTCCCTGTGACTACCTTGGCCTCAAAATAAAATCAATAAATAATAATAATAAAATAATATTAATAATACGTAATAGGTAGGTACATAAATATTAATAAAAATATTCAAAAAAGTCCCAAATCCCTAAAATCTCGAATCAACTAATATGCCCAATTTTCAACAATTGATGATTAATGGATTAACGCAATCGTGGACAAGGGCTCGGAAATTTTACTAGTTCATTTCGAATCTTTTCAAGGCACAACATCTCCCTCCCTTCATTCATGAAAAAGTAATAATAATAAATAAATGATTAAATAAATAAAAATAAAATAAAAGTAATCCCAATAATAATAAACATCGAACAATAAAAATTAATTAGAAACATCGTTAGGCGAAACATTACCACTCACGGTAAAACCAAATTCGACTTCCTCATTGAATAAAGAAACCACTCGTGTATAAGGCAGAGTATAATAAAAATTTAATTTACGGCAATTTAAAAACCAATTCTCCCTTAAAACGACCCCTAGTAGGAACCAGACGTACTTATGGGGGGGCGTCTCCTATCAGAGTTTTGCTGACTTTCAAGCCATTGGCCATCCGCCAGTGCATTTCCATCTGCTTCATTATCCAAGCTGTCGCATTTGATTTTATGACGCAACTGTGCTTCTACTATTCAAGTTAAAAATTTCAATTTTAGGTCCAAGGTAAAATTTGATCTACAAGCGGGTTTGAGAAAACAGTTTGAGACGCGACGTACGCCAGCTTAGTCTGTAAGTCGATGTTGAGCGAGCGTGTTCTGTCCACGTTTGCAGAAGGCAACCTATGGTGTACTTTTGGTACACTTATGGCTCTGACATGTTATTTACAACTGACAAGTGATAATATACACGGGAAAGAAAAACTGTCTTGTAGGCTGTACACTCGCTGTAAAACTGAGGCTGCTGTAGCCTGCTCTCAATTTTAATTCGCCTAGAAGGCATACCCCGTGAGCGATGCTCGTCGCTATAAATTCCGGCCGAATTGCCTGGAAAATGTTATTCGAATTTCCTCGGTCGTAAAATTTTCACGTTTCACTTGGAAATAAAACAAATTGTCGCACACCGGGAGTGAATACGAATTCGGGTGTGCGAATGTCACTTACGATATACGGCGATGTGACGCGAACACTCCTGAAAATTCCGCCGAAAGCTGTGTAAGGTTCCATCCCAATTCTGTTTAACGTGCTTCCAACTTTATCTTGAAAATTATTCCTATTTTTCTTTTCTTCCCCCCCTCCCCTTCTTCTTAAAAACTCACGGGGTCATCCAATAACTAACTCCTCTTGAGTTACTGGGCATCCTCTAAACTCTGGGAGTTGAATGAAATGCCATCGTATAGGAGCAGCCGAACATTTTAATCCTTAAGGGAGATGAAGAGGCAACATTTTCCACGACTAACGACCAAATGAAGTAGTTTTTCAATTTTCTCAGTCCAAATTTCCGATTTGGCTGGATTCTTGTCCATTTTCAGTATATCATTTTAAGCAAGAAGAGAAAAGTCCAGCGATCCGAAAATATGGGGCTGTGTTAAGTATAGGAGGGTCGGGTACTTTGAACCATTGGGCACATTGAACCAATGACCTCATGATTTTTTTAAAATATGTTTAGTAACACAATTTTTGTTTCAAATAATTGATAACACTAAATTACTACATGTTACTTTTGTGAAGTTGTCGCCGTTCTTAGTACCCAACGTCCAAAACGTGTGCGTGGCCTGCATATGAGAGAAACATTTTTTTTTCCAAACATTTCCCCCGGAATGAGGTCTAATTTCGTTCTATTTAGTCCAAAAATGACCTCTATCAATATTTTGTGATAAGAATAATCTTAACCCGTACCGCTTTTCTTTCGAAGTTTTGATTTTTAACAGTACTTTTATTCAATGGTCTACCGCCTTCAATATACGAGATGGACCAAATTTGTACATAACCTTTTTAGTTCTACTAACTGAAAGTAACAAAAAAGGTCAAATTTAATTTTGCCTGTCTGTGAAATTGAAGGCGCTAAAGCACGTACAATATTTTGTCGCTTTGTAGCGCCTGAAATGTTGCAGATAGGCAAGAGTTCTACATAACTCATTTTGTAGATCTTAGTCATTAATACCGTTAAGGTTATACGTGAATTTTGCCTATCTGCCATACTTAAGGCGCTAAAAGTCAATAAAATATTGTAAGTGCTTTAGCGCCTTCAGTTTCACGGATAGGTAAGATTTGTATATGATTTAATTCAAAGTTCAAAATCAATACTATTAAAAATGTTATGTAAACATTTTGCATAACCTGAATTTTCAAGGCGCTGCGTAACATTCAATTTTCAGCCCTATAGTATGACAGGGAGCGAGTTATAACTATCGAAAGTCCTTTAAGGACGTGGATCGTTTGTAGATCCAAGCATAGTTCACCGTAAGTCAAAATCGTACTAACCCCAATTATTATGAACCACAACAACAGATGTCTTCTATCTATAATAGATAAGAGACCACCTACTTCCGTTCAATACCCAAGCATTAACTACGCTCTTACGCTCTAATACTAACATAGAAAACAAAATTTTCCTTAGTTTCCCAAAACATCCGCAACTATAACGAAAACATAGATATACTCGTATTTTTTGTATGGCTTCACTCTGAAAACCTTTCTCCCGACATTATAGTACTGATAGAAACATACAAACATGCAGACAATGATTCAGTGCCAATCCTACCGGATTTTGACTTTTTTTATACCCATCTCTGTCGAAGCAAAAACGATGGAGACATCGTGTACCTCAAGATGAAGTGCCATGGATCTGCTCGGCAAATTACCGTGAATAGTGTTTCAGTCTTGAGGATCGAATTCGATCTCAATGGCGAGTTGTTCACGGTGTTCGCTACACATCGGTCACCCAGCGAATCCCTGTTGAACATTTTGACCGATCTAGAGAATTTTCTGGCTTCGGAGAATGGCCCAGCGAGCAATTCTATCGTCATAGGAGACCTTAGAATCGATCTTCTAGGCGACATAGGAATTTGATAGTGCAACTAACTAGGAAAAAATCCAAAAAGAATTACTATGCAGAAAAGCTCCAGAAAACAGAAAATGACCCCAAAAAGCTATGGGAACTCATCAACTCCGTAGCCTCACGTGGTTCGAGTAAAAAAGCTGACCTTTCATAGACGAGCTCACCAAGCAAAAAAACCTCACTCAAGAATCTTCTGCAACATAGGCAAGAGTCTCGCTGAAAATTGTAAGAAAAAATCCATTAAAAATCGTCGTCTGTTATACTCATACGTTTCGTCTGAATCCATGCCATGCAATAAACCCACCTTCAAACAATTCCATTCATGAAAGAGAGTGATCTGCAAGCCATGGTAACCAGCATACGAGGAAATTCCGCCCCTGGAATAAATGAAATTCCAACTAAAGTCCTGAAGAAATTTTTTCCTCTGATCTCTGGCCTACTCCTCCACGTATGTAACCTGAGCCTGAAGAATGGAGTCTTCCCGGACTTGTAATAATAATACTAATTAATAATAAGCCTTTAATCTTCATATTTTGGTGCACATACTTTTTAGGGCGTTTGCCCGTGCGCAGCGCTGCAAGCACCCTATTGCGATTGAATTTTCATTTTTCATTAAATACGACTGAATTGTTTACAGCCCATAGTTCAGTTTTAACTCAGTTGCCTTCTCTGTCAACTGCTGCCATCTATCGATAAGTTGGTTTACTATTATGCATGTATCCTCTCCGTTACGCTTACGATTTACAAATGCAACTGGTTTACGTTTTATTTCGTGATGTCGCATTTTACTCATGACAGTATTCGGACCTAGCAGCGCGGTGTAGCGCTAGCATCGAGTCTTCCCCCTTGCCGCACCAACGTTAGGATACCGGTGAACGTCTCCATGCATTTAAATGGGAAAATCGTGATTTTTGTTTCGTTCCAATTTTGTCAAAAATTCATTTATGATACCAATCCAAGTAAAAATAGATAGTCCAGTAACGTTTAAATAATATTTAGGACAAGTTTTTGCGAAAAAATTTATTGGAATTAGTGCAGAGTCACTCGAAAATTGAAGTTTTTACATCATGTTCTATTAGCTTCAATATTCATCCTAACGTTGATAAGAGGGACGTATGTGCGTGCGTTAGTAATGGTGTGTAAACGAATGTTGTTAAAAACTTCCACCAGATGTCAGCCACTACACCAGAGCCCTCTAAACACAAATACTCGCATACCCCATTTTGGAGCCCATCATGCCCGTGGATGCTGAAATCGACTATGCAGAGCGTACCGTGTTGTAAATTCGGGATCGGCGGGCATGATGGGCTCCAGAATGGCGTATGTGAGTACTCATCTTTATAGGTGGCTTTAACTACGCCGCTTGGTCCGAATTGTGTGACTCGTACTTTTCTACAAAAGGAACTATTTCCTCAAAGAAAGTGAAGACATTAACTGGATTTAGAAGAGGTAAGTGTATTGTTTGTTTGCATGAAATGGGTTCTCTGTTGAATTAGCGTATAATGTAGGTATTTGAATCAAACCAAGTACATGCAACATTCTATGGTACTCTTATCAAGAAATTTTCCAAGGAATAATGCGATGTGAGTTATGCCCACAAATATGTTAGCAGTATTAAGTGGTAATTTTGGTATTCTGTTTCAGTTCTTTCAATAATGTTTTGTTTCTTGTTTGACTATTTACCTTGGTCTTTTTGTTGTCAGGAATGACGAATCATCCAAAACCATCAACATGCCTTCAACCACAAATTTGAATTTCTATAATAATCGTGTAGCAGAATTAACAAAAAACGTGATTAATTGGCAGATTACATTTTGTTTTTGATGAGAGATTATTTTTCTCGCATTCAAACGGTTCACGAATATTTCACGCATTGTGTGACCAGGAGTGGAGTGTGGAGCTAATGTCTTTGCATCTTATAAACGTTATAATGAGGAGTAAGAACACATTAATGTGCGTTTTCTGAAGCGAGAACACTACTTTATTTGAATCAAAGTAAAATTCCTTGTTTATTTGAATCGAAACAAAATTCCTGTCCCTCATTGAATTGTTATCAGTTCATATTCATTGAAACTTGTGTATCTGAAATTCCTTGGATTTATGTCCTTTGAATTTATTTTGTCTTGTAAAGGTAGAGTGTTTGATTTCTGCTTGCAGCTTGGAATGAAAACGGAAAACGGAAATGTATTCTACTATGTTCTGTGTTGATCAAAGTCTGCTGCATGATTGTAGTTTGCAGCTTCACAGTTTGAAGCCTTGAACTTCCATAATGTGCATGTAGCATCATCAGCTTTTATGTTCCCGGGGAAAAAGAAGACGTTAGTGATGTCAAATCACTGTTTGCTTATCAAAATCAAAAAATACCTATTCTACACTGGCCCTTCTACAATTTGCATAGTCCCAATGGCGAACACCCTGTTACTATCTCGCGATTTGCGAGGTCACTTGTGTTTTACATTCTTATGGGCTAATGAGCTCCCATCGCATCATACCCTGCCTATGGGCAAAGGCTTCTCGAAGCCTGTTCTATTCTCTTCTACCATAGGTAATTCTATAGTACGTTTTGTTTCCTAGAAATTTGTCAAAATCTTCCCTCCATTTTAGTTTTTGCCTTCCCTTCCTTCTTTTTGTAAACGATTTATACTGGGTAATTTTTTGCGTACACCAACTGTCATTCATTCTCGTCACGTGACCCACCCAATTCCGCTTGTTTCTTCTGTCAGTTAGAGTTATGTCGTTTTCAGCGGTAATTTCTTTTGTCCCTGACATATACAAGACCGCAAAAGTTATCCCCCTCTCCATAAAGGAGGAGACAAAACAGACCCTGGCAACTTCAGACCCATCTCAATGTTAAGTGCTTTCTCCAAGATACTGGAGAAGTGGGTCAAAAAATGGCTGTTACACACCTTGAAGATTACAGCCTCCTCGATGACAACCAATTTGGATTCAGGCCGTGGGGCCACGAAGGGGAGTCGAGGATGCTCTGTATCATTGAACAAGTGAGCTACACGGGGTCAGCGCGGACAGTAAAAATGCCATAGTTGTTTTCTTAGACTTAGCAAAAGCCTTCGACTCGATATGCTGATCGGAAATCTTGTAATGTTGGGGTGGAGACTGCTGCGCTTGACTGGTTTGTCAGCTTCCTTTCGGGCCAAAGACAGGTTGTGGCAGTGAATGGACACACTCCAAGCAGCTTTATCAATTATGGCGTGATCTAGGGTTCCACCCAGGGACCCTTCCTCTTTTTGGTGCAGGTAAACCGGGTTCTGAAATTGAAGATACCCGCGAATATATATCTTTTTGCTGATGATGCAGTCATAGTGGTGTCAGGGTGAGCATGGAGTGAGCTGTTTGAGCGGGCGGAGTCCGTCCTAAACCAAATTAGCGACTGGTATACCAGTAACATGCTGACCCTGAATACGAGCAAAACGAAGTACATGGTTGTATCCAGTTCAAAAAATAGGGAATCTCTCTCAGGAATGAGAATTATAATCCACGTAAATGGTCAGGAATGCAAAGGGGCCTGCCTTTGTACACCTATAGAACGAGTGAGCGAATATAAATATCTGGGCACTGTCATTGACGAGGAATTGAGCTGGCAACCTCACACCAATTTCCTTTACAACAAACTTTGGAAGTACACAAGGATACTCTATCAGATTCGGACAGTTATGGACAATCGGACTCTGAAACTGATTTACCTATCT
This sequence comes from Acanthococcus lagerstroemiae, assembly GCA_031841125.1. Classification (NCBI taxonomy): domain Eukaryota; kingdom Metazoa; phylum Arthropoda; class Insecta; order Hemiptera; family Eriococcidae; genus Acanthococcus; species Acanthococcus lagerstroemiae. Next base: position 47,211,745 of record CM063112.1, read on the forward strand.
CTCGTCCAATCAATTTCCTAACATGGTATCATAGTCTCAGGTGGCGCGTTGAAAGCATATCTGGAAAAACTCAACATTCTTCAAAGATCAATTCTCAAAAATATTCTTCACAAGCCTCGCTATTATCCCACCCAACAGCTCTTCAGCTCTACGCAGGTCTTCAACATTCCCGGCCCTCGGAGGGGGTCATGGCTCCCCACAGGGGGGCACTCACTTTCAGTCAATCACCCTTGGTGGCAGGGACATGGCAGATGAGACTCCAAGATGTGCCCGCAAACGGCGTAGAAGCCGTATGGTGTTGGCTGGACTGATTCGTGGCGGTCTCCAAGTCTGGCTGGGCTTCGGCCAGGGGACATCCATCTTCTCGTGAAAACTGATGATGGTAGAACATTATAAATTGTATTAACGTCAGGTTGGGAGGTGTGACGGCCTCCTGTAACTCCACTAGACGGAGGTCGCCGGGGTAAACTGAAAAGCTCATAGCCATAGTGATGTGTGGTGGCACCTCTACTTGGAGCGACCCACCCGTCTTGGGTGTGTTACCGAAGTGGCGGTCGGGGAAGGAAGATGGAAGCCGATAGGGGTATGTTGTGAAATTGAAGGAGACAACAGACAATCTCAAGCTGACTGAGACACTGACTGACTGGTCGACAGATGGCAGATAGTATAGTTATAATTTAGCTTAAGATTGTAAATATTTTCATTTTTATACATATTTCGCATCGATGATGAAAATTTTAAAAATGCGAGTTCCCCTCCTACACCGCGCTAAACCTACCTGAAGATATGTAAGGTAGTGGAGGGGAGACAGCCGGATTTTTATTTTTATAATTTTTTAACGAATACAAGGAGCCACCGGAGGAAGTTCCGGACTGGCCGCCGGGTGGGACCTTGGCCCCTCGCGAGATAAAAAAAAAGGCCTTCAACATTAAACAACTCCTAGCGAAAAATCTTCTTCTCTTCTACCACAAACATCCGCACCTAATTGTCCAACAACCCCGTGGACATGAAATACGATTCCGGCTGCTCGGCAATGTCATCAATTCGAAATTCCGTCTTTCATTAACAATGCTAAGTACGCTGTACATGATGAGCTTACTCCACAAATCCATACCGCCTGGTATATATTCAACCTCCTCCCCTTCCAGTTTAGGTTATGGAAGATTTCCTCCAGTAAGCAGTTGAGAAGATCTTGGGATAGAGGTCTCCCAGTTTTCCACCACTTTTGATTTCGAAGTATTGTCCCATTTTATCCAGATGTACCCATCCCTTTGAATTTCTATACCTTTCTTCTATTATTCTTGTCAGCTTCCTCGGAATACCTTGTTTCCAGCGAGCCTCCCATAGTGCTGGGCACGAGATCGAATCAAAAAAGCTTTTTGAAAGTCAAACAGCAGCATATTCAGGTTGTGATTAAATTCGGGCACCACGTTCATCATTTTTAGGTTCATTTATCATACACGTGCGAAAAATTATTTCATGCTATGATAATTTAACTATGCCGTGAATTTATAATTTCAGCCGTGTGATTTTCTGAAAATAATGGGATTTTATAAAATTTATAGGCAAAATATTTACGTGTGCTGAAATTTTTTTGGCTGCGAATTATTCTATTTATTTTTTCCCTTTCTCATTCAAAAAAGTGAATTCTTGTCTCTTTCTACAACCCAGCGTGGTAATGGTAACACTGGCACTGCAGAGCTAGGCAATTATGTAAAAACAACTGACATCGAACAGAAGCCAGCAGGCGAACAGTTGGTTAACGGAATTGATTGAAAAATGGGAAAACACCACGTAGGTACATAAAATAGAGTAAATAATTCTGTCGCGATTGAAATTTCGAATACCAGCTGCCGGTTTATAAATTCTTTTCGAGGCTGCACAGAATTTCGTTGCGAACCGAATGTGCGCGTAATTTTGATGCTACTTGGAGAAAATTCGTTATAATCCGTTCGTATTTTTACAATATTTTAGTTAATTTCAAAATGCCGTTATTTTAAGCTCATTAACACGGAATGGCGGTGCCGCATGTTTACAGAATCTTCCAGATTTCGACGGTACTGGTTTTGTACACCTCAGGTACTTCATGTTTCAAAAATAATGATTTAAAAAAAAAACTAGATATTTCGAACTTTTTAATGTTTTGGATTGGTGTTTTAGCCCAGTATGACATCGACGACTTCCTCGACATGATGGAATCCGAGGACCTCCTCGACGTGCTGGAATTCGATACCGATTTATTTTTCGAGATTTTAGACCCGCAGGAACTAAGTTACATGTATCGTATTCGACCTGCATTAAATTTCGGTACTCCTTTGGTAGCGTATACAGTATAAAAACAGCGCACCTGTAAGACGATATTGTAATTCTACTGCGGCGAACTTGCTGGACTAATAGCACTTTACCTATTGCAGGATCCCAATATGCAGCCTTTCGTATCTAAACTGGTTCCCACCTATCCTGCTGACTGTTGCAAAATACCCGAAAATGTGTTGGATTTGATCGGGAATATAGCTTTGGTGGAAAGAGGGTGAGTGATTAGCATCAGGCTTAATGACTGGGCCATGGCGCCAGAAAATTGCTTGAAAATGGCGAATACTTTATTCCCTAAGAACAAAAAGCTCAAATGGACCTGGCGATCACAGGGGGGGGGGAGAATGAAAAACGAAATTGACCATATGTTGGTTAACGATTTAACGATTATGGAAGATGTTATAACTGACGATGTCAGAGCAAACAGACTTATCTACAGCGTGCTTCTTTTTAGAAAAATGCGTTCAAAATTTCAGTACATGGATCAAGTGTGGGTTGGTTTGTATGAAAGTTCACATTGTTTGAAAGTTTCATCATGTAAATTTTTTTTTTTAATGACAGTTTCAGTGAAACTGCTTCCATGTGTCCTGTGTAATGGAAAATGTACGCGTGGTGTGTAAGTCATTTTCGATTTGACAAACGTTGGGTAAAATACACAGATTTCTAAGGACAAAAGAAATATTACTATTGGTCGAAATAAAAGTTAAATAAAAATCACGAATAGTTAAATGACAATAATATTAGGGGAGACTGTTGCACCTTGGAACAAAAAACTTTGATCTCAATTTTCTCAGTTTTAAGTGACTGAAAGTAAAATTGAAGCACATAGGATGGACGTACTGGTAAAAACGCTTCAAATGGTTAGGTTGATCTCAAATTTACGATAAACTGATACCCTACTATTTGAATTGAAAATTTTCAAAATTTGTTCCAAGGTACAACACCCTTATTGTACCTTGAAACATCACCTCGTGTACCTTGAAACATACCTCGTGTATCTTGAAACATACCTCGTGTGCCTTGAAAAGTAGATCAGAAATAGTGGTTTTAGTTTCCTCAGTTAGCTGAATTGCTGAAATAAGCTGAGGTAAGTTGAAGAAAATGCTTCCATTACAGTACCAATGAATAAAATAAAAATTACAAAATCAAAAACTGAAAACTGGGCTTCCGTTTAATGCCTTGTTTACTTTGCGGCATACCTAAGATAAATACAGAATTGATAATAATTTTAGAAACCAAGCTAATATTATCGAATTTTATTAGAATTTTTTCCGGTTTTAAGGTACACGATGCAATGTGAGATCGCATTTTACACGTTCCAAGGTACACGAGTAGGTGTTGTTCCAAGGTACAATGGTAGGTCAAATAATGAAGATGACCCAATTTGGGGACACACCGCATCGATTCATCTAATGTGAACATCAGAAAAGTAGCTAAGAGGAGTCTATTTTATGACAGTACCAAAATAATTATACTAAATTTGTATTTCGAAGTCGAAATACACGGAAATAAAAAAAAAAAATTCTTTACTTTTTGATGTGACATACCGCAACTAGTACAAGATAATGAGGAGCAAGGTTGGAAAGTAAAGTAAGTTGATCTCTGAGAACGTAACACTAGTTTCCACTACCAAAAAACCGCCACCAGAGAGCAGCACCACGTCAAGATATTTCAAGTGTTTCAAGGTACATTTTGTTATCAAGGTACAACAGTCTCCCCTATATGTAGTTCAAGCAGAATAGAGTGCGAGAATACTGTTAAACCATTTTGTGTCTTCTGGAATCATCACAAAATACTTTCGTCTTTCTCAGAACAATGACCAAATAATGAAAATAGTTTTCAAAACTTTTAAAATAATAATTTGCCCCGCCGTTGGGACTGTGCAAATTGTAGAAGCGCTAGCGTCGAATAGGTATTTTTTGATAAGCGAACCGTGATTTGACGTCACACAGTGAGTTACATTTCTTGGTTACTGTTAGCAAAAATACCCAACTTTTGGCCAACGAACGTTTTGACTCCCATAAGAAAAACACACGGAGCAAAGATCATTAAATCATTATGTCCTGAGAATAGGAAATTTGTTTGTAACCGGAAGTTTATTAGCAAATGCTAAAAACCTTCTGGATTAAAACTGTATACCTTTGGTATCTAAGAAATTTCTTATTCTCAGGTAGTAACATAAGGATCTTTGCTCCGTATGTTTATCTTATGGGAGTCAAAGTAACCATCACCGTTCGCTTATCAGTTAGGTTTAGTTCCGGTGTTGTTGTTGTTTGCCCAGTCCAAATTCTGCGCTTCCGTGCTCGTAAATTCGTATTTTCTTGAATTTCTACGATTCTCTTTCACTTTAAACAGCTGTTTACAGATAACGGAAGACTTTGAGAAGGTCGAGTCAAAGGAGTGTGGTTGTTTGAGATACGGGGAATCCGAATCTGCGGTATTCGCAGAAAAGACTTTTGTGAGCAGATAAGTCCTTTTTGCTCTGACATCGTCAACTCGTTCAGGATTCAGTTCCGGTTGGGTAAATGAGTGATCGGCATCAGGCAAAATGACTGAGCCACGGTGCCGGAAAATTTCTTGAAAATAGCCAATACATTCTTCCATACGAACAAGGAGCTCAAATGAACCTAGCGATCGCCGGGGGGGGGGGGAGAATAAAGAATGAAATTCACCATTTGTTGATTAAAACGATTTAACGAATCTGGAAGACGTTACAATTCTTCCAGGATTTGTAGAGCTGTGGTAGGCATTAGTGATGCCCGATTAATCAATTAAAATTGATTAATCGATCTTTACTAGAAGAAATTGATTAAAAAATCGATTTTAATATAACCCGCAAAATAGTCGGTTAATCGATGTTTTTAAATCATTGCGTGCTTGAGTGTTCGTTCATTATTGTTTATGAGGGGGGGGGGGATGAAAATACAGAATAACAGTCTTCAGACAGTGCTCGAACCTAGAGTAACAGTACTAGGCATGGGTTTAGTATCTCTAGGAGTACCGGAGCGCGGTGCGCTACTAGCGCTAAGGTGACTTGAGAGAGAAGTAAAAGTAGGTTTCGCGGAAAATCGTTCGACTCCGCCATCTATTTCACAACATGTTTAAGTAGTAAAGGGCCTATAAATTGACTTATTTCGTTTTTTATTATATCTTTTCAATTTTTCCATTACAGCAATATACCGAAATAATCGATTAGAAATCGATTAATCAATTTTTTGTCATGATGGAAAAATTGGATAATCGGTTTCTAATGATAGTCGATTTTTGGGCATCACTAGTACGCATCCCTAAAAGACCCTTATAGAAAAACAGTAAAAACAACAAAAAGCCTAATAAGCCATAGATTCCTGCAGAGAAATTGGTAGAAGCAAGAGCAATGGTAGCAGAGCACCTGATAGCGATAGATAGAACGAGGGAGGACCATGAATTGCAGGAAGCATACTCGTACGATTTAATAATGCAGGCAGTTGAAGGCACCACCAGACTTTTTGAAGTGACAAGGGCAGCTACAAAAACAGTCGATAAACTGACAAAAGAAACACTTGAGTTAATAAGGAAGCGTGACTGACTGAAGAAAAAAAGAAAGAGGAAAAGGGATTCAGAGAGAGGTTGGAGAAAATCCGGTTAAGAAAGAAAGTAAAACAGGAGATTAAGGAAAATGTTCGAAAATTTGATATGGCTCGGACAGCAAGAGTTTTTGAAGACACCGGCTCTACCAGAAAGACAATAAGAGAGATTAGCAGACGCCTGAAACTTATTCCCAGTATGAGAAATGAGAAATGCAAAAAAGGTATACGATCATAAGGTATTGTAGATATTGCTACTCATTTCTTTAAGGAACTGTATAGCGATGAAAATAAGAAGGATATAGAGGAAGATCGCAAACAGCAAACTGATAATAATGATTGGCCATAATTTACACAAGCTGAGATTAAAACAAAGTCGATAAGATCACTCAAAAGGGAGAAAGCAGTTGGCCCTGACGGGATGGACAATGATATCTTGAAGATATTTGAGGAAAATCTCACGCCATAATTCTCACCAAATTGTTAGATCAAATCATTCCAAATCAATAGAAAGTGGTTGAAATTATCCTATTCTACAAAAGGGGGACAGAAGAGGAATTAAAATCTACAAATCGATAAGTTTGACCTCCAACCTAGGGAAAGTATTTATGAACACTCTGGAAGACAGAGGCATTCCAAACTAAAGAACAGGCCCGATGCGCAAAATCCCACTATTTACCCGAATAACTAAAGGGGAACACCGGTAATCTGAGGGTAACCTGACGGTCACTTTTCCGCGGGTAACTGGGTAACTAGAGGGTAACTGATTGCACATCGGGGGCGGAGTTTAAAAGAAATCATTCCGCAATTGATCAAATTTTTATAATCAAATATTAATTTAAAAGGACACGGAGTACAAGCTCAAAATTTATCTTTTGTTTATAGACTGTACAAAAGCTCTTAATTCTCGAACAAGCCGACCAGAGTATCAACCTTATCCAATCGCTCAGCAACTTTGAACATTTCCCGCTGTATTTTGCTATATTTCGTTTTGTGAATCTGGTTACACTGATTCTAATGAAAAAAAGTTCAAGCTCTGGTTCTAGATCTAGTTACCTCTATCAGTCTATGTTTTGAAACATTTTACAACTTGCTTGTGAAAGTGTACAGCTCAG